>JAFEMH010001665.1:117500-272500 GCA_022495995.1 Adenophora triphylla var. japonica
CGTGTCAACAAGTTCTATCCCTCTCCAGCTAGAATTCCAACATGTATCAGCCGTACTGGCGTGTCAACATGTTGAAATTTTCTTCTTCGGTTCAAACATGTATCAACCGTACCGGCGTGTCAACATGCTTGACCTTTGTCCTCCTCAGGCTCAAACATGTATCAGCCGTACTGGCGTGTCAACATGTTTGTCCTGTTCCAGCTTAGGTCTCAACAAGTATCAGCCGTACTGGCGTGTCAACATGTTGAGCCTACTCCGTTTGCTCAAGTAGCACCTCGCAAAACAAATTTATGTTAGGGCTGGGCAACGCCCCTCCGACGCTCAAGTCAGTAATGTTTTAATAAGAGTAGAAAAAATTGAAATGCGTAATTGAACTTGACATAAATTTAAACCGTACCTGAAGAGTCTAGTTATAAATAACTGGACTTACATGAAATAAAGTTTCAAGTGGATAGCGTTCCAACTTCTAGGGATTCTGTCTCCACTCGGGGTTGACAACCAGTATGCACCTTTGCCAGCTTCAGCATCGATGAGATACGGGCCTTCCCACTTGGGAGCCAGCTTACCTGCATTCAATTCTCTTGTATTTTGAAATACTTTTCTCAAAACTAAATCACCAACCTGGAATGTGAGGACCCCGACCCGGAACCTACACGTGTCCCGAGCTGGAGCGTCCTCAAACTAACCCAAATCCTAAACTTTTAAAAACTTTGATTTAACTTTCAAACGCTACACCATTTACATACCCATTTCAAAAATAACTCTACTCCTTTCTACACTGGGGGAAGAGTTGACCAACTCCGAAAGTAATAAATGATTTACAAAAAGATGTTGAATATAAAATAAGATTAAAGTTTATAAATACAAACCCTTTAAAAGAATTATATCAATACACAATTTCTACGCCAACCTATACGTACCCCGACAAACCCAAAATACCACATCCAACTCCTTTCCGCCCTTACTTGGCTGGTCCACCTGTCTCGGGGTCTAAAACAGTAAAGGGAGAGGGGTGAGAATAAATCTCAATGAGCTATTATGATATGCAGCAAGATGCCAAACAAAGTGCAACACATAGCATGGTAGCACATAACACATTATGAAAGCTGTAAACACCTTACGTTACCTCATTTTACCTTTTCCCGTCTGAACAATAAGTCGTACAACGTGGGAGTAAAACTCCACTCTTTGGTGAATTGCCTCCAGCACATTCACCTCTTATAGGACTCATACCCCAGACCATCCATATAAGAAAGGATACCTATATTAGAATATCCCAAAAATAATATCGTCCCTCCTTACAACTATCGCAACAGATCTGTAAAGCTTTTTGGGTCAATACAGTCGTTAGCACAGCCCCACCCCGTGGCCACAGAGTGGGGAAGGGTCACCGGTATGATGTACCTTCAATCACTTATAGAACAAATCCATAATTGATTGGCATCCATCATACCCACCCGAACATAAACACGCTCAAGCACATGATAGATACTTGAGATAAATCCACAAACCGGGATAGTAATATAACAACATGGTAATGTATACTCATGCCAATCAATGCCATAATGCAACATTTAAGTAATACACTATGCATAGTATCATCAACAAATATGAATGATAACAAATAAATCCACAAATGGCATAACCATACAACCACATAGTAAACATATCCATACTTGGAATAACAATGCAATAACTTGCCAGATAATCCACACCGGAATACCATAAAATCAACATGCCATATAATCCACCATTGGGATATAACACCACTATATAACACATAATCCACACTTTGGGATGCCACATAACACTTGTCAAATAGTCCATACTTAGGATATTAAGGTAACCATATAATCAATAATTCCACAACTTGGAATAACCATGCCACAAAGTGATACATACCCATTACCAATTAGCTCAATAGTGAAACCTATAGCTTTTACTCTATTGCAAACTACTCACCAAAGATATGGAGTAAGTAAGGCCACTATGAATCGTAAACCATTCTTACATAATTATTATACCACCTCGAACAACCTTAATAAAAGTTCAAGATCTATTTCCCAAGTTGGAACTATTTTGATGAAGTTACAAATCAAACCTATCAACCATTTTCGGGACAATATTTAAACTACTTCCACAATTCCATTTTGATCATTTAAGATGTCATTGTATAGCCAAAGTATTCTACTTTAATCTAGGTTAAAGAGATTTCATTTTGGTTCCAGTTTGATTAGGTTTAAACAGCTCCAAAGTTGACCCAATGTCACCAGGCCAGGGCACGACTCGTGCCCCTTTGGCCTTCCTCAGAATCAGGCGTCCCCACTAGGCACGACTTCCCTTTAATCCATGTCACGACTCGTCCCCATCCAAGGCACGACTCGTGCCACAGGGCACGACTCGTGCCCTGAACCCAGAATTCAGAACAAGGCTGGAAATACCTATGTAGCTATACCAATTTATCCCAACCCAAGTTTCCTTTATTTTGTGAACATAAAAAGGTTTAATAACTTCATCCATATCATTATAGATCATTTAATCTCCAAAATAACATCAACCTAGGTTACTCACTCTTGGATTTACTACTCATTCAACCATCACAATATCACATTTCACACTTAGTTCTAAATCTAGTTCAATCCACTTTCTTACATTCTTAATCAACCTTTATGAACAATACTATCATTCTAAGGCATTAAACAATCATTTAATAACAATAACAACATCAAATCATTGATGAGCATACAAAGAAAGGAAGTCATAATAACTCACTTTAGGGTTTTAAATATGGAAGGTTGATCTTTATCTTGATGGACTCTCCTAGATGATCCCACTTCAAGGATGTTCTTGGACTTGGATTTGGTGGAGGATTTGCTTGGCTTCAAGAAGAGAGGATGAGAGCTTCCATGGAGTTTCTTAGTTTCTCTAGGGAAGGAAGAATGAAATGAAGGAGGGAGAAGTTGAGTGAAGAGGATGAAGAAGGGGGGGGGGGCGGATGGAGGGAGTAGGGTGTGGGAGTATGGTGTTGACTTGTGGGAAGGATGGGGAGTAATTTAGGGAAAGGCCCCCCCCTTCCCACACCATACTTCCACCACACAACTCTTTCACTTATTTAAAATAATTCCTCCCAATCTATAACATTTTATTTGCTCAATTTATCACCACTCCAATCTATTACTTTATTTATTTTCTATTCTTATTTTTCCTTTAGAACATTATTTATTTCCTTATCATTTTATCCTAATATAATAAATTACAGATAAAAATGAACACATAATATTATCATAATATTAAAACATATAATATTATACTAAAACTAGTGCCTAGGGTTGGGGTCGTCACACTCACTCCCCCTTAAAGGAAATTCGTCCCGAATTTGATTGTCACTTACCCTAAGGTTCAAAAAGCAAAGGTTACCTTTCATACATTCTAACTTGATATTTTCAATTAGACTTTTCAAAGGCAAGATTCTACTATTCATTCTCATAACCCGAGTACTCTAGAACTTCACTTCCCAATTAGTCTCTTCAATTCTATTATTCTTCCCAAGATTTCTAATTTTATTAACAATACGATATCACGACGCAACACCCCCAAGAATACCACACCATTAATACTAACCCGAATTTTCACGACCTCAAGAAGTACAATTAAATGAAGGTATTACAACTTAAGTCACCAAATACATCACGATATTATATTTAAAACTTCAAATACCCTATAAGCTGCCCCAAGTCGGTCTATAAGTCAAATCACCATTTTCTAAAACTTCAAATGGTTAACGAACTTTGGCGCCAATTTACCTTAGGCCTTTCTTCTCGAACCTCAACCCAACAAATTAGAGATCGATAATATCTTCCCAAACTATGCCTCATACGGTTTTATCTCCATGTTAGAATGATAACTACTATTATACGCACTTACCACTGGTAACCATTCGTACTATTGACTACTAACATCCATCGCAAATGCCCATAGCCTATTCTCAATAATAAGTAATGATTCCTCAAATTTTCACAAGGTTAAATTTAATAGCCTTCCTACACTCCAAAAGGATCTTCCCAAATGAATGACTATCCAATTTTTTTTTATACTATGGGGTTTATACAACCAAACTATCTCCTAACATATATGAGGACTTATCAATAAATATCTCATGATATAAACATCAAATAACTGCCCATGAAATAATAAATATGAACATGCTAATACGATCATGATTTCTATAAACGGAACACTGGTCGACTATATAACACAATTCAATGTTCCAATTATGTTCAGGACTAGTGACAAATCAATATTCAAATTGAATGGTTGGCCGCCCACAACGGAGCCGATCCAACTCCAAAACAAAACCGAGTCTATTGTGACCGACACAATAATAACCCCACATTTATCAAATCATTTCTTGGACCAACACTTGAATACAGTTAATCATTATAGGGAAACTAGATTGCCTTTTTACTTGCTTCTGTACGAACCATAACTTTAAAATAACATGTCTTTCGAAATTTTACAACATCTTTCAGAATTCTAAATGATAATATAAAAGAGATCCAAAGAGACCCGAATGGTTTACTTATTTAAAACCGGCCCATACCAGTTTTAATTAACCAAACCACTCAGAAATTTCAAAGGGTTGATAAGCTAACAAAATAACTCGAGTGATTTAATTATCTACAACCGTCCCATACCAGTGGTAGATAGTTAAATTACTCACAGATTTTAATTTACACGAAAATGGTTTACTGACCTTATTAAATCAACTATCCCCGAAGGGCACAATTGCTTACACAGAGGTTCAATATATATTCCAAAGTTTTAAAACACCTTTAAAACAATTTTTAACAAAATATTCTTGATTGACCTCTATTTATAGTGTAGCCACCACTCATACTATTTAGACTTAGTTAACTTCTCTCTAAGAAAACACAATCTCGCAATACTATTACTATCCCTGATAAATAACACTAAAACAATCATTAAGATTATAACTAGGTAAACCATCCTCAATTCAATAATTCCTCAAGTTGAAAGTTCAACACTTTTATTTAATTTGAGTCATCTATTCACCACCTTTGATATTGGTATTGTACTTAGCAACAACATATTGTAAAACATCTAGTTCCCAATCAAATACCATAATTTCTAAATCAGAGAATATAATTGGAACTCACATAGATCAATCATTCCCGAATTTCAATTAAACATTACAGTATAATCTAACTTAACTCTCAATAACCATCAACAAACTCAAAATCCGTACAACGTTAATATCTTTCAAGCATCACACAAATCCCTCATATAATTCACGTAACTAAGTCGAACTATAGTATATAACCATCCTAAAGTATCCTGTCTCCCAATAAGATTCATCCTCATTTTCTCAACTAATGATAATCAATTCTCAAAACGAACCCTATACCTATCTCACCAATTTCTGAAGTTGACCCTATAAGTCACCAATAACTACGTCTATTATACTTCTTCACATTTACCCTATTTACCTATCCATAGCTAGTACACAATCCATAAATCAAAACGGTCATACTAGATATAAATGTTGTCTTAAGTATATCCTTGAAGCAATTTTCCACTGAAATTGTAACACTCCGAAAATTCAACTAATAACCATTGAGTATCCTACTAGTTTCTAAAATCATTCATACAAATCGTCAACAAGTGCTAACGAATACTTATTCTTCACAGTTACCTATTTAAGATTTCTATAACCCTTTGATTAACCACCAAGTATCATCTTTTCTAAATATAGTACCTTATAGCAACTCAAAATCTCAACATCCTGGTATGATACCTGATGAAAACCTAATTTGAAACTCACACAGAAAACACCACTTAGTCAACTAATAGCACACAAGGCAAAGATATATTAATTTCATAAGATCTCGTACTCGCGATATTTTATAACTCATCTAATCCCACTTAGACTATCACTTCCAATACTAGTCTCATATATCTAGTCTCCCCACGAGACACCAATGCAAGAATACTCACGCAAGTTACACAACCATAAATCACTCTTAATTAGACCATATACCTATCCTCAACTAAGAGTTCACAAATTCATTTACTACCATACATGAGATAACTCAAGGTTCCTTTAAATCAAAGATAACACACAACCCAAATAATCTTCACATTCCTTAGGCCATACTTTCGACATTTATGCATATATGATAAAATAGCAAATAATGACTCATCCGCCTCTACCACACACGGAGGCAAATCAAACATAGATAAGGAGACTCGCTTCTTGCGACAGTCCTCCCAAATCACAATCACCATGATAAACAATAATGATTCAAGGTACTCTCCCGTAGGAATAGGACCTCCAACACATAAGGCAACTTTTAGGCCAATTTATGCAAATAAAAGGTGAAATGTAATGCCACATGAGAACGAATGAACAGGGATTTATAAAAGTATGAACCCTAACTCCTGAGACAGGTAAAATACCTCAAATGATGGTGGGGAAATCTATCTTTTCAGTAACTCACCTTTCCTTGATTCTTTGGTTGGTTAATATCATTTTCTGTCCTTGAACAAATTCCTGCATTAAACTCTCGACGTAAGCTATTGCACACTCTCACTCAGCTAGACTCTACCCGAGAATTCTAACCGAGCTCTGATACCAACTGTGAGGACCCCGACCCGGAACCTACACGTGTCCCGAGCTGGAGCGTCCTCAAACTAACCCAAATCCTAAACTTTTAAAAACTTTGATTTAACTTTCAAACGCTACACCATTTACATACCCATTTCAAAAATAACTCTACTCCTTTCTACACCGGGGAAGAGTTGACCAACTCCGAAAGTAATAAATGATTTACAAAAAGATGTTGAATATAAAATAAGATTAAAGTTTATAAATACAAACCCTTTAAAAGAATTATATCAATACACAATTTCTACGCCAACCTATACGTACCCCGACAAACCCAAAATACCACATCCAACTCCTTTCCGCCCTTACTTGGCTGGTCCACCTGTCTCGGGGTCTAAAACAGTAAAGGGAGAGGGGTGAGAATAAATCTCAATGAGCTATTATGATATGCAGCAAGATGCCAAACAAAGTGCAACACATAGCATGGTAGCACATAACACATTATGAAAGCTGTAAACACCTTACGTTACCTCATTTTACCTTTTCCCGTCTGAACAATAAGTCGTACAACGTGGGAGTAAAACTCCACTCTTTGGTGAATTGCCTCCAGCACATTCACCTCTTATAGGACTCATACCCCCGACCATCCATATAAGAAAGGATACCTATATTAGAATATCCCAAAATAATATCGTCCCTCCTTACAACGATCGCAAATGCGAGATCTGTAAAGCTTTTTGGGTCAATACAGTCGTTAGCGGCCCCACTCCCGTGGCCACAGAGTGGGGAAGGGTCACCGGTATGATGTACCTTCAATCACTTATAGAACAAATCCATAATTGATTGGCATCCATCATACCCACCCGAACATAAACACGCTCAAGCACATGATAGATACTTGAGATAAATCCACAAACCGGGATAGTAATATAACAACATGGTAATGTATACTCATGCCAATCAATGCCATAATGCAACATTTAAGTAATACACTATGCATAGTATCATCAACAAATATGAATGATAACAAATAAATCCACAATTGGAATAACCATACAACCACATAGTAACCATATCCATACTTGGAATAACAATGCAATAACTTGCCAGATAATCCACACCGGAATACCATAAAATCAACATGCCATATAATCCACCATTGGGATATAACACCACTATATAACACATAATCCACACTTTGGGATGCCACATAACACTTGTCAAATAGTCCATACTTAGGATATTAAGGTAACCATATAATCAATAATTCCACAACTTGGAATAACCATGCCACAAAGTGATACATACCCATTACCAATTAGCTCAATAGTGAAACCTATAGCTTTTACTCTATTGCAAACTACTCACCAAAGATATGGAGTAAGTAAGGCCACTATGAATCGTAAACCATTCTTACATAATTATTATACCACCTCGAACAACCTTAATAAAAGTTCAAGATCTATTTCCCAAGTTGGAACTATTTTGATGAAGTTACAAATCAAACCTATCAACCATTTTCGGGACAATATTTAAACTACTTCCACAATTCCATTTTGATCATTTAAGATGTCATTGTATAGCCAAAGTATTCTACTTTAATCTAGGTTAAAGAGATTTCATTTTGGTTCCAGTTTGATTAGGTTTAAACAGCTCCAAAGTTGACCCAATGTCACCAGGCCAGGGCACGACTCGTGCCCCAGGGCACGACTCGTGCCCCTTTGGCCTTCCTCAGAATCAGGCGTCCCCACTAGGCACGAATTCCCTTTAATCCATGTCACGACTCGTCCCCATCCAAGGCACGACTCGTGCCACAGGGCACGACTCGTGCCACCGAACCCCAGTCAGTAACAAGGCTGGAAATACCTATGTAGCTATACCAATTTATCCCAACCCAAGTTTCCTTTATTTTGTGAACATAAAAAGGTTTAATAACTTCATCCATATCATTATAGATCATTTAATCTCCAAAATAACATCAACCTAGGTTACTCACTCTTGGATTTACTACTCATTCAACCATCACAATATCACATTTCACACTTAGTTCTAAATCTAGTTCAATCCACTTTCTTACATTCTTAATCAACCTTTATGAACAATACTATCATTCTAAGGCATTAAACAATCATTTAATAACAATAACAACATCAAATCATTGATGAGCATACAAAGAAAGGAAGTCATAATAACTCACTTTAGGGTTTTAAATATGGAAGGTTGATCTTTATCTTGATGGACTCTCCTAGATGATCCCACTTCAAGGATGTTCTTGGACTTGGATTTGGTGGAGGATTTGCTTGGCTTCAAGAAGAGAGGATGAGAGCTTCCATGGAGTTTCTTAGTTTCTCTAGGGAAGGAAGAATGAAATGAAGGAGGGAGCAGTTGAGTGAAGAGGATGAAGAAGGGGGGCGGATGGAGGGAGTAGGGTGTGGGAGTATGGTGTTGACTTGTGGGAAGGATGGGGAGTAATTTAGGGAAAGGCCCCCCTTCCCACACCATACTTCCACCACACAACTCTTTCACTTATTTAAAATAATTCCTCCCAATCTATAACATTTTATTTGCTCAATTTATCACCACTCCAATCTATTACTTTATTTATTTTCTATTCTTATTTTTCCTTTAGAACATTATTTATTTCCTTATCATTTTATCCTAATATAATAAATTACAGATAAAAATGAACACATAATATTATCATAATATTAAAACATATAATATTATACTAAAACTAGTGCCTAGGGTTGGGGTCGTCACACTCACTCCCCCTTAAAGGAAATTCGTCCCGAATTTGATTGTCACTTACCCTAAGGTTCAAAAAGCAAAGGTTACCTTTCATACATTCTAACTTGATATTTTCAATTAGACTTTTCAAAGGCAAGATTCTACTATTCATTCTCATAACCCGAGTACTCTAGAACTTCACTTCCCAATTAGTCTCTTCAATTCTATTATTCTTCCCAAGATTTCTAATTTTATTAACAATACGATATCACGACGCAACACCCCCAAGAATACCACACCATTAATACTAACCCGAATTTTCACGACCTCAAGAAGTACAATTAAATGAAGGTATTACAACTTAAGTCACCAAATACATCACGATATTATATTTAAAACTTCAAATACCCTATAAGCTGCCCCAAGTCGGTCTATAAGTCAAATCACCAACATTTTCTAAAACTTCAAATGGTTAACGAACTTTGGCGCCAATTTACCTTAGGCCTTTCTTCTCTAACCTCAACCCAACAAATTAGAGATCGATAATATCTTCCCAAACTATGCCTCATACGGTTTTATCTCCATGTTAGAATGATAACTACTATTATACGCACTTACCACTGGTAACCATTCGTACTATTGACTACTAACATCCATCGCAAATGCCCATAGCCTATTCTCAATAATAAGTAATGATTCCTCAAATTTTCACAAGGTTAAATTTAATAGCCTTCCTACACTCCAAAAGGATCTTCCCAAATGAATGACTATCCAATTTTTTTTTATACTATGGGGTTTATACAACCAAACTATCTCCTAACATATATGAGGACTTATCAATAAATATCTCATGATATAAACATCAAATAACTGCCCATGAAATAATAAATATGAACATGCTAATACGATCATGATTTCTATAAACTAACACCGGTCGACTATATAACACAATTCAATGTTCCAATTATGTTCAGGACTAGTGACAAATCAATATTCAAATTGAATGGTTGGCCGCCCACAACGGAGCCGATCCAACTCCAAAACAAAACCGAGTCTATTGTGACCGACACAATAATAACCCCACATTTATCAAATCATTTCTTGGACCAACACTTGAATACAGTTAATCATTATAGGGAAACTAGATTGCCTTTTTACTTGCTTCTGTACGAACCATAACTTTAAAATAACATGTCTTTCGAAATTTTACAACATCTTTCAGAATTCTAAATCTATAGTATAAATGAGAGCAGGGTCGGCACTGTAGCATGAACAGTTCCAATCGCGGAATTGACCCTTTTGCCCCCATTATTCTGTCACTTACCCATTTTGCCCTCCTTTTAAAAAAAAAAAAATTTTTTTTTTTTTAAAAAAAACACACATACCCACGCTCTCTCTCTCTCTTCATTCATTCAGTTTGGATTTCAAATCTATAGTATAAGTTTGGAGAGAGAAACCGAGAATTAGAGAGAGAAACCGAGAATTAGAGAGAGAGAGAGGGTGCAAGTGAGAGAAATGGAGATAAAGGGAGACGGAGAGTTGAGTGGCAACGATGTGAGACTGGGAGGAGGAGCGGCGGCGGATTGAGAGATGGCTGCGGTTGGAGGAGGAGCGACAGATGGTGAGGGGAACGAGTGGAAATGTACCTGTTCGTCGACAATTTCGGAAGATCCGTCAGTTAAAGAATAAGAAGCGGCGGTGGCGATCGACAGAGATGTAGCGTGCGATGAAGACAAAAATGTGTGTCTTTTTTCATCTCTACTTCTTCACTCCATCGTCTTCATTTTGGGTTCTATCAGATTTTGTGTTTCTTTTTTATGGAGATGGAGAGTAGTTGGGAGATTTCATTTTCGTTTTTTTTTATTGTGGGTGCTTGAGAGCGAGAGAGGGGGTTCTAATTGGAAGAAGAGAGAGTTCCAATTTCGTTGATTGAAAATTTTGGATTAGAGGAGGGGGAATTATGGGGTAATTTGGTGGATTGATGGGTAGATTTTTTTTTAAGAAGTGGTTGATGGGTAGATGAAAATATTTTTTGGGAGTTTGAAGGTTGATTTTTTTAAAATTGAAAATATAATAAGTGTGGAAGTAATGGATGAAGGTGGGTTGGGTGTTATTTTCGTTACTTTTCTTCCATTATCTAAAAAAAAAAAAAAATAAATAAATAAAAAAAACACCACATAGCCTTGGACACGGGCTTATAATGATTATGTTAATTAAAAAAAAAAAAGACCCGTGTCCTCGGACACGGGCATATGTACTAGTGATAATATAAAAGAGATCCAAAGAGACCCGAATGGTTTACTTATTTAAAACCGGCCCATACCAGTTTTAATTAACCAAACCACTCAGAAATTTCAAAGGGTTGATAAGCTAACAAAATAACTCGAGTGATTTAATTATCTACAACCGTCCCATACCAGTGGTAGATAGTTAAATTACTCACAGATTTTAATTTACACGAAAATGGTTTACTGACCTTATTAAATCAACTATCCCCGAAGGGCACAATTGCTTACACAGAGGTTCAATATATATTCCAAAGTTTTAAAACACCTTTAAAACAATTTTTAACAAAATATTCTTGATTGACCTCTATTTATAGTGTAGCCACCACTCATACTATTTAGACTTAGTTAACTTCTCTCTAAGAAAACACAATCTCGCAATACTATTACTATCCCTGATAAATAACACTAAAACAGTCATTAAGATTATAACTAGGTAAACCATCCTCAATTCAATAATTCCTCAAGTTGAAAGTTCAACACTTTTATTTAATTTGAGTCATCTATTCACCACCTTTGATATTGGTATTGTACTTAGCAACAACATATTGTAAAACATCTAGTTCCCAATCAAATACCATAATTTCTAAATCAGAGAATATAATTGGAACTCACATAGATCAATCATTCCCGAATTTCAATTAAACATTACAGTATAATCTAACTTAACTCTCAATAACCATCAACAAACTCAAAATCCGTACAACGTTAATATCTTTCAAGCATCACACAAATCCCTCATATAATTCACGTAACTAAGTCGAACTATAGTATATAACCATCCTAAAGTATCCTGTCTCCCAATAAGATTCATCCTCATTTTCTCAACTAATGATAATCAATTCTCAAAACGAACCCTATACCTATCTCACCAATTTCTGAAGTTGACCCTATAAGTCACCAATAACTACGTCTATTATACTTCTTCACATTTACCCTATTTACCTATCCATAGCTAGTACACAATCCATAAATCAAAACGGTCATACTAGATATAAATGTTGTCTTAAGTATATCCTTGAAGCAATTTTCCACTGAAATTGTAACACTCCGAAAATTCAACTAATAACCATTGAGTATCCTACTAGTTTCTAAAATCATTCATACAAATCGTCAACAAGTGCTAACGAATACTTATTCTTCACAGTTACCTATTTAAGATTTCTATAACCCTTTGATTAACCACCAAGTATCATCTTTTCTAAATATAGTACCTTATAGCAACTCAAAATCTCAACATCCTGGTATGATACCTGATGAAAACCTAATTTGAAACTCACACAGAAAACACCACTTAGTCAACTAATAGCACACAAGGCAAAGATATATTAATTTCATAAGATCTCGTACTCGCGATATTTTATAACTCATCTAATCCCACTTAGACTATCACTTCCAATACTAGTCTCATATATCTAGTCTCCCCACGAGACACCAATGCAAGAATACTCACGCAAGTTACACAACCATAAATCACTCTTAATTAGACCATATACCTATCCTCAACTAAGAGTTCACAAATTCATTTACTACCATACATGAGATAACTCAAGGTTCCTTTAAATCAAAGATAACACACAACCCAAATAATCTTCACATTCCTTAGGCCATACTTTCGACATTTATGCATATATGATAAAATAGCAAATAATGACTCATCCGCCTCTACCACACACGGAGGCAAATCAAACATAGATAAGGAGACTCGCTTCTTGCGACAGTCCTCCCAAATCACAATCACCATGATAAACAATAATGATTCAAGGTACTCTCCCGTAGGAATAGGACCTCCAACACATAAGGCAACTTTTAGGCCAATTTATGCAAATAAAAGGTGAAATGTAATGCCACATGAGAACGAATGAACAGGGATTTATAAAAGTATGAACCCTAACTCCTGAGACAGGTAAAATACCTCAAATGATGGTGGGGAAATCTATCTTTTCAGTAACTCACCTTTCCTTGATTCTTTGGTTGGTTAATATCATTTTCTGTCCTTGAACAAATTCCTGCATTAAACTCTCGACGTAAGCTATTGCACACTCTCACTCAGCTAGACTCTACCCGAGAATTCTAACCGAGCTCTGATACCAACTGTGAGGACCCCGACCCGGAACCTACACGTGTCCCGAGCTGGAGCGTCCTCAAACTAACCCAAATCCTAAACTTTTAAAAACTTTGATTTAACTTTCAAACGCTACACCATTTACATACCCATTTCAAAAATAACTCTACTCCTTTCTACACTGGGGGAAGAGTTGACCAACTCCGAAAGTAATAAATGATTTACAAAAAGATGTTGAATATAAAATAAGATTAAAGTTTATAAATACAAACCCTTTAAAAGAATTATATCAATACACAATTTCTACGCCAACCTATACGTACCCCGACAAACCCAAAATACCACATCCAACTCCTTTCCGCCCTTACTTGGCCGGTCCACCTGTCTCGGGATCTAAAACAGTAAAGGGAGAGGGGTGAGAATAAATCTCAATGAGCTATTATGATATGCAGCAAGATGCCAAACAAAGTGCAACACATAGCATGGTAGCACATAACACATTATGAAAGCTGTAAACACCTTACGTTACCTCATTTTACCTTTTCCCGTCTGAACAATAAGTCGTACAACGTGGGAGTAAAACTCCACTCTTTGGTGAATTGCCTCCAGCACATTCACCTCTTATAGGACTCATACCCCAGACCATCCATATAAGAAAGGATACCTATATTAGAATATCCCAAAAATAATATCGTCCCTCCTTACAACTATCGCAACAGATCTGTAAAGCTTTTTGGGTCAATACAGTCGTTAGCACAGCCCCACCCCGTGGCCACAGAGTGGGGAAGGGTCACCGGTATGATGTACCTTCAATCACTTATAGAACAAATCCATAATTGATTGGCATCCATCATACCCACCCGAACATAAACACGCTCAAGCACATGATAGATACTTGAGATAAATCCACAAACCGGGATAGTAATATAACAACATGGTAATGTATACTCATGCCAATCAATGCCATAATGCAACATTTAAGTAATACACTATGCATAGTATCATCAACAAATATGAATGATAACAAATAAATCCACAATTGGAATAACCATACAACCACATAGTAACCATATCCATACTTGGAATAACAATGCAATAACTTGCCAGATAATCCACACCGGAATACCATAAAATCAACATGCCATATAATCCACCATTGGGATATAACACCACTATATAACACATAATCCACACTTTGGGATGCCACATAACACTTGTCAAATAGTCCATACTTAGGATATTAAGGTAACCATATAATCAATAATTCCACAACTTGGAATAACCATGCCACAAAGTGATACATACCCATTACCAATTAGCTCAATAGTGAAACCTATAGCTTTTACTCTATTGCAAACTACTCACCAAAGATATGGAGTAAGTAAGGCCACTATGAATCGTAAACCATTCTTACATAATTATTATACCACCTCGAACAACCTTAATAAAAGTTCAAGATCTATTTCCCAAGTTGGAACTATTTTGATGAAGTTACAAATCAAACCTATCAACCATTTTCGGGACAATATTTAAACTACTTCCACAATTCCATTTTGATCATTTAAGATGTCATTGTATAGCCAAAGTATTCTACTTTAATCTAGGTTAAAGAGATTTCATTTTGGTTCCAGTTTGATTAGGTTTAAACAGCTCCAAAGTTGACCCAATGTCACCAGGCCAGGGCACGACTCGTGCCCCAGGGCACGACTCGTGCCCCTTTGGCCTTCCTCAGAATCAGGCGTCCCCACTAGGCACGACTTCCCTTTAATCCATGTCACGACTCGTCCCCATCCAAGGCACGACTCGTGCCACAGGGCACGACTCGTGCCCTGAACCCAGAATTCAGAACAAGGCTGGAAATACCTATGTAGCTATACCAATTTATCCCAACCCAAGTTTCCTTTATTTTGTGAACATAAAAAGGTTTACTAACTTCATCCATATCATTATAGATCATTTAATCTCCAAAATAACATCAACCTAGGTTACTCACTCTTGGATTTACTACTCATTCAACCATCACAATATCACATTTCACACTTAGTTCTAAATCTAGTTCAATCCACTTTCTTACATTCTTAATCAACCTTTATGAACAATACTATCATTCTAAGGCATTAAACAATCATTTAATAACAATAACAACATCAAATCATTGATGAGCATACAAAGAAAGGAAGTCATAATAACTCACTTTAGGGTTTTAAATATGGAAGGTTGATCTTTATCTTGATGGACTCTCCTAGATGATCCCACTTCAAGGATGTTCTTGGACTTGGATTTGGTGGAGGATTTGCTTGGCTTCAAGAAGAGAGGATGAGAGCTTCCATGGAGTTTCTTAGTTTCTCTAGGGAAGGAAGAATGAAATGAAGGAGGGAGAAGTTGAGTGAAGAGGATGAAGAAGGGGGGGGGCCGGATGGAGGGAGTAGGGTGTGGGAGTATGGTGTTGACTTGTGGGAAGGATGGGGAGTAATTTAGGGAAAGGCCCCCCTTCCCACACCATACTTCCACCACACAACTCTTTCACTTATTTAAAATAATTCCTCCCAATCCATAACATTTTATTTGCTCAATTTATCACCACTCCAATCTATTACTTTATTTATTTTCTATTCTTATTTTTCCTTTAGAACATTATTTATTTCCTTATCATTTTATCCTAATATAATAAATTACAGATAAAAATGAACACATAATATTATCATAATATTAAAACATATAATATTATACTAAAACTAGTGCCTAGGGTTGGGGTCGTCACACTCACTCCCCCTTAAAGGAAATTCGTCCCGAATTTGATTGTCACTTACCCTAAGGTTCAAAAAGCAAAGGTTACCTTTCATACATTCTAACTTGATATTTTCAATTAGACTTTTCAAAGGCAAGATTCTACTATTCATTCTCATAACCCGAGTACTCTAGAACTTCACTTCCCAATTAGTCTCTTCAATTCTATTATTCTTCCCAAGATTTCTAATATTATCTTCCTCCAATCGGATGTAAGGCAAGGCCCTGGTTCTGATTTCTTCAAGTTGTTTCGCAGGGGTCATCACCAACTCGTTGTAAAACAATGAGCTCTTCTTCAAGCCTATGCGGAATGCCTCCGTTGCTGTGGACACGTCCAAGTTGGGTATAGTCACTGCCTCCTTATTGAACCTGTGCAAATACTCTTTGAGACTTTCATTAGGCTGTTGTACAATTCTATAAAGATCACTAGTCAACTTGTCAAATGCCCTGTTGCATGAAAACTGATTAATGAACATATTGACAAGTTGAGCATAAGATGAAATAGAGTTTAGAGGAAGCCCTGTTAGCCATTTTAAGGCCGGTCCTGACAAGGTTGAGCCAAAGCCCCTGCAAAAACATGCTTCTTTAAACATAGGAGGGATACTTATGATATCCATTGACTCTTGATACAGCAACACGTGCTCTGCTGGATCGGTACTTCCGTCATACTTCTTCATATGAGGGACTGAGAACTTCTTCGGGATCTCCACACTGGCTATCGCTGGCACAAAACGAGACTCGTTGTAGCAAGTTGGAGAGACTTGGTGATATGGCAAGTTGACTCCAGGCACGCTTCGGAGCAACTCCTTAATGGTTTGCATTTCCTTAACAAGTTGGTTTTCTGCGAAAAGAGGAGCATTATTAACTTGAGGTGCGAAAGTATCGAAAGCATTAAAGAAACTTCCTGTTTGCCCCACTGAGGGTGTAGCATAAGTGTAGCAAGATGATAGCGCGGATTGGCTAGCTGATAGGCCGAATCTTGGTTGCTCAATTGGAATGGATGTCACAATCGTGCTTTCCGCTGGCAAGGTGTTGGACATCGGGATATCTCCAACATGGCTCGGTCCTGTACCTGCACCAAACAAAGATCTAGGAAGTAAAGGTGAAAATGGAGTGGATACTTGAGTCTCCGCTTGCTTCCCTTTACGCAGACTATCAATGGCATTGAAGATCATTGTATTCGTACGCTCCTGATCATCCAACCGATCGCCTATTTTCCTCATCATGTCCGCCATGTTGGACATTATCTCCAAGTTGACAGCTTCTGCACTTGGAGGAGGGTTGCCTTGGGCATTGGAAACAGGAAGCGGCCGACTCTGACTGCTGGAAGATGGATTAACCATTTCTACTTAGATAATCAAAGTTTCCCACAGACGGCGCCAAATTGTTTTGGTCAAATTTCAACAATTAGATTTGTATGATGGGAAAAGTGACTAAAGTGATATGAATCTAGGTACAATGACTATCAAGTTGAATAGAAATGGACACAAGACATTTGTTGACTAGGGAAAGCCCTTGAACAACTTGTTCGCCGGCACAAAACCCCGGGAGGATGTGGCTCCTGCCTTGACCGAAAGTTTACTAAGAATTTTCTTGAGATTACAATGCTAAGAGCGTATGAAAAGGGAGCTTAGGCTAGTGTAGTGCGTGTGTGAATTTACAGTGTATGTCCCCTTTTATAACTCAAGAATAAAACTAAATAACAATGAGGGCCTACAAACTCGGAATTGAGGTTTATCCTTGGAGATTTATCCGCACTCATCCGTTGGGAAAGAGATAATCGTTGGCTTGCTGAAGAACGTGGTTGAACTGGTCTTTGGCACGTTCCCTATAAAATAGGAAAAACGTTATGCGTCCCAACCTGTAAAAACCAAGTTGTAAACAGAACAACCCAAGTTGTTAGTACCAAGTTGTTTAGGCGTAAGTTGCAAACATGTTGACTGAAAATGTAGGGCCCAACATATATATATATATATATATATGTATATATATATATACATATATATATATATATATATATATATATATATGTATATATGTATATATATATACATATATATATACATATATATATATGTATATATGTATATATATATACATATATATATACATATATATATATATATATATATATATATATGTATATATATATATATATATATATTTAGGAGTTAAAAAAATTGTTATACGGAGTTTTCTTTTTTTAAATATTAGTATTATGTTTGAGTAATAATAACTTTTTCAATCAATGTTTAAGTATGAATAAAGTTGTTATACATAGTCAACGCTAATTTATCCCATAGTAATCTCATACTTCCAAGTCTCAAATAATATATAATCTTTTAATATAATTTTTTATTTAATTTTATAATGGCTCGATAAAAATATGAAATGAATTAGGATTTCACATAAAATTCAGTCATGATAGAAAATATGACATAAATTCGTATGTAGTGTTGTTCTATATGTACATATACAAAATGTGATGACTAAAATATTATGAATTTATTATGAAGATAGTTGATTTTTTTGTAACATTCATTTTATTTTATTTTTATTTTGGGGAAAACAATACTATTGTATTTCTGTTCTAAAACTATGGGGCATTATTATTATTTTTTGATTTTTTATTCTATATTTATTTGTATTTGTTGAATGTATGTGGATTTGTTGAATGTATGTGGATTTTCGCAGTTGAATATTTTTTTAAGGAGGCTTTTTAGAATATATAATTCTATTTTATCTTTCTTCTTTTTTTTTTCATTAATTCTATTTTTTATATATATATATACTACTCCCTGTGTCACATATGAAATTACCCGATTCGACACACGGGCGGCATTTCTCGCTTGGAAAATGTAGTAGAGTCGCCACGCCGTTTTGATTATGCCCAAAACATTGAGAAAATGTTGTTTTTGTTGTGTGATGAGATTTTGAGTTCGGAGGTCAGGTTACGCCTCGGGAAGAGATTTTTAGTGCTCACCTGAGTCGCCTCGTATACACGAGTCTTTCTGTACCCTTTTCTTCAAAAATTGCATGTGTGTGCTTTTAAAAATGCATTTGAAAGTAAATAATGGAAAGACAGTGCAGGGAATATTAACAAACCGCTATCACCGTTAGACCACCATAGTGCAATGGAAGGTCTTGTGGGATCGTTTGGACGGTTTGGGTCTGCGTATATAATAAATAATGACTACATTGTAAGCAGTATATTTAAAGCAGTAATGTATTTAAAGACTTGAAATTTAAAACAGTATTTAAATTGCGGAAGGAGAACTCACCAATGTTGGTTAGGTTCTATCTTCCTAGGGTTTGTAGGAGGAATGTGTTTGGTTGAGGGTGTTTAAAGAGGAGAGAGGTTTTACCCTCACTAATGGCAAAATCTCCCCTAATTAACTCTCAGTATCACACTCGAGGGGTCTAAAGAGGAGAGAAATTATGCACTCACTCGGGCAGAACCTCCCCTAATTAGCACTCGTTCACACTCGTTTGGACTCGCGGGTTTGGACCGGTTTGAGCCATTTGGGTGTTTGGAGTTTGGTTGAGGATTAATAGGGTTTGTGGGACGTCGGGAGGTCGATCGGGACGGACCGGGATCGCCTGGGAGGGCTCGGAGCGCCTCGGGATGGATTGGAACGCGTCGAAAGGGGCCAGAATGAGCTGGGAATGGCTCTATATTGAAGGGGAAGGCCTGCGAAGGCTGAGAGGTGTGATCAAATGAGCTGGGGAGGCTGGTATTTATAGGAGGTAAAAACATGCAAACATATCCGTACGGACACTTCTTCAATCAGAAGGTTTTTTTGGTTTTCCTGGACTTAGGGAAATATTGGGGATTTTGAGGAAATTTGGGAGATTCTGGCGTGTTGACAAGGATGTCCGTACGGACACATCATGCTTTTACACATGTGTCCGTACGGACATGGTTGCAAGCTGACATATTTTTTGAAATTTTGTCATTTCCTGCAATGTCCTTGGATGTCCTTTTATGCCTGAAATGTCCTCCCTTGGTTTGGCTGGTCAGTTTGGACCTCTTGGACGTTTATGGGTCTTTGGGATCACGAATGCGTGAATCCTCGGTGTTTCCCGTATGCTCGGATGGAGAGCGGTCCGGATTGGGGTACTTAAAGAAGCCCCTCGGCGACGTCACTTATGAAGGAAGTGGAGTCGTCGATAAAAATAAGAATCCCGATCTCGATCGCTTGTCGGGAGAAAGAAAATGACCGTGTCGGTCGGATGGCTGGACCCTTTTGTAGGATTCCTACGTATCTCGAGTGGGAATCAAGCCTGATCGTAGTTCGTGTGTGAGGGCGATTTTGAGGGGCCTCGACCTATGGGGAACTATTCGTAGGCGTTCGCCCTGAGTTGAGACTATTCTGAGGCATCTTGACCTGAGTTGGGACTATTCCTTGAGGCGTCTTGGCCTGAGATAATGAGGACGTGGTGGCGCCTCTAACTGAGATAGTGGAAGGCGTTTGTGCCCTGAGATGAAGGCGTGTGTGCCCTGAGATGAAGGCGTTTGTGCCTTGAGTTTGTTTTTTGAAGGCGTTTGTTGCCTTGCGTTTGCTTTTTTTCAAGGCGTTTGTTGCCTTAGTTTTGTGTTTTCGAAGGCATTTGTACCTTATGTTTGTTTTTTCGAAGGAGTTGTACCTTGGGTTTGCTTTTCGAAGGCGTTTGTTGCCTTGAGTTTTTTTTTCAAAGGAGTTGTACCTTGGGTTTGTTTTTTCGAAGGAGTTGTACCTTGGTTTTTCGAAGGAGTTGTACCTTGGTTTTTCGAAGGAGTTATACCTTGGTTTTTCGAAGGAGATGTACCTTGGTTTTTTGAAGGAGTTGTACCTTGGTTTTTCGAAGGAGTTGTACCTTG
The DNA here is from genome assembly GCA_022495995.1 of Adenophora triphylla var. japonica. Taxonomy (NCBI): domain Eukaryota; kingdom Viridiplantae; phylum Streptophyta; class Magnoliopsida; order Asterales; family Campanulaceae; genus Adenophora; species Adenophora triphylla. The sequence continues at coordinate 138,851 of JAFEMH010001665.1, forward strand.
GTTTTTCGAAGGAGTTGTACCTTGGGATGAAGGCGTTTGTGCCTTAGGATGAAGGCGTTTATGCCTTAAGTTTGCTTTTCGAAGGCGTTTGTTGCCTCGATTTTGTGTTTTCGAAGGCGTTTGTTGCCTTGAGTTTTGTTTTATGTCAGACTTACGATGACAGCCGGGACTTGTCTGCTGGGGATATATATTCGGGCTTACGTATGACTGCCGAGGATATAATTCTTTGTACGTAGGGATGGCAACGGGTCGGGGTCGGGTTTGGCCTAACCGAACCTGACCCGATTATTCAAGTATATTAACCGAACCCGACCCGACCCGAAATGTCTGAACCCGAACCCGACATGTAAAAAAAATTATTAAAATACAATAATCTTGAAAAAAGAACAACATATTTTATGAAAAAATTTTAAAATTATTAATTAAAGAAGATTTAATTTATGACAGAAGTAAAACTTTAATGCTCCGTAATGTAATTGTGTTGGGGAGTATTAAAAATAGAAGGCACATGGGGGGCTGGGTTGGGCTTCAGTTGATCAAGGAATTGAAAAGTAAAGCCAACTTGAGTTGATACTAGAGAAGTCAGAAGCGATGTCTATTAGAGACTGAGCGGAAAAGTAAAGCCAACGGGTCGGGTCGGACACCATCGACATACCGAACCCGAACCCGATGGGTTTTCAAAAATGGCTACCGAACCCGACCCTAACGGGTTCGGATATGTACGGGTTTGGGTTGGGTCCGGTCCGGTAAAATTGTCATCCCTATTTGTACGGGCTTACAATGACTGCCATTTGACTTTTTGTCCGCTAGGAATAGGGTGTTCGGCCTTATAATGATGGCCGAAATTATTTTGCCATTTAGTTGGGGCGAGATCCGGGCTTACGTATGACGACCGAAATTATTTTTGTTGGTTTAGGGACCAAATTGCATGAATTCTGCTGGAAATGGCTTTTGGACAGTCAAGGGCAAAGATTGTAAGGGCAAAAAAAGAATTTCCTGAGCTTGCAAAGATGTCCGCACGGACAGATCTTGCATTTGCAAAGAGGTCCGTACGGACATGTATGCAAATCTGATGTTTTTTAAACAGATTCAGTTTGAACACATCGCCATTCCACCCCATTTTTCCAGTTTTCAGCCAAGGAGAAGGAGAGAAAAAAGAGGAGAAATATCTATTTTGAGCCAAATTTTCCCAAGAAAATCCCCCCACATCGCTAGATTATCATAATGGTGGAAGGACTGAAGCAAGGTCATCGTCAAAGGGGTCGAGAGGTTATAGAGAAGAGGTTGGATTTATAAAGGAATTCCTCTTTCTTCAAGCCTTGTATCCGGATATGGACGTGCACATCTCGAGAGGGAAAGCAAAAGTGGAGGTAAGAAATCAAATTTCGTCTTTGATTCTTATTTGAATGATGTATGCTAGAACTAGGGTTTTGGTTCTTGCAAATTTGGGGCTTTTGTTGTTGCCATGATCAAGTTGTGAAATTGATGATGAATTGTTGAAATTTGATGTGTATGGATTATGGGTATGTGATTTTGTCAAAAAATGTGGAGTTTAATTCTTATAAAGTGTCCCTCCTTGAAATGCATGCTTGGGTGACTTGTACCTTGATGGTATTTTTTGTATGTATATGTGAAAATAAGCTTTTGTTGAGAACTGGGCCGTGTAGGGACAAACTTTGTGTTTGTGAAAATGTGTGCCGTGTTGGAACGGACTTTTGTTTGTGAAAATCCGTGTGCCGTGTAGGGACAGACTTTGTGTTTGTGAAAATGTGTGCCGTGTTGAAACGAACTTTTGTTTGTGAAAATGTGTGTGCCGTGTAGCGTAGGGCTGAACAAAAAAACCGAGGGACTGGACCAGACCAATGAAAACCGAACCAATCATATAGAATTGGTTTGGTTCTGGTCCCAAATTTATATGGAACCGATTATTTGGGTTGGTCCTGGTTTTTGAAAAAATATATATGGTCCTGGACCGAACCCGGACCGGACCGATTATATATATATATTATGTATAATATATATATATATATATATATATATATATATATATATATTTATTTATTTCTTTATTCATAATTTCTAATTTCCAAAAAAAAAAAATTTGCTGTGACCTTATCCATTCAGCGACATTACAAGTTTACAAAAACCCTAACCCTATCATATCTCTTTCATTTCCGCTGTTTGGTTTTCTATCCCTCTCTCTCTCTCTCTCTCTCTCTCTCTCTCTCTCTCTCTCTCTCTCTCTCTCTCTCTCTCTATACACTTTTCCCCTCTCTCGTCTTTCTCTCATCTCAATTTTCAACCCTAGAAATCAAATTGATTTTCCATGGCGACGCCCTGATTTCGACTTAGTTGTCCAACCACGGCACCACCATGGATCTCTACTGCCGGCGCAGCTGTAACATAAGTAATTAATCTACGACACAGATCTATTTTTTCGTGCGAGATCGCAGAACATCATTACTCTGTTATTTTGCCTCTCAAATCTCCAATAAAAGGTAATGATTTAATGAGATTTTGATGTTATTTTCTCAGTCTCTACCTCCAATCTACTCGTATTTTCAATTTTCTTACAATTTTGCATCTGAATTTAGTTATTAGGGTCTGAATCATGTTTTATGTTTTTCTCTTTTGTTCCTCATTTCTGTTAATTTGCTGTATGTCTGAATATTTTTATTTGAACTTTGTTTATGTAATCGTCCTATATTTTGGTTTCATGAAAAAAATAGTTGTTGCATGTTTTATCTTTAGGAAAAATATATAGTAGTGTAACTTGTGGAACCGATGGAACCGGACATGGACCAAACCATTGGAACCAAACCAATGTGACCGGTCCTGTAATGTAATGGTCTGGTCCTGAATTTAGGCAGAACCGAAAAATTGGTCCGGTCCTGTTTTTTGAAATTTTGATAAAATTCGGACCAATCCGGACCGTGAACACCCCTATGTGTAGGGACGGACTTTTGTGAAATGTGGCGTGTTTTGTGACGGACTTTTGTGAAATGTGCCGTATTTTGTGACGGTCTTTTGATGGGATGTGCCGTATTTTGTGACGGTCTTTTGTGAAATGTGTCGTGTTTTGTTGACGGACTTTTTTGAAATGAAACGTGCCGTGTTGGGACGGACTTTCTGAAATGAAATGTGTGTGCCGTGTTTTGTGACGGACTTTTGAAATGTGCCGTGTTTTGTGACGGAATTTTGTGAAATGTGTCGTGTTTTCTGATGTAGCGTTTATACTTGTTAAGTATCGTGTTGACGTACCTTTGCTGTGTTTACCTGCAGGATGAGGTGCCTTCGTCCGAGAAGGCAAAGAGGATGAAATCACGGGGGTCCCTTGAGGCCATTATCGAGATTTGGAGGAGCATGCCCGATATCTCCTGGGAGGGGAAACCTAGTCCTCGGAGGCTGGTTATTGACTCGGGGCTGAACATCTTAGTAGAGAATCTAGCTGGGTTAGCGGAGATCCAGAAAAACAAGGGCATTTTTTTGGCACTGTCCGAGTATTGGTGGGATACCATGCACACCTTCCACTTCAGCTGGGGGAGACGATGGTGGCTCCTACCGACTTTGCTGCTATCACCGGGTTATCCTTCAAGGGGGAGTCGGTGAGATGGAGCGATCGGATGTCTCATGAGCGTCTGATCGAGATGCTGGGGTTTGCGCCTTCGCCCCGTAAGGGTTTGGGCATGGTGTACTCCGATGTGGAGGCGAGGATTACTGCCAATATCGGGGAGTACCGGCGAGGTTCGGGGAGAGTATCGGTGGAGCAGATGGAGCGCTCATTTCTATGGTTCACTCTTTCCGAGACTTTGTTATCGAACCACTCCACCACCGCTCTTTTTCCATTCCTTGAGAGTTTGGTGGATTTAGATAGGGTGTGCGATATTGCCTGGGGAGAGGCGGGCCTGGCCGAGCTTTACTTTGCTTTGGACAAATTCAGCAGGGGCGCGGTCAACTCGTTGGGGTGCTTCGACTTTGCCTTGGAGGTATGAGTTTATTGCTTTTGTAGTTTAGCGTTTCATCATTTTCTCCTTTTTTTGCTTTTCTGAGCATTATCTTCTTTTTGTGGTAGGTGTCGTGCTACGAGATCTTTCAGTGCCAAGCGTGGGATCTGCACGACGAGGCTATGATCGTGTATCCTGCCATTCTGTGTTGGGCGCGCTCTCTGAGGAAGAGGAGTAGCCGGGGGAAGATCAATGTTACCTATGTGGAGGTGCAGTGGTTTTTGGATAGGGATAGCCCGGCCGAGTGTCAGTTGTACCCTTGGTCGCGGTATGGCGAGGACGAGTTCGAGGGTGCTCCTTGGATGAAGCGGCAGAGGAAGCTTCTACGGGGCCTCACTTATGACTCGATGTATTTGGGGGAGAGGGTCTTCTGGCAGCATGGTGCCAGTGTTCCTCCTTACACTCCAAGGGATCTACCGCTCCATATGATGAGCCCTGCCGAGATGGACATGCTGGAGTTTGAGAGGTACCGGGCCGAAGTGGACACTGGGGAGTTCACCTTGCTAGGGAGCGGCGGGTTGTTTCGTCACGTGCTCAGGATGTCCCGATGCCTGGGCCGGACTTCACCTATGTCCGCGGGGACTCTTCCAGGAGGAGGGTGTCGGTGCCCATCCCGGAGCAGCTTCCTGCCGCTTACCGGGTTGATCCAGATGTTGCGGTGAGTTGTTACTCTTTTCCTTCTTGGCATCTTGTTTTTTGTTTATCTATTTTTTGTTGAGCATTTCTTATTTTTTTCTGTTTGTTGTGCAGGTCTCGGGGTGGACCGTAGATGTGATCACTCGCCGGTATTTGGGGCTGAGGGCTTTCACGAAGAAGCTCTTGAGAGGGATGTCCTGCGGGTCATCGAGGAGTACGGCGGCTTACGAGCCAATGCCTTCGAGGAGGTCCATGGATATTCCTTCTTCAAGGGCGGACACGGATCCACAGCCGGCTCCTCAGCCTGATATGCCGACTCGAGGGCGGCACAGCTACGATGTGGGAGCTTCTTTGGAGGGTCGGGGGCCATGAACGTATCACCAGTTCTTCCCTCTGTCTAGTGCACAAGTTGAGGGTTTGTCCTTGTTTCCCTTCTTAGATCCTTTAGCCGGCCTTAACCCTTCTGACTACACGAAGTACTCGATCGAGGAGGGGGTCGAGTTTTCTGACGACGACAAGGTGGCTGCCAGAGATGCCAGGATGCAGGGGTTTCCACCGAACGGTGATGCTGATGATGAATCAAAGTAGGACTACCCCTTTTTTTGTATTTGTATTTGTAGAATAGCAAACATTTGTATTTGTGGATAAAGTATTTTGCTATGTAATGAATTATTTGTTTGCAATTTCGTGGGGACTAGCCTATGAATTATTTCTACTCTTTTTTTTTGTGCATGTCACATGAGCTGGAAATGTTTGTGTTTAGTATATGGGGGTTGGAAACAGCTTTGGCAAGTTTTTTGAGCAGTTTGGTGCAAAATCCTGCTGCGGGCAGCAACTGTTTTGTTGTTGCAGATCTTTTGAGCTGGGGAGCAAAGAGGTCCGTACGGACTACTCTTGCATGCAAAGAGGTCCGTACAAACACTTGTAGCTTTGCATAAGGGATAAAGCTTGCAGGAAATATGGATTTTCTTATCCTTTCATTTCCTAAACAACAACCATTTCGGCTCTTCTTCTTCATTTTGCAAGAAAACTCATTTTTGGCATGGATTCGATGTTCATATTGAGAGATTTTCCGAGGCTTTCAAAGGAGAGGCAAGCTATCACGACCCTAAACCTAGGCACTATTTTGGTCACGTGCCCAACACGTGGGGGTGGGGTGCATTGCATCTCATGTTAGGCATTATATGATAATTGAAATGATTATGAGTTTATTTGGATATTTTGATAACTTACGTGATTTTAGATGCTAATAAATTATTTTTAATTGTATAATGTCTAAATGGAATAAATAGGAATTGTTGTAGTAAAGTTATAATATTTGAAATTTTAAATAAACGTTAATAAAAAGTGTTGAGGAGCTTTAGTTTGAATATAAACTTAAGGTGATTGGTTGTAGGATTTGATTCTTGGAGGAGCTAGAGTGTAAAATGTTTTATATAAATCTTTAAAATCCCCCAAAAGCTTCATTTCTATCTCTCAGTTCTTTCCCTCTTTCCTTACGTTCCTAGAAACATCTATCAACCTAGGGTTACCTTCCAAAAATCCCTATAAATCAACCGTTGATCCGTTCTTCGATTTGATTTCAAATAAACGCTCAAGGAATCGAGTGAAACATTTATATCCGATCAAAGTTTTTCTTTATTCTGAATTATTTTGGTAAGTTATTATGATTTCTTTCAATAATTGTTCATTCAACGTTTAATATTGATATTATGTGATCTACATGAGTTGTGGTATTTTTGGTTCACTTTATTTGGCTTTTGAAATAAAAAGAAAATGGGTTTTGATTGACTAAGGGGAGTTCTTGGCATGAGGGTAGGATTGAAGTGAGAAAGTGGATAGAATTATGTGTATGGCTGGTGGAAACATATTATATGGGGTTAGAAGGGATGAAAGGAGTTGGAAAAAAGTATTCTGAAGGTTGGTATAGCTGATGTAAGGTGGTATGAAAAAAAGAGTAAAAATTTCTTAAGGTTGTTGATGTTTCAGCTTCAGCATGGAATTCTGGGGAAGGGCACGACTCGTGCCCTGGAGCACGAGTCGTTCCTCCCTGTTTTCACTCGTGATCCCTAGTCGTGATAAACAAGGCAGTCATGCAGGGATAGGGCATGAGTCGTGCCAAGGGGCACGAGTCGTGCCCAGTGATGTTCATAGTGTATCAGTTTCAGACCAATTAAATCCTAATCTACCTAATCTATTTTTAATCCCTCTTTGACTATAATTCTAGTACAACATTAGTGCTTTGCAAGGAAGTCTTAGCTTGCCCAAAATGATATAGGGAAGATCTTTAAAAATGGCCTTGAAATTGGTTGGAAGGCATTGTAAAAGCTTAGCCAAAGTTATCCAAATTTGGTATATTAATCGTGAACCTTTATAGAAGGTATTCAATGTGGTGTAATGAATATGTAGGGCTTACCTGATATATATTGTGCCCATATTTGATTACATATTCATGGTTATTTGTTTAAATAGTGTATGAGATAAATGTTACACTATTATGTTGGTTTGAACATGAGAGTTAATACCATGTCATTGGTTTGATATTATTCAATAGTGTTTTCAATGTAAGTTGCACTATTGTGATGGTTTAACATGAGTAATATTACCATGTTATGTATTGATATCTCAAAGTGTGGATTTATTTTCAAGTATCTATTATGTGCTTGAATGTGGTTATATCAGCTGACATGTAGGGGTATAATGGGATACGATCAATTATGAGAATTGTTCTATAAGGTGATCGGATTACATTATACCTGTGACTGTCCCCTTCTGTGTTCACAGATTGGGGTTGAATGTTTCTGTATCGAGCCAAAAGCTTTACAGATAGCTGCGATTCTTATATGGTTCTCCGAATTAGGAGTCTTATAAGATGTGAATGTGCTTAAGCAGTTCACGAATGAGTGGAGTTTTTACTCCCGACGTTGTACGACTTAATGTTCAGACGGGAAAGGTAAAATGAGGTAACGTAATGTGTTTACCGCTTTGCCAGTGTGATTATGAGCAACCTGTTTATGTGTTTCATCCTATATGGCATATTCTTGCATCCATAATAACTTGCTGAGATTTATTCTCACTTCTTCTCCCTTTATTGTTTTAGATCTTGCTGAGACAGGTGGACCAGACCGGAGAGGCCGGAAAGGAGTTTGGATCACGTACTTTTTGGGTTGTCAGGGTATGTATTTGGTTTGGGAGTTGGGAGTAGTTGTGGACATTATTCTTTTGGGGAGAGTGTATATAGTACTTTTATAAAACATTTTCAGGGTGTTTGTGTTGTAATTAAATAGGGGATTGGTTTTCTTTCAAAGCTGGTTTTGTAAATCTTTACATTCGTAGTTGTTTGTAATTAAAACAGGTATGTCTTTTAAAAGATGGTTATATATCACCTTCAAGTGGAGATGTTGATGTTTGTTTGTTAAAGTTCATTTTTACTTTCAAAGTCAAAGTAAAGTTTTTTTAATGGAGGTGGTTTGGACTCTCCAACTCGGGGCACGAGAATAGGTCATGGGTCGGGATGCCCACAGTTGGTATCAGAGCATTGGTTAGAAGTCAAGGGTAGATGTCTAGTTTAAGGGGGAGTGTGTGATATCAGACGGCGAGTGTTTAATGCAGGGTTTATTCCAATGGCGGGAACTGGTGATGACCAACAAGGGATCAAGGAAATGTGGGTGATATGGCAGCCGGAGGAAACCAAAATGCAGAAATGATGAATATGTTTAGGGTTTTCCTACAAAACATGGCAACTCAGGGACAGGCTCAACAACAACCTGAGGGAAGACAAGGACATGGATTAGAGAAGTTTGTAAAGATGGCTCTATCAAGCTACAATGGGGATCCAGATCCAGTGAAGGCAGAAAGATGGTTGGAAGCTATGAACTAAATTTTTGTGGCAATGGAAAGTCCGGACGAGGAGAAAGTTAGATGTGTTGTTTTTAAGCTGGAAGGTCCTGCAGAGCACTGGTGGCAGATACTTAAGGAGAGTTGGGAGCGGGACCATACGCCCCAAACTTGGAAAAATTTCACCAGGAGATTCAAAGAGAACTTCATTCCTTTGATCACCCGGAACAAGAAAGAGGTTGAGTTTCTGAGGCTCGAGCAAGGGACGATGACAGTGGCCCAATATTCGGCGAAGTTCACAGAGTTAGCCAGGTATTGCCCTTATTTGGTACTAGAAAAGGAGAGGAGAGTTTATATATTTGTGAAAGGGTTGAGATTGGAGTTTCGAAAGCAATTGTTGACGCATGATTTCCCCAACTATCAAGCAGCAGTGAACATGGCGTATAGAATTGAAAATGATATTGAAGAGCATCGGGGCAGACCTGAAAGTAGTAGTGGAATCAAGCCCAAGTTCCCAGGTCAAGGTTCAGGCCAGAGTAGAGGACAACCAAAGCCTTCAACTCCAGGAGTGGCTAGAGGAGGAAATGTTACAGTTTCAACTCGTCCTGTATCCAGCCAGTTTGGGACTGTTTGCAACTTTTGTAAGAAGGTGGGACATTCTGAAGACAGATGTTGGAGCAAACAATGGAAATGTATTGAGTGCGGAGCAATGGGTCACTACAGGAAAGATTGTCCTAGACTTCAACGTGGTCAAGCTGCGGGTGGCAGACAGCAGGGTGGACAGCCAAGGGGTGGTGTGAAGAGGGATAATGAGGGAAAGCCTAAGGGGAGAGTGCAAGGTAGAGTTTTTTGCCTTGGGACGAGGCAAGGTAGATCCCACCGCGGTCATTAGAGGTATAATACATGTCTTAGGAGTCAGGGCTCGTATTCTTATAGACCATGGGTCATCCCATTCTTATGTGGCATCTCATTTTGCATTCACTTTGCATAAATTGCCCAAGTTTTTGCCTTATGTGTTGGAGGTCTCTACTCATGTGGGAGAGTGACTCGAATCTTCTTTGATTTATCATGATTGTGAGGTGATCATATGTGGTCATGTATTGCCAGTGGATTTGGTAGAGTTACCAATCCGAGATTTTGATGTCATTCTAGGCATGGATTGGCTAAGTAATTTTCATGCCTTAGTAGACTGTCGCAAGAAGCGAGTCTCTTTTTCTATGCCTAATGTTCCTGTGTTTATGCTTGATGCGGATAAGTCTTCATTTGGCATTCATGTTATATCTGCATTAAAGGATAGAAAATTGATATCAAAAGGGTGTGAGGGGTACTTGGCGTATGTGTTAGACTCTAGTAAGAAGTCTCCTGAGCTATCTCATGTTCCAGTTGTGAATGATTTTGTTGATGTATTCTCAACTGAATATTCTATGCCTCCGGATAGAGAGGTGGAGTTCTGTATTGACTTATTGCCAGGTACTTCTCCAATTTCCAAAGCACCTTACAGAATGGCTCCAGCTGAGTTAAAAGAATTGAAAATTCAATTGCAGGAGTTGTTAGATAGGGGTTTCATTAGTCCGAGTGTTTCACCCTGGGGAGCACCGGTCTTGTTTGTAAGGAAGAAGGATGGTACATTGAGATTATGTATTGATTATAGACTGCTGAATCAAGCTACTATCAAGAATAAATATCTTCTTCCACATATTGATGATTTATTTGATCAGCTTCAAGGTTTTGTTATTTATTCCAAGCTTGACTTGCGTAGCGGATACCATCAGTTGAAAATCAGACCAGGTGACATTTCTAAGACAGCCTTCAGAATGAGGTATGGTCATTATGAATTTGTTGTTATGCCTTTCGGGTTGACTAATGCACCGGCAGTATTTATGGACATGATGAACAGAATTTTCAAGCCTTATCTTGACAGTTTTGTTGTGGTCTTTATTGATGATATTCTGGTATATTCAAAATCCCGGGAAGAACATGAGCAGCATTTGTGAATAGTGTTGTCTATTCTTCGTGAGAAACAGTTATTTGCAAAGTTCAGCAAATGTGAGTTTTGGCTTGAACAGATTTCTTTCTTGGGTCATGTGGTGTCGAGTACGGGTATTGCCATAGATCCTATGAAGATTGAGGCCGTATTCAATTGGAAACAGCCTTCAACAGTGACTGAAGTTCGTAGTTTTCTTGGTTTAGCGGGGTATTATCGACGATTTATAGAGAGATTTTCGAGAATTGCAACTCCGTTGACTAGATTGACTCGGAAGGATATACCATTTATGTGGGATACTAAGTGTGAAGCTAGCTTTACTGAGTTGAAAAAGAGATTGACTTCAGCTCCGATTCTTACCCTTCCAGATGGTTGCGAGAATTTTGTAATTTTCAGTGACGCCTCCAAAGAAGGATTGGGTTGTGTTCTTATGAAAAATGGGAAAGTGATTGCTTATGCTTCGAGGAAGTTATCACCAGCGGAGCAGAACTATCCTACTCATGACATGGAGTTGGCTGCAATTATCTTTGTGTTGCATAAGTGGAAGCATTATTTATATGGAGCAAAATTTGAGATTTTCACTGATCACAAGAGCCTGAAATACTTGTTTACCCAGAAGGAGTTGAACAACAGGAAGAGACATTGGTTAGAGTTGCTGAAAGACTATGATTGTGTCATTTCTTATCATCCAGGGAAGGCTAATGTGGTAGCAGATGCGATTAGCCTAAAGGCTCATTTATCAGCAATGGTGTCCCGTGAATCAAGAAGTGAAATGTTATTTGCGAATGTTCGAGCAATTCCTACTCTATATGGAGATCTTAGGGAATCTCAGCAAAGTGAGATTGAATTGAAGGAAATTTTGGGGAAATTACAAGATGGAAAGATCGGGGAGTTTGTGTTTAACAAAGATGGGATTTTAACATTCCAAGGCAGAATCTGCGTACCTTCTTTACCAGAAATCAAAAGGCAAGTATTAGAGGAAGGACATAAGTCCAGATTTGTTATTCATCCAGGAAGCACAAAAATGTACCAGGATTTGAAGAGAGGGTATTGGTGGAATGGAATGAAAAAGGAAATTGCGGAGTTTGTCTCAAAATGCTTGACTTATCAGCAGATTAAAGCCGCCCGCGGGATTACTTCAACCACTGGATATTTCGGAATGGAAGTGGGAAGGAATCTCGATGGATTTTGTGACTGGATTGCCTCCTACCTCGAAGAAAATGGATGCTATATGGGTGATAGTGGACAGATTGACAAAGTCGGCTCACTTTCTACCAGCTTCAACAAAGTATTCATTGGAGAGATTGGCCCAGTTGTATATTCGCGAGATTGTGAGACTTCATAGAGTGCCTATCAACATTGTTTCAGATCGAGATTCGAGATTCACCTCGCGTTTTTGGAGGGCTTTGCACGAGGCTATGGGTTCCAAGTTGAGTTTTAGCATGGCGTTTCATCCTCAGACCGATGGGCAGACTAAGAGAACTATTCAGATTCTTGAGGATATGTTACGAGCATGTGTGATGGATTTTCACTCATCCTGGGAAGATCATTTGTCTTTGGTGGAATTTGCTTATAATAACAACTACCAGTCCAGTATTGAGATGGCACCATATGAGGCACTGTATGGGAGGAAATATAGGTCTCCAATGTGTTGGGATGAGGTTGGTGATGCTAGACTTTGGGGTCCTGACTTGGTTAGAGATTCAACTAAGAAGATTAAAGTGATTCAGGACAGACTAAAGACAGCCCAAAGTCGACAGAAGAGCTACGCCGACAACATAATAAGGGAGTTATCATTTCAGGTTGGTGATTTGGTATTTTTGAAGATTTCACCAAGAACTGGGATTAAAAGGTTTAGTAACAAAGGGATGTTGGCGCCGAGATTCATTGGTCCATTCGAGGTTTTAGAGAAGGTGGGTGAGTTAGCTTATAGGCTGGCTCTACCTCCATCTCTTTCTTCTCTCCATGATGTATTCCATATTTCCATGTTGCGAAAGTATTGCTATGATTCTTCACATGTTTTGAGTGCTTCTCCTGAGGATGTTCAGGCGGATATGACGTACGTGGAGATACCATTGAGAATTCTGGAGTGGCAAGTCCGGGAATTGCGTACCAAGAGTATTCCTGTGGTGAAAATTTTATGGAAAATCACACCATTGAGGAAGCTACTTGGGAATTGGAATCTGAAATGAGAGGGAAGTACCCTGGGTTATTTAATCATTCAGGTAAGTGAATTTCAAATTCGGGACAAATTTTTTTTAAGGGGGAGTGAGTGTCACGACCCTAAACCTAGACACTATTTTGGTCACGTGCCCAACACGTGGGGGTGGGGTGCATTGCATCTCATGTTAGGCATTATATGATAATTGAAATGATTATGAGTTTATTTGGATATTTTGATAACTTACGTGATTTTAGATGTTAATAAATTAATTTTAATTATATAATGTCTAAATGGAATAAATAGGAATTGTTGTAGTAAAGTTATAATATTTGAAATTTTAAATAAAAGTTTATAAAAAGTGTTGAGGAGCTTTAGTGTAAATATAAACTTAAGGTGGTTGGTTATAGGATTTGATTCTTGGAGGAGCTAGAGTGTAAAATGTTTTATATAAATCTTTAAAATCCCCCAGAAGCTTCATTTCTATCTCTAAGTTCTTTCTCTCTTTCCTTACGTTCCCAGAAACATCTATCAACCTAGGGTTACCTTCCAAAAATCCCTATAAATCAACTGTTGATCCGTTCTTTGATTTGATTTCAAATAAATGCTCAGGGAATTGAGTGGAATATTTATATCCGATCAATGTTTTTCTTTATTCCGAATTATTTTGGTAAGTTATTATGATTTCTTTCAATAATTGTTCATTCAACGTTTAATATTGATATTATGTGATCTACATGAGTTGTGGTATTTTTGGGTCACTTTATTTGGCTTTTGAAATAAAAAGAAAATGGGTTGTGGTTGACTAAGGGGAGTTCTTGGCATGAGGGTAGGATTGAAGTGAGAAAGTGGATAGAATTATGTCTATGGCTGGTGGGAACATATTATATGGGGTTAGAAGGGATGAAATGAGTTGGAAAATAGTGTTTTGAAGGTTGGTATAGCTGCTGTAAGGTGGTATGAATAAAAGAGTAAAAATTTCTTAAGGTTGCTGATGTTTTAGCTTCAGCATGGAATTCTGGGGAAGGGCACAAGTCGTGCCTTGGAGCAAGTGTCGTTCCCCATTGTTTTCACTCGTGATCCCTAGTCGTGATAAACAAGGCAGTCGTGCGGGGATAGGGCACGAGTCGTGCCATGGGGCACGAGTCGTGCCCAGTGATGTTCACAGTGTATCAGTTTCAGACCAATTAAACCCTAATCTACCTAATCTATTTTTAATCCCTCTTTGACTATAATTCTAGTACAACATTAGTGCTTTGCAAGGAAGTCTTAGCTTGCCCAAAATGATATAGGGAAGATCTTTAAAAATGGCCTTGAAATTGGTTGGAAGGCATTGTAAAAACTTAGCCAAAGTTATCCAAATTTGGTATATTAATCGTGAACCTTTATAGAAGGTATTCAATGTGGTATAATGAATATGTAGGGCTTACCTGATATACATTGTGCCCATATTTGATTACATATTCATGGTTATTTTTTTAAATAGTGTATGAGATAAATGTTACACTATTATGTTGGTTTGAACATGAGTGTTAATACCATGTCATTGGTTTGATATTATTCAATAGTGTTTTCAATGTAAGTTGCACTATTGTGATGGTTTAACATTAGTAATATTACCATGTTATGTCTTGATATCCCAAAGTGTGAATTTATTTTCAAGTATCTATTATGTGCTTGAATGTGGTTATATCAGCTGACATGTAGGGGTATAATGGGATACGATCAATTATGAGAATTGTTCCATAAGGTGATCGAATTACATTATACCTGTGACTGTCCCCTTCTGTGGCCACAGATTGGGGTTGAATGCTTCTGTATCGAGCCAAAAGCCTTACAGATAGTTGCGATTCTTATATGGTTCTCCGAATTAGGAGTCTTATAAGATGTGAATGTTCATAAGCAGTTCACAAATGAGTGGAGTTTTTACACCCGATGTTGTACGACTTAATGTTCAGACGGGAAAGGTAAAATGAGGTAACGTAATGTGTTTACCGCTTTACCAGTGTGATTATGAGCAACCTATTTATGTGTTGCATCTTATATGGAATATTTTTGCATCCATAATAACTTGCTGATATTTATTCTCACTCCTTCTCCCTTTACTGTTTTAGATCCCGCCGAGACAGGTGGACCAGACCGGTGAGGCCGGAAAGGAGTTTGGATCGCGTACTTTTTGGGTTATCAGGGTATGTATTTGGTTTGGGAGTTGGGAGTAGTTATGGACATTATTCTTTTGGGGAGATTGTATATAGTACTTTTATAAAACATTTTCAGGGTGTTTGTGTTGTAATTAAATAGGGGATTGGTTTTTTTTCAAAGCTGGTTTTGTAAACCTTACATTCGTAGTTGTTTGCAATTAAAACAGGTTATGTCTTTTAAAAGATGGGTTATATATCACCTCCAAGTGGAGATGTTGATGTTGGTTTGTTAAAGTTCGTTTTTACTTTCAAAGTCAAAGAAAAGTTTTTTTAATGGAGGTGGTTTGGACTCTCCAGCTCGGGGCACGAGAATAGGTCCCGGGTCGGGGTACCCACACAAGCGCACTTCCTTGAGCGGTTTAAGATGTGGATGAGGCACCACATGAAGCATTACAAATGGGCTTTCGAGGAGAGGTTTCAACTAAAATCCATTTGGTCTCTTAAGGAGTTAGCTCCTGATTGGGAGTTGTTGTGGGCGGCTGCCAGGTTCTGGGATACGAGGAGGCACGTGTATAGCTTCTCCTACAATGAGGTTATGCCCACTTTTGAAGATTTTCGGTCTTTGCTTGGAGGGCCGTAGGTGGAGGCTATCTCTCTTTCTTTGGTCAGGGGGTGCGACCGTGAGCATGAAGCTCGCGTACTTTCTTCGTGTTTCATTGGAGGAAGAACAAGGTATGACGCTTGATTCTGGTCATATTGATATTTCTGCATTGCCCGAGAGTTTTATGGGTGATGACGAGAGTGATGTCTCGTGGAATGCGTTTGCTTTATGCGTGATAGCTACGCTTTTCATGGTCAGCTCCCTTGGGATATGTGACGGCATTTTGTTGGATGCGGTAGGCCATTGCCGAGCCGGTAAGGATATCGTTCCTTTGGTTCTGGGGGGAACCTTCCATGGTATAGATTGCTTGGCGATGGGGGACCGTTTCATACAAGGGGGAAGTCCCGCTTTGCTCACCTTGTGGTTGCAAGAGAGGCTTCAAGCTATGTCTGTGTCTCTGAAATCCTTTAGTCCGTGGACGTTTTCTCAGCGACCTCTTATCTTGGATATGGATCAGTCCGCTTGGGAGAGGTGGATGGCTTGACTTGGCACGCATCAGATTCGTTGGTGGGTTTCTCATTGGGGTATTGAGAATAGGAGGGCCTTTCAGAAAGGTTCCTATGTTGTCAGGGTTCCGGGGTTGTCTTGGTCTTCTTTCTACATCCCGTTGCTCGTTTCTCGACAGTTCGGGATGAGGCAGGAGCGTTTGCTGGGCTGGAGTGACATCGCCAACATGGAGGTAACCTCTTTCTCTATGACAGATCCAGATGCTTTCCTTTTCTTTCTGAGGGTATAAAAGTATTCCGCCTTCCCTCTTGTGGTACTCCTTAGATGCCGGGAGAGTATTGTTCTGTCCATCGAGTACCTAGATTGGTACGAGCAGCATCTCGGGTAGACCCAAATGATTTTGGGGAGCAGGCGCGAGGCAAGGTAAGATTGCCATCTCAGCTACAACCTTAGGAGCGCGGAAACTTGGGCTAACCCTCAGGATGTCATGGGAGATGCTTTGTTTGACTACAAGACTAGAGTTGATCGATTGACGGAGAGATGTCCCCTTTTACAGACTCGCAGGGAAGAGATTTGAGTCGAGGCACGGGTGAATGAAGCTCTGAGAGCGACTGGATTGCTTGACTCGACAGGGAGGACTTCTGATCTCGAAATGAGGGAGACGGATCTAGCTCACGTGGAGCGAAGGAAGACTCAACGGGGAAGAGGGAAGAAAGGGAAGAATGGCGAAGGAACAAGCGCGAGTAGCGCGGAATGAACTTCTAAGTATCCACTCATTGTCATTTGTAGACAGATTAATTGTTAAATGTATTAAGTTATATTTTAGCATGTTGTGAGTTTGAGAGTAGACCGTGCTTGAACTCATCAAAAAATGTTTTAACTGTAATGATTTGTGATTTACTTTTAAAGCTTTGTTGAGACGCAAAATCTCTTGCTTGCTTATTGTCTGATCCTTGATGGCATCCAAGTTTTTGGATTTTTGTTGATTTTTAGATCGAACCAATGAAGGCTGCCTATGTTCCCCCCGGACTGAGGGGCTCAAGTCTCCATAGTTTGACCCTCTTTTTTTTGAGTGAAGGGGAGATGGAAAACTCGATATTCTTGAGGCGAAGTATCGGTGGAGTTTGCTTCCATTGACATCACGAAAGGATTTTCGTCCAGATCTGTTAATTTCATGGTGCCTCCTAAGAAGACCTTTTGGACCACTAATGGGCCAATCCATGTTGGCTCCCATTCTCCAAGATGGTTGGTTCGGGTGGGAGGCTTTTCCTTGAGCACCAAATCACCTTCCCTGATATCTTGGGATTTGACTTTCTTGTTGAAATCCCTATCCATTCGGCTTTGGTAGGCTCGAATGTGTTCCATGGCCTTTAGTCAGCGTTCATCCAGTATGACCAATTCGTCCTGCCGGCTTCGGAGCCATTCCACTTTGTTGATTTCATTTTCCAACAACACTCGGAGTGATGGGATTTCTAACTCTTTGGGTAGTACTTCTTCCATTCCATAGGTTAGGGTGAATGGGGTTTCTCCCGTGGCGGTCCTGACTGATGTTCGGTAGCCCTAAAGTGCCAGATGCAGCTTCTCGGGCCAATCTCGTCCTCGTGTTGTCATTTTTCTGATGATCCTTTTGAGGGTATTGTTTGCTGCTTCTACTGCGCCGTTGGTTTGCAGCCTATATGGAGAGGACTTATGGCAGGTGATCTTGAATTCAGCCAATAGTATGTCACAGTCTCCTTCGAAGTGAGATTTGTTGTCTGATATGACCTCGTTTGGGATGTCGTATTGACATATGATGTTTTCTTTGAAGAACTGGGCAACCTTCTTGGAAGTCAACAACTTGTAGAACTTGGCTTCGACCCATTTTGTGAAGTAATCGATGGCTACCAAGACGAACTCGTGGCCGTTGCTGCCGGGCGGAGCGATCTTCCCGATGACGTCAATTCCCCAGGTGGCGAAAGGCCAGAGAGTGGTCATGCAGTAGAGATCGTGAGGGGGAAGATGGTTAAGGTTGGAGAATCGCTAGCATTAGTCGCAGCTTCTTACAAAGTGGATGCAGTCTGCTTCCACGGAGATCCAGTAGTAGCCCATTCAAAGAATGATCTGTATCAGGGCTCGAGCATTCATGTGGGGACCGCAAGCCCCATTGTGGACTTCGTTCATGAGCTCAACCGCCTTTTCATTGCTGATGCAGCGGAGGAGAGGTCCTTGATAGCGCTTCTTATATAGCGTATCCCCCATGATGACAAAGTGAGAGGCAAGGCATTTTAGGGCCACGATGCTCTTGGCTTTGATTCCTTCTTTGTATTTTCCTTCCTCGTTTATGAATGAGGTTTCTCCGTTTTTGAGGTATTAGTAGATTTGGTTGTACCACGGCTCGGGCTCTGCCTCAATTTCATAGTAGTAAGCATGAATTTCCTTCCTTCCTACTTTGAATGGCTTTACCGACTTCCCTTCGGGGATCTCTACGAGTGAAGCCAAGGTGGCTAGGGCATCTGTAAACCGATTCTGGTCTCTTGGCAAGTAGTGAAAGGTGACCTCTTTGAATTGTGTGATAAGGTCTTCCATGCAGGCATGGTATTTTTGCAAACCCGGGTCTATCATTTTCCATTTGTTAGAAACTTGATTGATGATCAAGGCTGAGTCTCCTTAGACCTCTAACTCTTGGACGTTCCTTTCGAGGGCGGCCTCTAGACCGGCAGCGCATGCTTCGTATTCAGCTGCATTATTAATCACCTCAATGTTTAGTTTTATGGCGATTGGGGTGTGCTCGTCTTTTGGGTCCACCAAGAGCATTCCAATGCCATTTCCTCTTTTGTTGGCCGCTCCGCCAAAGAAAAGCTGCCATCGATTTTCGCCTTCAAGTGTGAAGATTCCTTCGTCCGAAAATTGTGGTTCGGGACCTTTGGCTTCGTCGCTTGGGAAGTTGGCCAACTATTTTGTCATTACTCATCCCTTTATTGACTTATGGGTTACGTACTTGATGTCGAACTCTGCCAGGAAGAAGGACCATTTGTCTAGTCTCATAGACAGGGAGGGTTTGTCGAAGAGATATTTGATCGGGTCCATTTTGGAGACCAGGTGCACTGTGTGCGATTTCATGTAGTGTCACAATTTTCTGACAACCCATACTAGAGCTGCGCAGGTTTTCTCTATGGCTAAGTAGTTGAGCTCACTGAAAATCGTTTAGTTTTTCAAAATCAGTGAAGAGTTCATTCATCACCTCTGCCATTTCAGACTTTGACATATTGGGCATTGGGTCAATAGTAGGCTGAGAGGTTGAGGATGATGGTTCAAAGTTAGGATCAAAATTTGGTAAGGAGGATGTCGGTTGGGAGCTTATGTCGGTTAGGGTCTTCTTGAATTGGATCGGTCGGGGTTCAAACACAGGTTGTTGAGTAGAGATCGGTTGGGCCTGAGTTTGAAAGGTCTGTTGTAATGGTTACATCAGAGGTCTGAGAGTGGGAGCGGTTTTGCATTGACCGTAGAGAGCTCCACCTATACTCTGAATTTTGAAGTTGTAGGGATTATCTGCCCTAAGTATAGGTTCGTCATAATATGACAGAGATCTCACAGGTATGGTTGTGTCATTGTATGTTGACTGGTCAATGGAGTTGGGGTGTCTAAAGATTGGTGACTGTAAAGGGATGTGTCCATCTTCGGTTCCATCAAGAGCAACAAAACTAACATCAGGGTCTTCATCTGAGTCAGCATTCTCATTTTCAGAGTCAGTCTCAAACCAAACTGGCATAGCCTTTTTTGTTCCATCCTCGACTACTAAACTCTTGGATCTGGGATTTTTCCTAATGGTTTTCTTCCTCAAAATTTCATATTTAGGTTGAGGACACTTAGAGGGAAAATGGCCAGGTTTCCTATAGTTGTAGCAAACAAGCTAACCTTGAGAATTTTTGCCATCGGTTGAGGTGGAGGTTTGGCCAGATCTTTGGAAATTTCCAGATCTTTGGAAGGATGGGGATTTGGAGTGGAATGATTTGCTGTTAGGTTGTTGGTATCTCTTAAAGTCCTTGAATTTTCTATAATTCCTAGCAAAGGAAACAAATTCATCTTCCTCAGTAGGCTTACTAGGGTTGATATTGGTTTGGGTTATATGAGACTGAGAGGTTATGGGAAAGTCATTGGCAGATTGGTTGTTAAACATGGAAGAGCCCGGGAAGATCTCAGTCTGAGCTGGCAGAGATAAGTTTTTAAATTTTTTTTGAACTCCACCTAGCCGGTTGAGTTCTTCCTCATACAGAAATAATGAAGAAAGAATATTCTGAATGTGAGTCTTGTCTAAGTCTCTGCATTCTTTTAGAATAGCTACCTTAACATGCCATATGTCTCCGAGGGAATCAAGGAAATGCATGCTGAGATCTATCATGGTATAGATTCTACCTAAAAAACCACAAGAGTTACTTACCTCACAGAAACGATCGTACGTTTCTTTTAGAGTCTCACTAGGGTTCTTCCTGAAGGACTCGAACTCAGCCACGCTCTTGTACAGTTGGTTGTCCTTTGCCACTTGATCACCTTCAAAATATCTGAGAAGACTTTGACACACGAGTTGAGCAGTCTTATAGCATTGTACTTGTTTGTACAGCCTATCATCAAGACCGGAGGTTAGACTGGCATAGCCTTTTTATCCAGGGCTGCACAAATCTTATCCTCTTCAGTCCATTCTTCGCAGGGCTTTAGAACAATAGTTTCGTAAACTTCAAAATCTTTTTCTAAAGATCTATCGGCGTGATCCATGAGAGGATTTTTGGGTTCTCTAGGTGTGGTGTTGAATTTTATGGGTGTCATAGGACAATCTCTGACTACAGTTATTAATCTATCGTGAATTGAATCCATGTACCGCATTATTCTATTTTTCCATACTGGAAATTTGTTTTCGTTTAACATGGGAATTGTCTCCATGTTCCACATTTGCATGAGTTTTCCTGCCATTTTGGAATCGGCAATTCAAGCTGTTAAGCTTGGAAAAATATTTTTCAAAATTGAAAGCTCTGATACCAATTGTTAGGCCCAATAGGAAAACAGGCTAGAGAGGGGTGAATAGCCTGATTAAAAACTTTTCTTAAACCTTTGAAAATGTCCAAGTGACTTATTAGAGGCTAACCGAAGGAAACCAGTTTGCACAGCGGATAAAATGTTACCGGTTTAGACTCACACAAAGATCGGTTAGGCAAAGGTATTTTCAAAGAATAAGTTAAAAAGTCATGCAATATATTTTCCAATAGAAAAAGAAACAAGCAGATATAGGAATCAAGAGATTGTAACCTGTGAGAGATTATCAACATGTTACAAAGACAAAAGTAATGAGTAAATAAACAAACAAAAGACCCAGTTGTTTGAAGAGGTTCACAGTGTTAAATAACTGCTACGTCCTCTACCAAGTTTGATCAAAACTTGGATTTGTGAAAGTGCACTATTAATGATACCTAACTATTACAAGTTGCAAGCCTTATGATTGAAGGCTGCCAAAAGTAAAGTGATCACTAATGGATCGTGCTACAAGAAGACCAGCTGTTTTCTAGAGATGTGTTCACAAGGTTGAACTAATTTCTCTAGGATGTGTGTGTGATTCAACAATGTGTTCCAATCATTGTCTTGTTTGGGAACACTACAAGAATTGATTGATGGTGCTCAGTGTATGTCCTAACAGAGATAGTCTAGTGAAAATGTGGGACTTAAATGCCTTGAACTTAAATGCTTGAGCACTTGCAGTTCTTAGCAACTCACTCTCAAAGATCTTCAATGCACCAACCCTCTTCAATGCTCTGGAGAAGGTATTTATAGTGACTCCATGAAAGAGTCGTTGTCTTTAAAGGGGTTGACGAAGACATGCTCTGACAGGCATTAAATGAGAACATCTTGTTCATTAAATGCCTGAGATTTGCCTTGAATTTCCAAAGGATAAAGGAGGTTGATGTGAGTACTGGTAACTTTGACATTCCTCTTTGAGTTACTGACATTGGCAGCAAAGTCTTCATAGCATGTTGTTCTACCAACTTCAGCTAAGTTGTGGGTTGGCTACTTGGGAACATTAAATGCTTCAACTGATGAGAAGTTTGTTCAGGATGCTTGGCTGATTGAGTAACTGATGAGGAGTCTGACTGGTTGACTGACTCAACCGGCTAAGGGTAGGTCGGCTGAGGTGCTGACCGGTTGAGGCTGTCAACCGGTTGAAAAGACTTCTTGAACAAGTTAACCAGTATCACCTTGGAATTCTTCTAGGTCTTCAAGTCTTCATACTTTGAGAAAAATACATTAATAAAAACACTGGCACTAGCACTAAGGGGAGCCTAAGATACATAGAAAAATCTAATTGATCTAGTTAAAATTAAGGGTCCTCAATAATGCTTATTATGATTGGGATTAAGCAATTCCAAAACTATACATATATTTGACTAACAAGTGAGTTGGACCTCCATCTTAGTCAAGCTTTCCTTCAGCTCATGATTTTCCTTGGTTAAGAATGTCACCTTCTTGTTCTCCTTTTTCCATTAAACAAGAAGTTCTTCGTAGAGATTCTTCAACCCATCTATGAGCTCATCCTTGTTTAGCTTATCCTCTTGAGAGTTTCCTGTACCAAGGTCAGTTCAACACATGAAGCAAATAGCATTAGAAAAACTAAAGTGATTATACCTGCTGAGTGTGGTCTCAGGTGTTATCAGAGATTCAGTAAAACTAGTGATAGCACTTCTAGTATTCGTATGACATACAGTGACCAATATTGATGTCACATATGGTTCTTCATCTTGGGTTGTTCCCTCGCCTTCATTATCACTTAGGGACACCCACAAGTTCTTTCCCATCTTCCTTAAGGTGTTTGCACACTCGTTTGCATAGTGTCCCCATGTTGTGTATGCATACTTTAACCCTCCTAGGTTTAGCTTTAATTTTATTGATACCATAACCTCATCTCTATTTTTTGGACTTTAAGCCCATATGTAATAAAGCTTAGACTTCAATTTTTTAGTATAAGTCCATTTTATAGAATAGGTTTATTTAGGCTTGAAGACTGACACAAGACTCATTGGACATAAGGTTTCAATTCGAAAAGTTTCAAACCGCACGTATGAAACCGCACTTGCAAACCGCTGTGTGGAATTCCTACCTTGAAACCGCTTTTTGAAGACCTCAGTGAAACCTCGCTTGGTGAAACCGCACTGCCTAAACCGCATCCTCACCAAACCGCATCCAATGATTGAAGACTTGAGGATGAACCACTTATGATTGTTGGAATCCACGTCAGCAATATTTTAATGTCAACCACAAAATCTTGCCACGTGACTAAGTGTCAAACATGATCTGCAAGGATTCTGAAAAGGTGACAGATGTCCTTCATTCCTTAATTACTGCTGAGGTCTGATCAGCCTTATTTGCATCTTCTGAACAAACGGACAAAAGTGGATTTGTGGACCAATCAGAATGCACCAGTACAGTACTTGCTACAGCTATTCCCAACGGCTACTTTCTTGGTGCTTGGGTATAAATACCCCCATTCTTCAACACTTGAAAATTGCTTGAGAAATTAATTTTACAATGAGTTCATAAGAAGTTTGAAGCTACTCCCAGAAATATTCAACTCCTTGAATCTTCATCTTCTTCCTTCAAGAATATATTTCCAGCCCAGAAATCAAGCCTTTAACACCAAGATTTCTTGAGCTCTATATCATATAGATTCAATGAGCCTTGATTCTTGTTTATCACACACACCTCACTTGATTAATCACATAGATTAATTCATTTGAGATACACTGGTTATAGTCTAGGATTTGATCTTCATAGAATAGATTTTAGATCTGAGTATTGATTATTATACTTTGTAATCTCTCTCATACTCTAATATAAAAACTAGCATTAGAAAATTCAAGACTAACCATCTTGGTAGTGGATGTAGATCATTTACGATTGAACCACTTCAAATATTGTGTTCTTACATTTCTGCATTTTTACTTACTGTTTATTACTGATTATTTTGTCCTTATTTGTTTGATCTTCATATAGGTTATCCATTGTTGTAAATTTTGTTTATGTTTAATCTTTTCAAAGCCTCATTTTACTGTTTGTGAAAACCGCACACAAAACCGCACCTCCAAACCGCACTTAAATACTTAAGATATTCCGCTGTGAATTTTGCAATACTACTTGCGGTTTTAATACTCTGCAAGCGGTTTTGTAAGCAAGAGGTTTAGTTTTCAAAAAGAGAGCAAAATTTTTGTAACAGCTATTTACCCCCCCCCCTCTAGCTGTTTTTCACCCTTGTTGCCACCTTTGGGACCAACAAGTGGTATCAGAGCAAAACACATTTATAAAACTTCTATTTTTCAAGCTTAACAGCTTGTGTGCCGATTCATTATGGCAAACTCAATAACCATGACAACGGTTAACTATTCACACATTCCTATTCTGGATGAAGACCACTTTGACATCTGGAAGGTCCGAATGTTAATCCATTTGGAAACCACTGATGAAATGATGGTGGAGTGCATAACGAATGGCCCCTTTGTTCCTATGAAGGCCAACACCAATCCAACCACCAGTGCTGAAACTCCAGAGGTCAAAAAGCTGAAAGCTGAGTAGACTGATGAGGAAAAACGATTAGTTGCTTTGGACAGCAAAGCAAGATTCATCATTTCAGGAACCTTGCCCGTTTCAACTCTTCAAAAGGTCATGTATAGCAAAACCGCAAAGCAGATGTGGGATGCCATTGAGAGCTACCTCGAAGGAGATGATCTTTTCAAGGAAAATAAGAGATACGTTGTTGAAAGATCCTACAACAACTTCAACATAAAATCAAACGAAACCTTGCGCTAAACCTATGATCGCTACGTTGAGGTAGTTAATGCTTGTAGATCTCTTGGCAAAGTTTTAACTGATAAACAAGTCAATATGACTTTTCTAGCTGCTTTAGGTTCGAGATGGGTTAATAAATCCACATCTCTTGAGAACTATAAAGATTTAAATACTTGGATGTTAAGTAACTTGTATGCAAATCTTAAAGTCCATGAGCTTAAATTAGATCATATTGAAAAAGTTGAATGGAAAGGAAAATCACTTTCTATGTCTGTAGTGGAACATGAGAAGAAACCATCTACTTCAAATCAAACCTCAGATCCTCCCATCTCAACCTCATCACTCATCGAAATGGATGATGATTATTTTTCCATATTTGTAAAAAGATTTCAAAAATTTCGAAAAGCTTCAAAGCCATTTTCTAAATCATTTTCAAAAGGCAAACCTCCAGCAACTTTTTCCAAGGCTGCTGATACAAAGAAAAAGAGTGATCTAGTTTGCTAAAATTGTAGAAAACCTGGTCACTTTGCATCTGAGTGTCCACAGCCTGATTTGAATACATGAAAACGAAAACCTCTCCAGCGAAATTTTCTCGTCGCAAGGGAATGGTTGCTGAAGAGGAAGAAAACTCAAAAGAGTTAGCAACTTGGATTGAAACAGATTCTGATGAAGGAAGCGATGATGAAACCGAAGAGGTTAATCTCTGCCTTGTTGTAGACGCTTCTGATGAGTCAGATACTAAGTCAGTCGAGTCGCTTGAAATGGATGATGAAGATGTTACTCCAATGAGAACCAAAACTAGAGAGGATGATGAAGTGAAACTTACTCCTAGTATTAAGATAGGGAATAGTTCTTACTCACATCCCATTTTTCCTTTCAAAAATGCAACACCTTCAAAAATAATTCCAACTAAGAAAATTTTGAAAAAGGTGGTGGAAGAGGTTTCTTCCATGGAACATGAAATGATGTTCAAAGAAGCTGAAGTGATGATCCTTAGATTTCAAAATGTTAAGAAAGCTTTGTCTTTAGCAAATGATGAAATTACATAGCTTAAGACGGAAAAAACTGTGCTTAGGTCTGAAATTTCAAATCTTAAAGACCAAGTAAAAAGTATGTCTCCTCTTACTCATAAAAACCTCATTCTAGAAACTAAGGTATCTGCACTTCAACTTAGGAATGATGACTTGGTTGCTCAAAACAATGACCTCCAAAAGGTAATTGATGAGTGGACCAAATCACGTGTCACCTTAGATCAAATTTTAGAATCTCAAATGGCCAGTGGTGATAAAGAAGGCCTGGGATTTCAAACAGGTGAAAAGTTGAAGTGTGCATCCTGTTGTGAAAAGGATGAGGAGTTTTCTAAACAAACTCAAGAAATTTCTATGGAAAAGCATTCCATTTCAAAGGGTAAAGGGCAGGAACCAAAGGCTAAACTCAACTTCCATTATGTCTATCCTAAGAAACAATTTGTGAAAATTCTCATATGAAAAAGAAAATCTCTGAGGATGAAACCGCAGAGGAGGTTCAAATTGCGTCTGACCGCACATCTACTTCAACCGCACATTCTGGAGTAGGTTGTGCAGCTGACCGCATGGCTGATCGCCCTTCTTCTTCGACCGCACCTCCTGCTTTCAAAGGCAAGGGGAGCGTTCCTAGAAAAACTGCGTTCAAACCAAAAATGACCACCTTTGTGAAGGCTAAAACCTCAGTTCCCAAAAAGAATGCAAATCCTAAGAATAGTAAGGAGTTTATAAAACCTCATGTTGCTCAAAGCTTTCATCACTGCTCTGTGTGTGATGGTTTAGGTCACAAAGGCTACAGAATGCCTTTTGAGGTTCACACCCAATGCCAGAAAGAATAATCCCCCTTCTGTCAAACAGGTGTGGGTCATCAAAAGTTGCTAACCTCAGGACCCAAAAGAATAAAGGGGACCTCATTTTTAAATGTTTATCTTTCAGGTCCTCTGCTTAATGGCTAGTCACTCCAAGGAAAATGAATGGTATCTTAACAGTAGTTGTTCAAGACAGATGATTGGAGATAGATCCTTACTTGAAGATGTCATTGAAGCCAGCGGTCCATCTGTAACCTTTGGTGACAACAACAAAGGCAAGACCATTGGGTATGGTATTATAAGGAGAGGAAACCTAACCATTGAGAAGGTTTCTCTTGTTGAAGGACTTAAGCACAACCTCCTTTCAATTTCTCAATTCTGTGATAAAGGAATGCATTGCAACTTCACTTCCTCAAATTGCTTCATCAAAGATAGCATTTCCGGATTGACACTACTCACAGGGATTCGTAAGAGTAATATTTACATTATTGATTTAAATTTTGCATGTAGTATTACTAATCTCTATTTTGTAGCTAAAAATGTGAGCGAAAATAGTTGGCTATGGCACAAGCGGATGAGCCACTTGAACTTCAAGTATCTTGCAAAGATAGGAAGGGAAAACCTCGTTCGCGGTTTACCAAAAGTAGCTGACCACCATCCTAAGAAATGCAGTGCATGTCAACTAGGTAAACAAATCACGTCGTCTTTCACCAGCAAGACCGCGCCCTCAACTACAAGATGTTTACAACTACTTCACATTGATTTGTTTGGACCCGTCACCACTGCCAGCATTGGAGGAAATAGATATACTTTAGTGGTGGTGGATGATTATTCAAGATATACGTGGGTTGAGATGATGTTCACAAAGGATGATTGCAAAGAAATTCTAACCTCAGTTTTCAGACGGCTCCAAACCCAAAAAGAAGATGACATCGTTAGTGTAAGGTCCGATAATGGAACATAATTCAAAAATAACGGTGTTGCTCAGTATTGTGATGATCATGGAATAGATCACAATTTTTCTACTTGTGAATGTGGGCCCTTTCGGTGATTAAACCATTTTTATAGGGTCGCCGCTTCACCTCAGTTTGAAGACACCGATTTTATTGAAAAACGTAGTCGCCACGCCATTTTGATTTCCTCAAAACTTTGAAAAAAATGGATAAGGGTCCGGAGGTTAAGTTACTCCTTGGGAAGAACGGATCGCGTTCACCCAAAGAGTCTTGCAAAAGCAAGTCTTCCTAGATCCGAAGTTTGTGCTTGTTTGTGTGCTCGTGTGTGTGTGCGATTTGAAAAGGGGAGGAAATGTGCCAAGTTATCTGTCGGACATATAAACCATATAAGAAGGTTATAGCTCGGGATTCCTTGGATTTGATGTTTTCGAGATTTTGATCCCGTGCTCATTTTGGACTTGTGATCATCATTACGTGACCTTTTTACCCTCCCGTTGGATTAATCAACCATAGTAGGCGTAAGAGCCTTGGTGTATCTTAAACCAACGTTCTTTGGGGACTTGGCCATATGTGATCGAGAGAGGGACACCTTTTATAGTCTAAGAATGAGACTCTTTAGAAAAGGAGGAGTCTTTGCCCATCAATCCTACATCTTGAGACGATTGAGCTTCGTACGGACATTTATGCTCGTCTCAAGTGATGATCGGAGATGTCGGGACTAAGATCCGTCCGCTTCTAAAGGGACTACGACTATGGCATTTTAGTGGCAGAATGAAGTAAAGATGAGGTCTTTACACCAATCCACACCACAGGATGCTTCAAGAACCAAGGGGACTAGGGGAAGGGGGATAAAGATTGGATCTTTATACTCATCCTATGTCTTTCGTGCCTTAAAAGGCTACTAGACAATCCTCGGAGAGTGATCCAACCTTAAGGGACATGGGAGAATGACATTGAAAAATAAAGATTGCATTTTTAAGTTAAATATCGTAAGGAACATTATTAAAACTAAAGACATAATGTAAAAGGATGACCTTTATGGCTTTCCTATGTCCTTTAAAACCTTATAAGGTGGACAATCATTGGAAGCTAGGTCAAGGGAGGGGAATGACATAATGAGAGTAAAGATAGCATTTTTTTTGTAATAAAATGAAGGGATTTCACATCATCATGTGGTGAATATTCCCTAGAACAAGCCACTTGTGGACCCTTGTTCATCCTTGGGAGAGGATTCCCCATGAATCATTTGTGTAGGGGAAAGGGGGAATATGATATTTACATGGTAAAGATAGGAACTTTATATCATATAATCAAAGTAAATGACAAATAAAGGTGAGATAAATGACAAGCAATGAATAGAGCAATATAATAGGAGTATTTCAAGGGGAAAAGAAGGAGAGATTACCAATGGTGGTTCTCTCTATTTATAGGCTGCAGTGTGCTTCCTAAAGAAGTCGTCCGGCGTTAACCTTCTGCAAAACAAGCCGTCCGGCGTTATCCGCTGTTGAGTCAGCATGTTTCTAGATTCATGCAAGGTGGCAGCTGGAAGCTTCCTTCCAGCGAGATCCTGCTTGGAATTTTAATTTCTAGCAGGTCCTTCCTCCCTTGGAAAGTTTGGAAAAGTACCCGAATTGCCCCTGAACTTTATGAAAGTTCGGAAAATTGCCAGGAAACTTAACCGGAAGGCATGAGCCAGATTTGGGTACTTACACTACTGCTGATGTTCCACAACAAAATGGGGTTGTGGAAAGAAAGAACAGGACGTTGATTGAGGCTGGAAAGACAATGATATCTAAAGCCAAACTTCCTCAGTACTTTTAGGCTGAAGCAGTCAACATAGCATACTTCACTCAGAACCGCTCCCTCATCAACAAAACCTACAATAAGACTCCATATGAACTTTGGAGAGAAAGAACCCCCAACATTACTTTCTTCAAAATCTTTGGCTACAAATGCTTTATCCTCTACAATGGAAGAGAAAACAGAGATAAATTTGGAGCTAAGGCTGATGAAGGTATTTTTGTTGTGTATGTTGAACATTCAAAAGGTTTTCGTGTTTTTAATAAATCTAGTTTAAAGATAGTAGAATCTGTCCATGTCAATTTTGATGAACATTCTCTCCTTGAGCCACATTTGGCTCCAAATGTTGCTGATGATTTTGTTGAGACTAATGAAACATGTGAATCTTCCAAAATCGCACCTGAACCTCAAAAACCACAAAATCCATCAACTCAAGGAAATCCATCAACCTCAACTGATTTTCCCTCAAACAATTTTCAAACTGCACCTGAAGTTCCTACTCCAGATGTAACCTCAAGGGAAGATTTTGATGAGAACTCACCCATTCAACGTGTTGAACCTCCTCGTCAACTTACATTCAATGACTTCACTGGAGGATCTAACGATGTTCCATTAGAAGATCTTCTGCAAACCTCAGTTCAACCAGATTTACCCCCCGAGGTTCGTGAAGTCAGCAGTCACCCTCTCTCAAATGTGATTGGTGATTTATTTTCCGGAGTTCAAACAAGGAGATCAAACTATGACGAGCATACTTCTTTGTTATCTAAAATTGAACCCAAGAAATTTGATGAAGCACTCCAAGATTCCAGTTGGGTCATTGCTATGCAAGAAGAACTCAACCAATTTGAAAGATGTACGGTTTGGACATTAGTGCCTAGACTATATGATTAAGGAGTGATAGGAACAAAGTGTGTGTTTAGAAACAAGATGGATGAGAATGAAAGCATCACCAGAAACAAATCAAGGTTGGTTGCACAAGGATATAGGTAAGAAGAAGGAATCGATTACGACAAAACTTTTGCTCCAGTTGAAAGACTAGAAGTAATCAGAATTTTCTTAGCCTATGCATCTTACAAGAGTTTCAAGCTATATCAAATGGACGTTAAGAGTGCTTTCCTCAATGGTGAACTTCAAGAAATCGTATATGTTGCCCAACTACCTGGATTTGAAGACTCAAAATTTCTAAATCATGTCTACAAACTCCAAAAGGCTTTGTATGGACTCAAACAAGCTCCAAGGGCATGGTATGAGACTCTATCTAAATTTCTACTAGAAAAAAGCTTCAAACGCGATAAAATCGATATAACTCTATTCATTGCTAAATATAATAATCATTCATTACTTGTTCAAATTTATATTGATGATATTATTTTTGGCTCTACTAATGAATTATTATGCAAGTGTTTTGAAAAGCTAATGAAAATCAAGTTTGAGATAAGCATGATGGGAGAATTGATGTTCTTCCTTGGGTTTCAAACCAAACAATGTGAAGAAGGAATCTTCCTCAGCCAAGCAAAATACATAAAGGAGTTAATCAAGAAGTTTGGACTGGAAAATGCAAAAGCATACGATACTCCCATGGCTATCGGAAATAATCTAGATAAAGATCTAAAAGGTAAAAAGGTTGATCAAACCTTATATCGAGGTATGATTGGCTCATTACTTTACTTAACTGCTAGTAGGCCAAATATTATGTTTAGTGTTTGTGTATGTGCTCGCTATCAAGCTGATCCTAGAGAAGCACATTTAAGTGCAGTCAAGCGTATAATCCGATATCTCTCTGGAACTACTATTCTTGGACTTTGGTATTCCAAAGATTCGAATTTCGATCTTGTAGGATATTCAGATGTAGATTATGCAGCTTGTACTATTGACAGAAAAAGCACTGGTGGGACTTGTCACTTCCTTGGAAATAGACTAGTTGCTTGGGCCAGCAAGAAGCAAGCTTCAGTTTCAGTGTCAACTACAGAGGCTGAATACATTGCTGCTGGAAGTGCTGCTGCCAAATTCTTTGGATGAAGCAACAGTTGGTGGACTATGGAATTGATGAAGGAAACTGCCCAATCATGTGTGATAACACATCAACAATTTCAATCTCCAACAACCTTGTCATGCACTCAAAGACCAAGCACATAGACATCAAGTATCACTTCCTCAAAGATCATGTGGAAAAGGGGAACATCCATTTAGAGTATGTGGGGACAGATAATCAGATTGTTGACATCCTCACCAAGGCTCTTGACTCCAAGAGGTTTTCATTCCTCATAAGAGAAATGGTTATGCTTGAACTTAAATAAGTACATAATTTTTATTACTAACTTGTGTGTTGAGTATGTGGTGTTTAGGTTAAAAATCCTGTTGAGGTTTCAAACCTCACCCCTATTGAAACAGCGTGACCAAAACCGCATGTAGTCAAGACCGCATGCAGCTCCTGGCCACGTGCAATGTCAAGACCGCATGATTCTAAATCGCGTTTCAACACTTAGACAATTTTCAATGATTTTCATTTTCAAAACTTTAAAGAAGCTTCAAGCAGGTTTGATATTTTTTTTCTTATTAAAAAAAATAAAAAAAATATATATATATATTTATCTTTTGTCAAACCGCATGCATGCCACGTGGACCCAGGTAAGTTTTCTATATTTATTATTTGGTCCTTATTTTGGTAAAAGGGTATTTTTGCAAATATTTTTCTACGTTTATTTAAAATTTAAATGCATTTAATGCAAAAGGAATATTTGCATTAAAAACCCTCTTGTCAGCCGTCATAGGACAGTGTGCAGAAGTTGAAAGGGTGCAACAGTTAGTGAAACCATCATCACCTTCTGCACACCAGCCTAGACATCATCTATATAAACCCATTTTGGTGTAATTGGTTGACTCTTTACACTGCCATCTCTCTGTTCGTACTCTCTTTCTCAACCACTTTCTCTCTCTAAAACTCTCTAAAACCCTCATTTTCAAATTCTAAAAACCTTCAATGGTTACCAAACGAACTAGAGATACTGCAATTCCTAGAGCTCCTAAGAAGGTGTTCAATGATATGGTATGATTTCTAACCCGAAATCTTTCAATTTCTGCAAAATCTACCATGAATAAACTTCTTAAACCCTTCGTATTCTTCTAACTGATATTTCTTGATTAATGCTTCATTTCTTGCTCATTTTGAATGATTTTTGTTAAGTTCTACTCAAAATGTTGTTAGGATTCAGATTATGCAATTTATTTTATGATCAATACATGTTTTGGTTGCTAATTTTGAGAAATTCAGTAAATGGTTTTCAAAACCCATTCCTATATTCTTAGCTATTTTTGTATGATTCTGGGTAAAGTTTAGATTTTTATTGTTATATTGCTACTCCTCTGCCCATTGTGGTCATTTTGATATGTTTTTGTTGATTTTGGTGAACTTTCATGTTTCCTCTGTTCTTGATGTTCATCACTGTTCTTCATGTTCTTGGTGTTCTTCATATACTCATATGCACTGTTCATGAGTTTTTCAGAAAAATTCCTATATTTTGGATTCCATGATTTCATAATTATGTTTTCATACTTAGAATTTTTTTGGAAACTTTGTATTTTGAAAATGCCTTAGAACCTCATCTCTCAAACCGCATGCTTCCTTAGATGTTAAACCGCATGTGGAAACCGCATATTCCTCTTATTTGAAACCGCATGTTGATTTCTTTTTCAAGTGTTAGATGTTATGCTGCTCATATTTATGTTGATCTAAATCGCATGGCATTCAAACCGCATGCTATTTCTTCCTTGTCATTATGTTTCCTTGAATTTTTACTTAGTATATAGGCTGAAACCATAACCTTCCCCAATAAGCACTTCATTGAAGTGTGGGATAAAATGGGTTTAACAATGCCACGTACTAGTAAATATACCATCAAGTTCTCATTTCTATGTCTGTCTTAAATTCACAGTTCACTTGGAGTTGAGTAATTTTATTTTCTCAACCGCACCATTGCTAAACCGCATGAAGTGCTTAAAACTGCAAGTGAAACTGTGATCTTATAAATGGATCTAACCTTTTATTTTCTTTCTTTGTAGGATCCTCACTTTTTCCTACCTGGATGGGAAATTAATGACGTAGAGCTGAATAAAGATGCCCTAGGAAGGGAGATGATCAGGAAAATGGATGCCTCAGGAATCTTGCCCTTATTCACCAAGAAGCAACATTTCACCATTCCCTCATTCGTTGACCAATTCTACTCAAATGCAGTTGCTAGCACTAGAGATCTTGGAAATGGAAGGACGATCCCTTGCCTGACCGCAAATGTAGAAGGAATGGAAGTAACAGTTGATTACATAGATATCAGGGATACATTTGGATTCCATGTCCCTAATGGTGAGGAGAGATTGGATCAGGAGACTCAAGATGCCACAGCCTCAACCCTTGCTGGAATTCCAACTCTCACTGGGAAATATAAGGCGTTTCCCAGGAAGGATTTTGGAGAGTTGATGAGCCATCTGTGAATTTTGGTTGGGAATTCTGTGTGTGGAAAGAATGGAAACCACAACAACTTCACCAGCATTCAATGGATGTACTGCCGTGCAATCATCAATGAGATTCCCCTACATTGGCCTAAGATCCTCCTAAGAGAACTCTCTACCCACATAGATACTTATCAATCTAAGGAGAGAGGATTTGATCAAAGACGGAGACCATTCTGCAGGCTCTTGATCGCAGTGTTCACCAATTACCAACATCTGGAGGAAATCAGACTGCTCAACCCTGAACTGCGGGTGGATTGGTCAAATGGGGAAGAAACTCTTGGCCTGAATGTTTGCCACCTATTCCATTTCAAGAATGGTGATGATAACTACAAATAGTTATGGGAAGCTGACACACTCCCCTCAAAAGAATTATATGTCCAGATGAATCCTGAGACCGCAAACAAGGCTAACATGAAGCCTGGTTGAACCGCCTTTGAAGAAGGCAAAGACGGCACATGTGCCAAAATAGTGTGCTACCACTGATGCAGGTCCAAGCCAGTTGAAGAAAAAGATGGCCCTTGTTGATAAAGAGGTTGTTGATGAAGATGATGAAGAAGAAGATCCTACCATTCCTTCCTTGATTGATAGAGCAAGAGTTGCTAAGGAGGTTAGAGAAAAAATTCTGAATGATGAAGACATGCTGGATTTTCATAGGGTTGAGCTGGAGAGATTAGAGAAGAGAGCTGCTGAGAAGAGAGATGCTCAAGGTAAGCAAACCTCACCTTCTCCTAATCCGCAGCCAAACACTCAACCACCTCCACCTCCCTAACCTTAATCACCTATCCACACCCAACCTCAATCACCCATCCACACCCAACCCAAATCACCTATCCAATCCAAATCCAACTATCCAATCCAAATCCAAATCCCCTTCCCCCAAACCGCAATCCTCCCCCCAACCGCAAATATCTGAACCGCACGTACGTGCTCAGGTTCAGGGGGAGACACCCAAGAAGCGGATTAAGATGATGGCAAAGAAAACCACCAAAAAGGGGCCTCATCATTTTCTTAATATGGTGGCCCAAAATACTGAACCCATGGCTGGAGATAAGGCCTCTTATTTTGACAAGGAATCCTCATATTCCTCCTCTCCTCCTTCTGATTCTGATTCTGATTCTTTAAATCATTCCTCTTACCAAACCCCCCTCTTTCAAATGCCTTCAAGGACTGGTCCCCTAAACCTTCTAAAGGCCAAGCCATATCCACCTCCAACCGCAAGAACCCCACTCCTTCCCCTCCTCGTTCAACCGCAATCAAACTCCACCCCACACAAAAACTTCTACACCTCCTCTTTCTGTTCACACTGCTACCCCATCCACTTCACCCACAAAATCCCCTCCTCAAACCACAAACCTTCCCACCTCAACATTTCCTCCACCCACACAAACCGCCCCACCAACTCCACCTACCCAAACCGCACCCACTCAAACACTTCCCATTCCACCCCTCCCACCTAACCTCATACAATTCCAATCAACCCATATATTCTAAAACCTCAACTCCCAACTCCCTCAAACTGTCCCTACCCAAACCCCTCCATTAACCCAAACCGCTTTCCTACCCCAGACCTCACCTTCAGATATCCCTTCACAACTGCCTCCTCCTTTCTCAAACATTCCCTCCTCTTCAACCCCCCCCCCCTTCTGACTATACCCAAACTCTTTCTACTCTTCATTTCATTCAAGGCCAGTTGCTTACAAACCAAGGCCATATGATCAAGCTAATCGCCTCCAACTCATCCCTTGAAGCCTCCCAATCGCTCCCTCCAGAACCATATTGAAACCCAATCTCACCTTCTAGCCACTCAATCCATTGAACTGGCTGCTCATAAAACTTTAATGAAACGTTTACTTTTGAAGCTTGATGCCATTAAGGGGGAGAGTTCAACCTCAACCGCAAACATTGTCCAAGCCTCAGCTGAAAAATTCTTTGGTGAATTCAGAAAGGACTTGGCAGATGGAGTCCTTCAAACCTTAGGAGATAGAGTTTCCAAAGCCCAACTGCAGGAAATGCTGAGTCAACTTTCAAATGCCTTCATCAACTCTTCAAAAACCGCCCTTGAATCTTTCCAGAATGAAATTCTTAATTCCATCAATGCCAGACCGCAACCAGATTCTGATATCAGATCTGTTATTGATACCATGGAAACTAGCCTCCAATCTGAGATGGATACTCTTAAAGAGGAGCTAAATATGAAGATGAACTTGATGAGAGACAGTCTAACTGCAAAGTTAGACAGTCTAACTGATGAAGTAAATGATAGGCTGGAGAACCTCAAAGAAGGATTCAACAACAAGCTCAGCATGAAAATCAATGAGCTGGATAACTCTTTGAGGGGAAGAATAGGTGAAATTGAAGTCAATCTTCAAAAAGGTCAGATTGCACATGCAGAAGCTATCCAAGATCAGATCCATACCTTTTTCAATTCCATAGATTCCTCCTTCCATACCAAAATTGAAGAGCTCAACAAAAAACTGGATGAAAATGCTGCTAAAGTTGATGAGCTTGTAGAAGAGGTAAAAGGAAATTGCAGAGCAGTTGGCTCCAACAATTCAAGACTTCAAACTGCAACCAACGCCATCAATAATTTGGAGACCGCACATAAAGGACTGCTGAAGAAGTGAGAAGGCTAAGGAGAACTCTTAGGGCAGAACATTCCGTCTTCACTGGACCGCATGTTGTAGATCATGTCATGGATGGACCTCCCTAGCAATAGATTGCAATTTCTGTAATTTTTCTTTGCTTAAACCCTTTTTTGCTTGAATTTATTTCTGCTATGTTGTATTTTGCTTTACTACCCTTGTAATATGTAAACTTCAAAGGTATTAATGAAAAATGCATTACTGATTGAATTCACTTTCTCATTCAAACTGCTTGTTTGTAGAACAATGAAACCGCATTGGTTTTTAAACCTCATTCAAATATCCTTTAACTTAAAAATCATATTTTTGAATTGAAGTTTAAACATTAAGTTTAAACTGCATACTTTAAACTAAAACTCATATTTTTATGTATGCATTGAATTCATTTCTATACTTTCTACTTGTAAGTTATTTATCTTTCAATAGTATATAAATCTATAACTTAAGCTAGTGTATGCATTGTCTTGGGACATGACTTACCATGTTAATTCTTGTGGACATGTTTTTACCAAGAACAATGTTTGCTTTTGTTATAGTAGGTAATGGCATCAATCAAATAGGGGGAGATTGCTGGGTATGCATACTTTAACCCTCCTAGATTTAGCTTTAATTTGATTGATACCA
Source organism: Adenophora triphylla var. japonica (assembly GCA_022495995.1). Taxonomy (NCBI): domain Eukaryota; kingdom Viridiplantae; phylum Streptophyta; class Magnoliopsida; order Asterales; family Campanulaceae; genus Adenophora; species Adenophora triphylla. The sequence continues at coordinate 175,877 of JAFEMH010001665.1, forward strand.
TAACCTCATCTCTATTTTTTGGACTTTAGGCCCATATGTAATGAAGCTTAGACTTCAATTTTTTAGTATAAGTCCATTTTATAGAATGGGTTTATTTAGGCTTGAAGACTGGCACAAGACTCATTGAACATAAGGTTTCAATTCAGAAAGTTTCAAACTGCACGTATGAAATGCACTTGCAAACCGCTGTGTGGAATTCCTACCTTGAAACCGCTTTTTGAAGACCTCAGTGAAACCTTATTTGGTGAAACCGCATCCTCAAACTTATGACTATTGGAATCCACATCAGCAATATTTGAAAGTCAACCACAAAATCTTGTCACGTGACTAAATGTCAGACAGGATCTGCAAGGATTCTGAAAAGGTGACAGATGCCCTTCATTCCTTAAATACAGCTGAGGTCTGATCAGCCTTATCTGCATCTTCTGAAGAAAGGACAAAAGTGAATTTGTGGACCAATCAGAATGCACTAGTACAGTACTAGCTACAGTTGTTCCCAACGGCTACTTTCTTGGTGCTTGGGTATAAATGCCCCCATTCTTCAACACTTGAATATTGCTTAAGAAATTGATTTTACAGTGAGTTCATAAGAAGTTTGAAGCTATTCCCAGAAATATTCAACCCTTTGAATCTTCATCTTCTACCTTCAAGAATATATTTCCAGCCCAGAAATCAAGCCTTTAACACCAAGATTTCTTGAGCTCTATATCATACATATTCAAAGAGTCTTGATTCTTGTTTATCACACGCACACCTCACTTGATTAATCACATAGATTAATTCATTTGAGATACACTGGTTATAGTCTAGAATTTGATCTTCATAGAATAGATTTTAGATCTGAATATTGATTATTGTACTTTGTAATCTCTTTTCTACTCTAATATAAAATCTAGCATTAGAAAATCCAAGACTAACTATCTTGGTAGTGGATGTAGTTCATTTACGATTGAACCACTCCAAATATTGTGTTCTTACATTTCTGCATTTTTACTTATTGTTTATTGCTGATTATTTTGTCCTTATCTGTTTGATCTTCATATAGGTTATCCATTGTTGTGAATTGTGTTTCTGGTTAATCTTGTCAAAACCTCATTTTACTGTTTGTGAAAACCGCACACAAAACTGCACCTCTAAACCGCACTCAAATACTTGAGATATTCTGCTGTGCATTTTGCAATACTACTTGCAGTTTTAATACACCGCAAGTGGTTTTGTAAGCAAGAGGTTTAGTTTTCAAAAAGAGGGCACAAAATTTGTAACAGCTATTCATCCCCCCCCCTCTAGCTATTTTTCACCCTTGTTGCCACCTTTGGGACCAACACCCCATCCAGAACATGCATGACATTGAATAGAATCAATGTATTTAGGATCAGACCTTGATTGGTCAGAAGATGCCCTTCTTATTGGATTGGACTTTTGGGAGGATGGAAATGATCTTTTTGGCATCGAATCATACACTTTGGTTTGTTGCTCCTTAGCTTTTACCTGCACATTTTCTTTGTTAAATTTTCTCACCATAGAGTTGTATTTCATAACAAGTAAAGCAACACTAGCATTTTCATCTAATTCTTCAAAAACCTCTTCATATTCACCTTTTTGAAAATCTGAGGACTGAATTTTCAAAGTTATATCTTGCCCTTATTGGCTTCACTTTGTTCAGCAAGATTTAGCTCAAAAGTTTTTTAAATACTCATTAAAGTATTGAAATCCATAGTATAAAGATTGTGAGCTTCTTCAATAGATGAAACTTTTATATTGAAGCTCTCCGGAAGGGTTCTTATGGCTTTTGAAACAATTTGTTTATTTGTGAAAGGTTCACCTAACACTTGACACTCATTCGCAAGGTCAAACAATTTTTCAAAATATGAAGAAATACTTTCATCTTCACCCATTCTTAATCTTTCAAATTTGCTAGTGAGCCTTCTAAGCTTAGTTTCACGCACACTACCATCACCTTCACAAAATCTTTGCAAAATATCTCAAGCTTCCTTAGCCGTGGGAGTGTTTTGAATGAGTTTAAAAATGAGAATGACGACCCATTCATAAATGGCATTAAGTGCCTTTTCATTGAAACTAGCTAGGGTATTCTCTTCGTTGGTCCACTCGGATTCTGGTTTGATATGAACATCACCATCCTCATCCGGGGGCAACATTGGAAGGGAATATCCATTGATAACAGATCGCCATTCCCTAAGATTAATTGATTTGATATGAGAGCGAAGGCGGATCTTCCAATAAGCATAATTCGATCCATCGAGCACAGGAAGTCTCTTTTGGTTAGGATTAGCCGGATCATAAGCCATGACAACTGGCAAGCACATAGTTCGTCAAGTGACCTGCTCTGATACCAATTGAAATTGTCTATGGCCAGTTTGTAAGTGTTATAAAAAAGGTTGATAGCACAACTGATAACACTTACGGTAACATACACAACAGAGTATAAAAACCGTATGTAAAACAAAGTAAATAGTTTGTAAAACACAACAGTTTTGCAGCAGAATATAAGAATAAACACAAGAATTAATTTTTCTCAAGTTTATATAAATATATAACTTGAGGATGCCTAAACAGCGAAGACTTTATATTCACTATATGAGATGATTACAAAGCCGAAGTAGTTCCCTATCTATATATCAATGTAAGAACTAGGAAGTAAGATCAATCACCAAGTTATATCCTAGCCACGACACAATCAAGTCCGAGGACGTTGAAGGTGGAAATAATTTGTGGGAGGAAGAACACAAAGAGTCGAGGAGTAATTGATCTTTTCTTGTGCAAGTGTGTGTGTGTTGTTCGACATATTGTGCTTGTCTACACCCTTGCTATTTGTACCCCTCAAATGCTTGGAGGCTACTCTTGATAACAACTTTGAACTGGATCGGATGGAGTGGAGATGATGTTGGGTTTATTGAGCTAAAGACTTGGTCAATTCCCTTGAATGTAGCAATCGTCTTGCTTAGTACCCAAGTCCTTAGCATTAACTCCTTGTACCCACGAGCTCTCCTGTGTTGTACTCTCTTGTTTGTTCATCAAAATCTCCTTTGAACAAGTCTTCCCACGTGTCCTTCTTCAGCTGTTATGAGTTATGCATAAATCTCCATTTATGCATAATTCTCCTCTTGACTCGTTTCACCACTTTTGTAGCTCTAACTTCTTATGGTCATTTACCTGTACATTGTTTTAACCACACATATATTTTGCAAGAATAGATTATAAAAATATTCAATATAACCTATGCAAGAAATGTCCAACCGATAAAGTCAGATGTGTTGGGTAACACCTAAAAAGTGCTATCACTACTTGTGTTAACACCTACGTTTGATAACACTTAGAGAGTGTTGGCAGCACTTGTGGTAACACCATCAAGCTGCACTTACAATATATATATAGTGCATAGTATTCTTTGTGATTCTTATCTATACAAGTCATCAAGGAAAGAAAAAGATGAAAAATCTTGCCCTCTTATGTTATGGAAACGGTGATTTGTAGTGATCAGTGAAAGAAAATAAGGCGATCAGCCCTTTGAATGAAAATATGCAAAATTCTAAGTTTGGTGGTTGAAACATGGGTTGTTATGGGTGAGCGGAGAGATACACTCAAGTGAGGATATATTTTGAAGACTTTCTAGTTTTACTTCTTGACTTCGTATGTCCTTACCTTCATTTGTAACTGTTAACCTAGCCCGCGATTTCTGCGATGCATTACAAGCTATAAATCCATATTTGATCCCTAAAGAGTAGTCGAGTTGACAATTGTGGTTAAACATGCATATGAGTATCCTTGTGCAGAATTTCCATCTTATTATCTTTGGTTTAGAGAATGACAAAAGTAACCTTATAAAATATCTTATTTTGATGTCGATGATCTCCCATTATTCATTCATATTTTCATTTTGTGGTGGAGAATTGTAAGTTAGATGTATCAATGTAATTGTAATCCCATATTCATAATAAGTCTTGGACATTATGTGTGTTTGTAAAGATCTGTGACTGATTTGGCTAACAACCTTTTGTATGATATGAACATCCCAAAAATAATTTCTTTTGTTTATTGTTTTTATATTTCGTAGTTTAGATATTAGTATTATTTTTGTTTTACTCGAAGACGAGCAAAAGATAAGTTTGAGGGGTATTTGATGGATGTGTTTCTACTCAATTAAATGACATACTTTTAGAGTTATTTAATGCTGAATCTTGGGCGTTCTAATGGCTTTTTGGAGTGTTTATTAGTATAGGTAGAAAGAGGAAAAGTACATGGATTATGAGCTCAAAGGTTGCAAAAATGAATGATCCGGATAGGAGCAGCAATGAAAGAAAGAATGAATTTCGAGAAATATAAAAACATGTGACTAATGAGCAACCAATTCCATTGGGTATTACTTTTCAAGAGCTTTCAAACAATATGTGGTCAAAAACGAAGTTCGTAAGAAGAAGTTATGCCCTCCAGAAGTTTGTCGAATTCTGAGCAGCCGCACACCGTAAAATGGTGGGAACAAAACTCGAAGAGTTATCGGTCTACTTGTGCGACCGCACACCCTCTTTTGGTCGTTCACACAACCATCGACCTTAAGGGAATTTTGCAAAAAGTGAGGGACCTGTTGGGAATTAATTACAGAGCCTTTTTAGGTATTTTTGTATAATTGGAGGACTTTTCTGGAATTTCTAAAATCTCAGGAACTTTAATGGAATTTTTGGCCAACACCTTGGATTTTCCTTTTTCAACAAGGAATCCTTATGTTTTCCTAATTTTGACACCTCTTTAGGCCTATTATAAATAGAAAACCTCTAGTCATGTAATTTCTTCATACTACACTTTTGAGGATTGTAAACAAGAATTGAAGGATCAAGATCCAAGTTTTATGTTATAATTTATTTTTTTATTTTCTCTTTTATAGCTCTTAGTAGCTAAATCTTTTGATTCATGGATTGGATGTAGTAACTATTAGATCACTATGCTAAACATGATTTAATACTTTCAAATCAATCTCGTTCTTGTTCATCTCAATATTCCTAAAGATTATTTTTAGGTTTCAATTGTATGTTAATATGCTTTTGAAGTTTAAATTAATTGGGTATAAATGGTTACACTAGCGTGGATGATTTATACTTGACCATTATTGTGATCAATAAATTCAATTGTGGACCTAGTAGAAAGCAAAATAATCTAAGTTCAATTGTTTTTAAGGATTAAATGAATTTATTAAATACTGTATTGACCTAGTGGAAAGTAATAACAAGAAAAAAATATTAGTGTTGCAATCCGCAAATTAAACGTCTCAACCCTTAATTTTGTAATCGAAACCTTGAATGAGATTGATCCATTTTTCTTATTAAAATAGCATAAAGTGAAGATAGTTATGAATCTCAATCCATTAATCCCTTGTTAAATTGAACTCATTCGTTTATTATTAATTCTTGCTTTTGTAGTATAATAATCAACAATCAAATGAAAACCCCTTTTGTTACTTTACACTACTTAAATAAACTTGTTTGACACTCAAATCCTTGTGGTTACATTGCTATAACGGTACTAGTACACTTGCTATGTATTAATTATAAGAGGGAGAAATCATACATCAGTTGTGTAGGAAATTTTGGGGGACTTAGCTATGTAGGAGTGTGGATTTTGAAAAATGTGGTGAGGGCCGGTGTGGTTTGGGGGGGGGGGGGTGTTTATGGTTGTGGAGGCCAAAAGGATAAGGGTGGTTATGGAGGGCCAAAGGGTAGTTGTGGGGGACTTAGCTGGAGCTAAGGCACATGCAATCAGATTGCAGGACGTTTTATGTTATTGTAAAGTGGACTTAGCTATGTTATTTTCGTTCAAATGTAACACATCAACTAAAATATACTTCATCCGTTCCTATTTAAGGTTCTTTTTTATCCTTTTAGTCTATCCTAGTTTAAGGTTCTTAGTTGCTATCTATATTATATATTAAAGTAGAAACATATTCTCATTCATCATTGCGCCACGTGTTATTGTGACGTGTAAATCCATGTGTCGTTCTCCTATTGGCCTAAGATTATATGTATGAATTGAAAATTATTTAAGAAAAAGATAAGTGTTTTATTTAATTTAAGAAAAAGATAATTAATCAAATTTGAATTGATCAACAATTATCCTTATAATATTCTCCTTTAAATCCTCAAAAATAAAAAATTATTCATCCAGGGAAAAGATATTTCATTTAAGTAAAATATTTATATAACAATTTTTCCTAATTTAACTGATTCCACGTATCTTTTTCTAATAAGATCGTTTGACTAATTCCATTCAAATTTGTCAATCTCTCAATGATAAGTACAAGACTTTTATTTATTTGAAAGAAAAAAAAAAGATAATAAACAAGCTTTATCTAATAAACCTATCCCCATTTATATTTTCTTCATAAAACTTCAATTAATTAAACAATTTGATGGTTTATATACTTCTCTTTTGTTTGTACATCATCATGTAAGTGTTCATATTCTTTCATTGGCCTTGCATCATGCTTTGGAAATTAGTTTGCTGATTATAGTACTTATTCCTTTTGCCCCAAAATGAATGACAAAAACCATTTTAAATTTTCTTTCATCAAAATTAAATTTGAAATTATTTTAATCATACACTTTGGTACATATCTTGATCAAAATTAAATTTGAAATCTTTTTGACGACTAATTTTGGTACATAGGTTGTATTATCTTATTTTTGCTGTAACATAAAAAAATTAACATTTTGTATTTCAAACCTTCAAATTGGTTTGAGGTATACTTAATAAAATATATGTATGTTTATTGATTGACTCAACTAATTTTTTATTTAGTGAGATTATTTTGATCCAAATTTTAACATATGTAAATGCATTATTAGTATGCCAGCTATTTTATAATAAATGTTTTAATGTTTTAATTTATTTTTTATTTGTCCAAAATAAATGCTGAAAATTTTATTAAAAAAATGTTTTGTGCAGTCTTATCATAGTACAAATATCATACTAGTATCCTTATAAAATTGACAAATGAACTACAAAGTTTTATGTGGATTTATTTTTTTGTAACTCATTCAAAATGTTATTTTTGGAATGATTCTTAGGTCAAAAAAAAAATTACAAAATTTTGGGCATAAACTAATGTGACAATTTGTTATTGGATATTTTTATTATATATCCCACTACTCAATAATTAAGTATCCAATCAATTGGTCAAAATGATGTGAACTTATTTTTTTCCCTAACATTGCTCATAGTTTAATGTCAAATTTAATTTAGTTAGATTATGATAGATGTTTTAAAAGTTTAAAACTAGACACCAAGACAAAAGTAGATCAATTTGAATTATATCTCTAAAATTCAAGTCAATTTCTGAATTTACGATAAAGATTAGACTTGTGACTTTATGAATTCTATGTGAAAATTATTTCGTTAAAGATTTTTTTTTGTGATATAATAATAGAATATTTTTTCAATTAGTTTTTAGTCAATAAATTTTCAGTAGCCATTTTGAAAACATTGTTGGGTCCTTGAAATATTATAATATCATTACATTCACTTTATTTATGTATAGAAGTTTTTGAATTTTTTTTTAAAGTTCATAAGTCAAATGTATATATATATATATATATATATATATATATATATATATAATGGAATGTGAAACATATTTGGTACACAATATTTAGAGATAAAGTTTGTTAAAAGAAAATACACTTATATGGGGGTTTTTTGCGATGAACAAAGTATAAAATAAATATTTATTTTGCAGCAGATGATTTTGAGCTGGTCATATAATAAAATTTGAGGGTCTGGCAAGTATAACTTAAAAAAAAAAAAAAAAAAAAAAAAAAGAAAGGAAGTAAGTAAGTAAGTAAGTAAGTAAGTAAGGAACGATGAAAAAAATCAAGGGGTTAAGACCCTTCTCACCATTGAATGCTAGAATGCATAAAAAAATAGAAATGACTCATAAAGCCAACATCAAAAAGTTAGCATATTTTGTTTGCTTAATTACTATAAGGTACAAATGAGAAATGCAATAATTTGTTAAAAGATTTGACTTTTTAATGATTTTCTTTTTCTACATGGATGGATTATTAATTTATATATGCACAACCATATTTTAGAATTTAAAATAAAATTTTGCATGGGCAGTGGGCAAATAAATATTTTGGTATCCAACCTAAAATAAATAGTTTACATGTCCATGAAAGAGAGACGATCGATCACTATCAAAATCCACCAAGTAACAAAAGTAAATTGCTAAAAGTTTGACCGATGTGGATAAAAGTACATTTAATTGGCCATTCGTTTGAGTGACTTAAGTCTATTTTATTTAATTATGTAACACATTGTTTAACATGATAATAATAATAATAATAATAATAATAATAATAATAATAATAATAATAATAATAATAATAATAATAATAATAATAATAATAATGATAATAAAACTTGAATAATTGTATGCATATGAATAAAATTTAATGTATATTAAACAAAATTCCCATATACGATTAATAAAATGATTTTTTGGTAAAATTGTAGTCAGAGTAGAATAAATAATTAAAAAATTACTTTCTTGGGACATTGGTATATACCTTTGGTATGAGCTAATTAAAAATATTTTAGTCACTTTAATAAACATGTTTTTCAAAAAACTATTTACTCTCATGAGATTAATTATTTTTTAATGATATAATTTTCAATGGGACATTTTAACTTATATAGAGGATATATATATCCATCCAGAAAAATATTATTTCAATGATTTGAAAATTAGTTTGAGTTAGAAATTGAATGACGTGGGTAAATTAGTACTTATTAATAAGATATACTTCTTAGTAGTTTAATTATAAAACAATTAAACATAAGTAAAATATATTATTTCCTTCGATATTTTAATAAAATACCTCTAAAATATGCTAAGTTTTAAATGAATTAATGAATGTGTTTACATAATTATCCCTATAACATTTACCTTCTTCTAGATATATACTTGAATAAATTTCCATTGTAAAAACACTTCCATAAATCTTTTTGCAAATAATTTCCATTTAAATTTTGATTTTTGTAATATTTCATTATCAACTAATTAAATTCATATCATTTATCATTTGTGTTCAAGATCTTCGAATGAAAAATAAATACTCATAATATAATAATTACTTATTTGAAGAATTGTGAATATATTTTTAATATTTATGACTTTTGATAGATAACTTTTAGCAGAATTCATTCAAAAAGAAAAACAATTTCTTTTTGGCCCTGTCTTGTCGAGCGTTTTTGTTAAAACAGAGATAAAAAAAACTCAGCGTTTTTATTAGACGGTTGAATTTTAAAAAGTTGGGGACATTTTGGCCGCTCAAAATTATAGCGTCCAGAAATAAGCTCCGTTTTAAAAACTCTCCATTTATAAAACTATATACCAGACGAGCCCTTAGATGAATATTGAATGTCATTTGTATATATTGAGTGGAAACCTGCTAATGAAGAATATGGGGATAAGGAGAGCACTACCCAAGAAAATCCGGCAGTTATGAGTTTAGATGTGTCTGAGTTTAAATGTGTCGAAGGATGTGAACACAATCGTTTCCACGTCTGAACACACATCAACTCAAACATTTGATTCTGAAGATAGTATCACAAGGAGAAGTTATTTCAGAAACAGATCAGGTTGGGTTTTTTTATAGATCAAAGGACATTTTGTCTAGTATTTCGAAAGATTACTCCACTTCCTAAGGGGCCATTTGGTTCGATGGAAAAAAAGCGAAGGAATGGAATGATCAATGGAATGGAATTCCTGAAGGAATTGAAATGGAAAAAAACTGGTCAAACCCCTCCGTTTGGTATATTTCTTATTAAACTTATCAAACACTTTACATATCAATATTTCAGAAACAGATCAGGTTGGGTTTTTTTTATAGATCAAAGGACATTTTGTCTAGTATTTTCGAAAGATTACTCCACTTCCTAAGGGGCCATTTGTTAGACTTATCAAACACTTTACATATATTCTTATTAAACTTCACATATAAGTCATCGTAACATAACTGAATTATACTAATTAGATTAGCCATAAGCTCGTCTACATTGTGAAGTTTAGGAAAGACTTTCTATAGCTAAGGTACCCTTACCAATTATCTTTCCTTGAGCCTCATCATCAAAGTTTACCTTACTACCATTGACAAATATGTATTCTATCAAAACATCATGATTTCTTGTTATGTGCCTAGAGCACCTACTATCACAGTACCAAGATCAAGAGACACTACTTTTGAAGGAAAAGTAAAAAACATTACAAATTTCATTGGGCTTTTGAACCCACTTGGCTTTAATAATTTTACTATGGTGAATATGTGGATGTATTCTCGAATGTGTGTCAGGATGTGTATGACTATACATCCTGTCACACGTCTGAGACTGATACATTGATCCAACTTTGTTATTAGCTTTCATTTTAAAACAAAAAGGATGTATGTGCCCAGAAGAATAGCAGTAATGACAGATGTAGTGTTTCTCCGAGGTTTTTTCAGGTTGTTACTCAAAATAGGTTTTCCTTCGAAGGCTGAAGCCTCACCGGTTTCTTTAACAAATTTAGAACTTCAATAGCCAATTCCTGACTTTCCAAAATTACCAAGCGATAAAGCTTCATCAATGTTCATTTTCCCCGTGTTTAACTTGGTTAAAGTATTCTAAGCTTTTTCAAAATCATTTTTGACGTTTTCAAGCTCTACTTCTTTCTTAGTTATCAATACCTCAATTTTGTCCACGCGCTTAAGCCAATTTGCATAGAGTTCTTTGTAAGTTTCAAATAGTTCATTATAGGTGATCTCATCTCCTTCATTGTCTAAATATCCATTTATAGAGAAACATTTGAAGGTTTGCTCATATGAGGGTTCAGATGTGTAGATGTGTACACATCTGTGTCCACATCCGAATCAACTTCGGAATACTCTTCATCATTTGTATCTTCAGAGTAAGCATTGAAACAAGCAGATGAAGAATCAAACACAAAGATGTTAGCAACTTCTTCATCTTTACTATTACTCAGATTAGCGGTATAACTCATTCCCCTTTTCTTGAGTGTGTTAGCACACTCGTTAGCAAAGTGATCATACCCACGACACGCTTTACATTGCACAGAAGAGTTATCAAAACTTTTCTTTTTGAGCCCCCATCAAAATTATTTTCTGGTTTTTGTAAATCATGAGTGACTTTTCTAGGAAACTTGTTTCTCCTTTTGTTATTCAAAAGAGAACTAAATTTCTTAGTGATCACAGCCATGTCATTTTCCTCAAGATTACACTCATCAAATTCAGAGGACAGATCAACAACAATAAAAACTTGAATGTAAAACAAGATATATGTGTTCAGATGTAAAACACAACTTCACACAAACAACCTAAAACAGTACTCTCAAGATTTCGAATATAAAAGTCTCTCTGATTTTGCTTTTTAAAATGCGTGTATTTAAAATGCAAGTGCGCGAAGAAACCATACGCTAGAATGTCTTGTTTTAAAGATGAAGGAGTCGGTTCCTTGTGTCAATCTTCAATCCCTTATCTTTTTCCTTGATTAATCATGCGTCTTGTTATATGTTAGGCTTGTTACTTCTTAAAAGTTAGGAGTTGGTATAAAATCCACATAAATAAAAGATATGGACTAATTAAAAGAGAAACCAAAAATTTAGGAATTACGAATATATCTATACAAAAAATAAAAGATATGGAATAATAAAAGTACTAACCTACCTGGTATCTAAATCTTTTAAAGAAAGTAAAAAATCTAAATACTAATTACTAAATATACATGCACCACACGGTTTCAAGAGCCTAAGTCCTTCTAGGACTCGTACTCTTTCAAAACCCAAACCAAAAATTATGCAAGAACAAAAATCTCCATTTTTTTATTAGGAAAAACATGGTGTGTGTATGAAATGGGCTCGAGTACAAAGGGAAAAAATAATGCTGAAAGTTTGGAATGGTTTTTTCTTGATATCTTTCTTTGAGTGTCAGTACGCTAACACATCCAACCAAGCATGGAAAGAATAACTCAGACCGAAATCACCAAAAGTTGGTTCTCTTGTTTGAACCGTCGGTTCTCCGGTTTTTGAAAACAATGGACCGAGATGAAACCGTGAATTGCACGGTTTCGATTCCCTCCGGTTTGGTTCCTCACGATTCCTGTTTAGGCGGTTCCGATTTTGGTTTGTTTCCTTGGTTTGGCCCGGTTTCGATTTTCAGTTTGCCCATGTCTATCCTAAAATAGGAACTTTGTCATTAAAATATCAACAATGCATTGATAACTTGGTTAACATACACGTTATTGAAGTTAAAGGGTACTGGTAAAACTAACAAAAGGTGAAGGGCCGTTTATAAATAACTCAAACCGACTAGAGGTAAGTTGTTAAATAAATCCCTTACTCCCTGCGTCCTGCCGACCATTTGTGCGCTCCCCTTCCAGCGAATCTACTCAAAGCTTCCTCAGTACCTCTCCTCCGGCGACCATTACCGTCGTACAAGTTAGTTTTTTTTTCTCCTTCTTCGTTCTCTTCCATCTCCTCTATTAATAATTATGAACTATGAATTTCGATCATTTAGATTGTGGTGTATTCTGGGTTTTCATATTATGGAGTAATTATTTCATTTCAAGGTTTAATTGTCGTCTTACAAAATTAATTATATGCTCAGTAAAATCCCCTTTGAAAGTGAATATTAAACATATGAAAAGAATTGCTAGGATTTATGCTCAAAGGCACGAAAAAAACCCTTGAAAATTATATTTGCAAATTTTATTCCGTTGTCAGCCAAAAATGGAGTTTTTTGGGACGGTCGTATGTTTCTATCATTTGAAATCAAGGGCATTATTGCAAATACCAACCCCGGTTTGTATTTTGTTTGGCATTAAAATCAGGGATTTCCGGTTTTTATCTTGCATCAGATTTTTTAAAATTGAACAACGAGCATAATCTATTCACAAGTAAAAAATAATCAGATTGTATCTCTTGGGCACCTTGCACATAAGCCCAAGATCTCGTCTTTGGTTTTTAAGTAGCAGTGCAGTAGCCTCAATCGCGGAAGTTTGTGTGGTTTTATTTCTTGAAGTATTCATTAGCCTTTTTGTTGTTCCGGTAGATTTTGTGACTACTAAATTTACATAAAGGCTGATAGTTGGTTTAGTTAGCTTGGTGATAATTAAAATATGTATTTGATACTCTCTCCGTCCCAAAATAATCAGCATTAGTCTCACTTCATAAAAAGGCTGTAGTCTTATTCAATATCAAGAAGGTAAAAGTAAGGAACAGTACATTATTAAAAAGTTTGACTTGTCGGATGGTTAAAAGGTTTTTTTTTCTGATGATGCCACACTCAAAACTCTCAATGCTTGTTTGGCACAAAATATTGCGGTTATATTCCATGCTATTTGAACTATCCTGGCATGATACTTGTCAAAAAATAATTATGCAATTGAATGGAATGGTTATTGTTGTATACTATACGAGCACGTAGTGAATTTGTAATGGAGGTGTCACTTTCTTAAAACCAAAACACTTTTTAACATTTTGTTTCTGCATAAAATGCTTACCTGATAGTATTAATTTTTTTTTTGTTTAATAGAGATGAGCCGGGAACAAGATCATAAACGAAAACGACAAGAGTCAAATTCATCCATGTCTGCTTTATCAGAAGCTGATCGTGCAGTCCTCAATGTCATAAAAAAGAGGGAGGATATGGCCATTTGGGCCAGAGACATCAAGAATGAAGCAAAGCTTCCGGATAATGCAGTGACGAAATCCCTGAAAAATCTATCAAATATGAAATTGATTAAGGAAGTTCCACACGTCCAATTTAAGGGTAGGAAGTACTATATTGCAGCTGAATTTGAACCATCAACGGAAGTCACAGGAGGCTCATGGTATGTAGATGGTAATCTTGATAAAGATTTCATCGATTCTCTTAAAGATACAAGCTTAAAAATCATACGTAAGCTAAAGGTTGCTACAGTTGAGGGAGTTACAGATTTTTTTCAAGAAGAATAAGCTCACCGCTGTTGAGTGTACAACTCAACAAATCAGTGAGATATTGAAGTCTATGGTAATGGACAATAAGATTATAGAAGCAAAGAGCGACGGACTTGGAGATTATCATGGAATACCTGTTGGAGCAGTTTGTTATAGATGTCTTCCTGCGGGAGCTCTTGGTGAAGGTTTAGCAACTGTTACACCTTCCATTCCTTGTGTTGTCTGTCCCCGGATTGTGCAGTGTACACATGATGGAATAATCTCTCCTAGTACTTGTGTGTACTACACAAAATGGTTGAGTTTTTGATGTTTATTACTCCGTATCTCGGAGTTTTCTATGGAAATTTCCTTATTGTTTGAATAGTTCTTTTATAGGAGTCACTTATCAGAATTGCTTAATGCTATTGAATTCAGTCCAGTTTTTATTTTTTATTTTTGTGATAACATTTGTTTGCATGGATAATAAAGTTTGTTACTGTGTAGCGCCTACTTTTCCATCTTTTTCGATTTCCAATGGAGTAAAGACTCACTATTTTTTGACTTGAGAATATGACGAAATAAAGTAAAATGACTCACTAAACTATTTGCGCTTCTTTACTATCTGCGCTTCTTCTCTTTGTTTTGAAACAGCAGACAGTTCATGCAATCTTCATCGTGGGTCATCCGGAAACAGCTTCTCATATAAAGGCAAAGGTTGTACACATCCAACCCCCCTTATTCCACCTACCTACGGGGGAAATGTTGCATACATCCGATCCCCTTACCCCCACCGGAGGTAGAAACCTTTGTTGGCATAGAGGTAATGTTGTTCTACTGTGTGATGATACATAAATAGAAGATCTGCAAGTCGTTTGTTCAATATATGTCAAATTTTTGGTGATATGTTGTCTTTTATTGGAGAGGAAACATTGGGGTAAGATAATTTTTGTACTCCTTCCGTCTCTAATTGATATCGAAATTTCATTTATTAAAGGACATTGCGATAAAGTTTATTTATTATTCATAATATTTAATGGAAAATATGCATACATAATACATATGTTATCCACTTTATAAACATTTAGTTTTACAATTACAAAATAAATAGTTAAAAATGTTTGGTAAAAATATATTTAGAGACAGTTTTATACAAAAAAAATGACATTTGGGACAAAAAAATCCTGAAAATGGACAATTATTAGGGACAGAGGGAGTACTTAACAATTTTCAGGGATTAACACTTAATAATATCTGAATAGAAATCCCAAACTGTTTTTTTTTTTTACATGCTTTGCAAATATACAGAAAAACAAGCAGCCTTGAACACCAAATTAAAAGAAAAAAAAACCAAGAAGAAAAACCTTGCTATTTACATTGTGACGGACACTAGAAACTTGTACAATCTTTATTTACGACGAACTATATTTTCACTTGGAAGTTAATTCATGTTTCCGCTGTAGGAAAGAAAGACTTTCTAGACTTGGTGGGATGTTTCTTTCTTCTCGAATTTCTCTTTCTCGACCAAGTAGATTCTCTCAGCCCTTTACCATAAGCCCGTCATTTGTAAACATGCCTTTTAAAACACTTTGTATAGTTCTCCAGCTCTCCGTAAGTGGTAGAACAATAATCACAGCTGATCCAATTGTACCCCATGCTATAGCAATCGACAACTATTATCTGTTTAATTGTTTCCCAGTCATAATTTTGAGGTCTTAGAAAACTACAAACAGCATGAATAGCTCCACCAGTAAGTATTGACACAAGATTTCCAGCAAGCATTGGAGCATTCCTCCCCGTTGTATCAAGATTAACCCGACCATACTCTACCTTTGCAACTGATAACCATGTGATAATCCCAAGAACACAGCCTAGACAAGTTCCTAGAATAGCACCAAAAGCATTTGCTTTCTGCCATAGAAGCATGAAAGCAATGGGCATAACCGCTGAGCCTATGCAAGATACATCCAACCTAAAGAAACTCCGGCTTTGTTCAATATTACTGCTAAAATCCCCATGAAACATTCAAATGCCAGGACTATTGCCCTTGAGACTTTAAGACTCTGTTTCCCGGTTGCGTCTAGATTTATGTATGTTGTAGATATCATATGTGCATAATGAGGAGACTGCAATAAGCTCAGAGGAACCCGCAGACGTCACAGCCCTGATAGTTTTTATTCAAACTGCTCATCTTCATCCATGACATTGTCATGACATCAGCTCTATCAGTACCAGTCATTGGATCACTAGTGGTACACAACGTAATATACGAAAGTGGTAAATGAATTATAAAAACTCACATGAAAAGCATGGTAAGAAGAAGAACAGATCCGCCTTTACCCATCAAAGCAATAGCAGTAGCAGGAGGAACAAGTCCACGGCTTGCTTCGCTTGCTGTTATAGGTAGGTCAAGGGCTAATGCTCCTAAACCAAGCAAAGTTGCCAATGAGAATGACACAGCAAACCAAACTAGCCCACCCAATAAGTAGCCCTTATGAGCTGATGAAGGTCTTGCAGCAATGGCACTTACCCATTATCCCTACAAATTAAATATTATTTAGTCTTTAAAACTAAACATATTTCTCAGAGTCTCCCTAGAAATAACAATAAGTGTGTGAAAACATACATTGTCGACAAATACTGTACCAAAATTGATACCGGAAAAAACGCAACGGAAAAGAAGAATAAAGAAAATGGATAGAAAAGGATAGAATGCTCACCACTTCAAGGAATCCACCTTGAAGATACATGGCATAAACAACTCACCACTCTAAGGAATTAATGTAAACGCAGCGGAATCAACAAAGATTAACGAACAAACAAAGTGGAATGTTCGACCTAATTCGAATCCACGAATAGGATTTAATAAGCCAATAAAGACTTCCAAGCAAGAACTCAATTTGCAGAGCAAATTTTGATTGAATTATGAAAAAAACGTGTTTGTAAAAGAATACCAAATACATATTTATAGGACCCAAGATCTGGAAATCCTATTTAAAATAGAATTAAATAATACTTAAAAATACTCCTAAAGGAAACGAGAATCCTAATTAGAAAAGGAAACAAAATCTTCAAATTCTGAAATCTCCTTGCTTGAGGCGTCCGCCTGGGAGAAGCTTATGCGCCCGCCTCGAACACCGCCTGTTTGTCCACATTTTGAAGCTCGCGAGGCGCCCGCCTGGACAGGTATGATGCGTCCGCCTCAGGACCAGAAGCTTGGCTCGTGATTCCTCCAGTTGAGGCGCTCGCCTGGGTCTGAATGGGGCGCACGCCTGGACCCCTTGTTGCCTTGACTGGTCGTTGATCAAAAATGGTGCCAGCTTCCTCCAACTCCTGAACAATCAATGCATTCCCTACATCATTCTCCCCCACTTTAAAAGGATTCGTCCCCGAATCCGTGTCAACATAAAGAGGATCATCGCTGTAGAAATCAACCAAATCCGCAACATTAAACGTAGGGGAAATGTTCCATCCATCCGGTAAATCCACGACATAGGCATTGTCGTTAATTCTCTTCACAATTTTGCACGGACCTATCTTTTTCGGATGAAGTTTGCTATAAGTGCCTTGGGGAAAACGTTCCTTGCGTAAGTGAACCATAACCATATCCCTCAGAAAATACCTTCTTGCGACGATGTTTGTCCGCATTCAACTTGTACCTTGCATTGGACTCCTCTATATTCTTCTTCACCTCAGACTGAACATTATCAATCATCTCAGCCATATTCTTCGCAGCAATGTTGTAGCCCGGTAAGCTAGGTAGAGGAACCAAATCAAGCGTATGAGTAGGAGCCCTTTGGTAAACAATTTCAAAAGGAGACATTTTAGTGGTCCGATTCGTCATGCTATTGAAGGCAAATTCAGCAGTAGCCAACACCAAGTCCCACTTTTTAGGATGATCACTACACAAACATCTCACCATACTTCCCAAAGTTCTATTGACCACCTCGGTTTGGCCATCAGTTTGCGGATGAAAAGAACTACTAAATTGCAAACCCGTACCAAAAATCTTCCAAAGAGTGCGCCAAAAGTGACTCAGAAATTTCGTATCACGATCAGAAGTAATAGTCTTCGGAACCCCATGTAAACGCACTATCTCCTTGAAGAACAAACCTGCGATATGAGCCGCATCTGCAGTCTTCCGACAAGGAATGAAATGCGCCATCTTCGAGAAACGATCAACCACAACGAAAACAGAATCATTGGACCTTTGAGTTCTAGGCAACTCAAGCACAAAGTCCATCGAAATATCGACCCATGGCTTATCAGGAACTGGCAAAGGAGTATACAACCCGGTGTTCTGCGACTGCCCTTTATTCGTCTGACAAACCATACACTTCTTCACAATGTTATAAGTATCCCTTCGAATTTGCGGCCAATAATAACTCTTAGTAACTAACTCAAGTGTTTTATCACGCCCAAGATGACCCGCACGATGAACCTCATAAACAAGGCTTTCACGCACCGAACCCTGTGGAATACACAAACGAGACTTATAAAACAAAAACCCATCGTGCAACAGAAATAAACCAATCGAAACACCATCACGACACTTGGCCCAATCGTCTGCAAAATCTGGATCTGTCTCATATAAGTCCTTTAAACAATCAAACCCAATAACGACATTCTTCATAGTCACCAACAAACTAGCCCTCCGACTCAAAGCATCAGCCACTTTATTACTTTGGCCACTTTTGTGTTGAATGACAAAAGTAAATTGTTGTAAATAAGCCACCCACCGAGCATGCATTCGATTAAGCGATTTCTGTCCGTTCATATATTTTAACGCTTCATGATCAGTATGGAGAATGAACTCATGATGAAGTAAATATTGCTCCCAATGCTTAATAGCTTGAACCACAGCGTAAAATTCCAACTCATAAGTCGTCCACTTCCTCTTTGACTCCTCCAACTTTTGGCTCATAAATGCAACCGGCCTCTTTTCTTGCATCAAAACAGCTCCAATCCCAATCACAGAAGCATCCGTCTCAAGCTCAAAAGGTTTCGAAAAATCTGGTAAAGCCAACAAAGGAGCATTTGTCAATTTCTCCTTAATCAAAGCGAAACTAGCATCCGCCTCATCTCCCCAATGAAACTTTCCTTTCTTCATACACTCTGTAATCGGTGCCACTATAGTGCTAAAATTACGGATGAAACGACGATAGAAAGTGGCAAGGCCATGAAAACTACGAACTTCACTGACAGTGGTAGGTGTGGGCCAATCACGAATAGCACGAATCTTATCCTCATCCACATGTATGCCATCTGCAGAGACAATATATCCCAAGAATAATAATTTATCAAGCATAAAACTACTCTTCTTGCGATTGACAAACAACTCATTCTCACGCAAGGCTTGCAAAACAGCTCGAATATGCTCAACATGCTCTTCCTCCGTTTTACTAAAAACTAAGATGTCATCAAAATAAACCACCAAAAATTTTCCATTGAAGGGCTTCAAAACTTGATTCATCAAACGCATAAAAGTACTAGGCGCGTTAGACAAACCAAAAGGCATTACCAACCATTCATACAGGCCTTCCTTCGTTTTGAAAGCCGTCTTCCACTCATCTCCAGGGCGAACACGAACTTGATGATAGCCACTCTTTAGGTCGATCTTGGAAAATACTTTGGCACCCCGAAGCATGTCTAACATATCGTCAAGACGGGGAATAGGAAAGCGATACTTCACAGTTATCTTATTAATAGCCCGACTATCAATACACATACGCCATGTTCCATCTTTCTTAGGAACCAAAAGAGCCGGGACTGCACAAGGACTGAGACTCTCCTGAATATAACCCCTTTTCAATAAATCTTCAACTTGCTCCCTCAAAATTTCATGTTCTGCAGGACTCATTCTAAAATGAGGGAGATTGGGGAGTGATGCACCGGGAACCAAGTCAATATTATGCTGGATATTGCGCAAGGGAGGCAACCCTGCAGGAAGATCATCTGGCATAACATCCGCGTATTCATTCAACAAAGAATCCAATGTTGTAGGAACCAAACTCACCGAACCCAGAACATCCTTTTTAACCACTGCAAAAATACACCCCGCTTCGACTATATCGCTCAACAATTCAGTAGCAGAACAAAGAGAAATAATAGGCGTCTTTTTCTTCAATGCAGAAGGATTTTTAACTTTTAAAGGGCATAAATTAAAACGTGCCCCATCTTTCACAAAACTTAAAAAATTATCCCGCCCCTTATGAACCACATTAAGGTCAAACTGCCAAGGTCTACCCAATAATAAATTGCAAGCAGTCATATCAATTATATCACATAAAATAGTATCCTTGTAACGACCGATAGAGAATGGAACAAGGCATTGTTCATGTACCTTAATTTTTCCGACGGAGTTGATCCAACCAACTGAATAAGGGGAAGGATGAGGCTTCACCTCCAGCTTCAATTGTTTCACGAAATCTCGAGCTATCAAATTTTCACTGCTCCCACTATCAACAATTATCTGAATATCAACATCTTTAATCTTCCCTTTGGTGCGAAAGATGCTGTGCCTCGCCGGATCTTCCTCCTCCTTTGGAGTGGTCAGCATAAGTCTATTAATCACGAACGACCCATGATCCTCCTCCTCTTCTTCATTATCATTGGGATCCTCCCAATAAACCGGAAAATTATCCTCCTCCACGCCAACATCATCGTCATGATCCACCATGTTAGTGCTCTTACGAAGGTGGCAGCCACTAGAAGTATGACCCGTTTGACCACATTTAAAACACTTATTACCAAAAGTTTTGGCATAAGGGTTAGTGTTTTGTTGGCCAGTAGGGGCAGGATTATTAGTCCTCCTAGCTTGTGTTGGTGGATTCATAGTAGGTCCATCACTCTTTTCTTCCGATGCCTTGGAGCCAGTAGCTTGAGTTTTCTCTTGTGGTAAACCTTTGTTTCCGGAATAAGAACTCCCAAAATTCCTGAAATTAGAACGAGGTCTAGAAAGCTGTTTCTCCACCGTTGTAGCTCTGTCAATAGCATCATCCAAAAATTCATGCGTGTGTAACTCGACAACATCCCTAATATTCGCGCGAAGTCCAGTGATAAATCTCGAGGCTTGCTGCACATCCGATTCACCCATATCACAACGAGCCGACAAAGTATGAAACTCATGGGAATATTCAAGAATGATTTTGACCCCTGTTTGCACTCCAAGAATTTCTGATAAATAACATGGTCAAAATTTCTAGGTAAGAAACGTTGACGCAAAGCCTGTCTCATCTGTGCCCATAAAGTAATTGGTTCTCTGAATTCACGACGCAGTTGGTTACCCAATTGTTTCCACCATGCAGAGGCACCACCACGCAATTTATAGGCAACATATGGTACCTTCTTATCCTCAGGAATGTTCATCAAAGCAAAAAATTTCTCAACTTCATCTAACCAATCCGAAAATTCAATCATACCTAACTCACCAGAAAAAGATGGTAAATCGGCTTTAATCTTAGGCAATTGTTCTTGGTGACGATTACCTTCTCTCCTCCGATCGTCTCTAGGTCCTCCGGCCGGTGGCTCACGACGGGGAAAATCCTCGTGTCCTACAAAGATCGTCTTCACGATCCGCCTCCGCCTTTGGTTGACATCAACCCTCAAACCTCGCAACACCTCCACAAGTTCGGTATGACGACGAGCACTTTTTGTTTCCATACGAGCATTCGCAGCGACCAATTGTTGTAGAGTAGCAGCCATAGTTGAAAGGATTGTGTCGTTGTTGTCCCCTCCATTATTGCCGGCCATCGTCCAAGGATCGTCCCTTTTCTGATACCAACTAATGTAAACGCAGCGGAATCAACAAAGATTAACGAACAAACAAAGTGGAATGTTCGACCTAATTCGAATCGACGAATAGGATTTAATAAGCCAATAAAGACTTCCAAGCAAGAACTCAATTTGCAGAGAAAATTTTGATTGAATTATGAAAAAGACGTGTTTGTAAAAGAATACCAAATACATATTTATAGGACCCAAGATCTGGAAATCCTATTTAAAATAGAATTAAATAATACTTAAAAATACTCCTAAAGGAAACGAGAATCCTAATTAGAAAAGGAAACAAAATCTTCAAATTCTGAAATCTCCTTGCTTGAGGCGTCCGCCTGGGAGAAGCTTATGCGCCCGCCTCGAACACCGCCTGTTTGTCCACATTTTGAAGCTCGCGAGGCGCCCGCCTGGACAGGTATGATGCGTCCGCCTCAGGACCAGAAGCTTGGCTCGTGATTCCTCCAGTCCAGGCGCTCGCCTGGGTCTGAATGGGGCGCACGCCTGGACCCCTTGTTGCCTTGACTGGTCGTTGATAAAAAATGGTGCCAGCTTCCTCCAACTCCTGAACAATCAATGCATTCCCTACATCAGGAATCCACCAAAGAGATACAGGGTTGTGTTTGTTCACCACTAAACGGAATCCACCAAATAGGTACAGAACAAGAAAAGATGGCACAAAGCACAATCTTATATTTTATAAACTCAAATTCAACTCCCCTTACAATGATAATTGTAGCCTATTTATAGTTACTTGGAACATCCCTCCAAGCCTAGAAATACAAAAGATGCTAAAATATTGATTAAACAATTATGATAAAAAGATAAGATAACCTAGAAATTTTAAGAGACTTGACGAACATGAAGACTTGACCAATTTTCGGATGTACTTGGCTTTCAGACTACCCTGAGGTCAAACAGTCATAACTCCCTCTAGAAAAGTCCAAATTCCAATCCGAAAAGTGGTCCAGAAACTAGACTCAAAGATCTTTCTAATTATATTTTTCTTGTAATTTTTGGCTAAACGAACTGGAAGATACATTATGTAGAAGTGGACTGACTTTATCGAGACTGTCAAATACCAACCATTTGGTTCCCGCGTCATACTCCCCCACTTGAAAGAAAATTCGTCCTCGAATTTTAGCCAACGCCTCTCTAGAATCTGCAGAATATCTTTCAAGCATTTGGATTGATAGATCTTGAATTCTCTTTTTGTATACTCGGCGAACTTTAAATTTTATCGCCTTTGTGACCACATCCATCCATTCACTCCAATAAGTTGTGAGAAAATGATCAATAATTAACTTGTTGATGAACCAAGAAACGGAAATGATTGAATAATCTAGATCAAATGGATCTTGGTAGAAGCAATCAAGTTTAATATTTTCAAAAGTATCCGTTGCTCGATTTAATGAAATTTTACGAAAAACATTTAAAATTTTCGAAGGCAAGGAACATGAAATAGATTCACAAATTTGACAATAACCCACACATTTGTCAAAACATGGAGGTGAACCATTTTGAAGATGATGAAAAGACAAATCTATTATATCTTGAGGATACTCATCGAAGATCGGAGGTAGAGACCAATCAACATTTGGTTGTGGTGTAATGGTACTAGTAAAAGGCCAAAAAAGACTATCCATGATGAATTGGGAGAGGAGAATATTTTTTTGATTTTTTTTTTAATAAGAAAATAGGAGATGAAGAATAAGGATCGGAGAAATGATATATAAACTGAAACAAAAAACACCCACGGACTAAACAACGCTAAGAAGGTTGTTTATAACCGGGCTCTGATACCAACTGATACCGGAAAAAACGCAACGGAAAAGAAGAATAAAGAAAATGGATAGAAAATGATAGAATGCTCACCACTTCAAGGAATCCACCTTGAAGATACAGGGCATAAACAAATCACCACTCTAAGGAATCCACCAAAGAGATACAGGGTTGTGTTTGTTCACCACTAAACGGAATCCACCAAATAGGTACAGAACAAGAAAAGATGGCACAAAGCACAATCTTATATTTTATAAACTCAAATTCAACTCTCCTTACAATGATAATTGTAGCCTATTTATAGTTACTTGGAACATCCCTCCAAGCCTAGAAATACAAAAGATGCTAAAATATTGATTAAACAATTATGATAAAAAGATAAGATAACCTAGAAATTTTAAGAGACTTGACGAACATGAAGACTTGACCAATTTTCGGATGTACTTGGCTTTCAGACTACCCTGAGGTCAAACAGTCATAACTCCCTCTAGAAACTTCCAAATTCCAATCCGAAAAGTGGTCCAGAAACTAGACTCAAAGATCTTTCTAATTATATTTTTCTTGTAATTTTTGGCTAAACGAACTGGAAGATACATTATGTAGAATGGGACTGACTTTATCGAGACTGTCAAATACCAACCATTTGGTTCCCGCGTCATAATAACTGATGCCGGATTTCGCAACGGAAAAGAAGAATAAAGAAAATGGATAGGATGCTCACCACTTCAAGGAATCCACCTTGAAGATACAGAGCATATACAACTCACCACTCTACGGAATCCACCGAGGAGATACAGGGTTGTGTGTTCACCACTCAATGGAATCCACCAAAGAGATAAAGAACGAGAAAGCAAGCACAAAGCTAAACTTTATATTATATTAACTCAAAATTCAACTCGCCTTATTACAATGATTTGTGGGGTATTTATAGATATTTGGAACAGCCCTCCAAACTTAAGGAATCATCAAAATACATAAAGATAAGCCTAAAAATTAATATTAAAAGATAATTGTGATTAGAAATATGAAAGATCAAAAGACTGCCAAATTCGGATGAATCTGTCCATGTGCGCAGCCTCTAGTAAAATGGTTATAACTTCCTCTAGTAAACTCCAAATCCGGATCTGAAAGATGCGTTGGAAAGTAGACTCATAGGGCTTTCCAATGGTATATTGATAGTAATATTTGTCGGAACAGAATAAGAGATACATTCTGTACAAACGGACAGTCTTTGTTGAGAGTACAAAATGTTGACCATTTGGTTTCCGCATCAAAAATTGCCCACAATGTTGATAATACCAAAAACTAGACCACCAGAACTCAGCATGGTCAGGTAAGACCCTTTGTAATTCCCACTAATGGGCCCACAAGATTGCCCGGTGTGGTTGAGAGGTTTTTGACAAATTCTTGATTTGCTCGAGACCTCCAATAGTCGTTTATATACAATGCTTGGGCTACCAAGCTCGCTGCTGGCTGTGTAAACTAGGTACACGAAGATGCATATGTTAGAATATTATTCACAATGGGATAATATTCAGTATATATGTTAGTTACTTTGTAATTAACTTCTTCCTTATTTAGTCTATATTTTGTATAATATGATTATTCTCATTCCATAAATATAGCTAGGTTAGTTTGGTATGATTAGGTTTCCTTTTAGTTAGGATTTCTAGATTGTATATAAACATTGCGATGAATAAGATTTCAGTACGGAAAATATTCTTTTATGGTATCAGAGCCCTTGGTTGAATTCCGCTGCGCCTAGGGTTCTTGCTATATTCCGCCATTTTTTTTTTCTTTTCCTTTCATCAACCGCCACCAATGACTACCTCGACGAAGTTTTCTTGGCACCCAGCTCTTGCCGTCTCCAACATCCGAAACCATGTGGCAATCACTTTGGAGTTGGAGAATGGTCAGTATGCAACATGGGCAGAGCTCTTCACTGTCCATGCTCGGTCAGTTCGGGTGGTTGATCATATTATTCCTCCGGCAAATGGTAAGGAGAAAACCCCTGCCAATGAGAAAACCCCTGCCAATGACGAGGAAGAAGAGATGTGGTCTACCCTAGATGCCACCGTATTAGGGTGGATTTATACCACCATCTCTAACGATCTTCTCAACACAATCATGGAACCAGGAAGCACGGCTATGGCTACTTGGGATCGACTCCGGGCTATCTTCTTCGACAACAAAAACTCACGGGCTGTGACGATCGAACAAGAATTCTCCCATACCCTTATGGAGTCTTTCACATCTGCCTCCTCCTATTGCCAACACCTAAAGTTGTTGTCCGACCAATTGAAAAACGTAGGGGCTCCGGTCTCTAATGACCGCCTCGTTCTTCAAATGGTGTCGGGACTGACAGAAGCGTACAACGGGGTGGCCACCATGATTAGACAGTCGGATCCTCTTCCTAAGTTTTATCAGGCAAGGTCTATGTTAACGCTTGAAGAGGCTGGTTTGCAGAAGAAGAATGCCACCGCTTCTGCTATGGTTGCTCGTGCCGACGTGAGCCTTCCGTCCACTGTTGTTCCAGCTGCTACTACGATTTCACATGGTGGGAATCAGCACACTACTCAGCCACGTACAACTGGTAATGGAAGAAAGGGAAAACATTCTGGTAAAGGGGGAAATCGCGGAGGCAATGGGGTTTCGAATGGGCGTGGTTCACCGGCTGCAGTGGCTCCCTATTCGCAGCAATGGCCTCCACAGTGGGGATCTGGTCCGACGTGGCCTTGGGCAGTTCCACCGTGCCCTTACCCAGCTGCTCCTGCTGCCTGGCCAAAGCCGCCTGGTTACACACCACCTCGACAGCCTACTGCTGCTCCTGTCCAGCGCCCACAGGCATATGCCGCCTCGCTCTTCGTCCCAACTGATGTGGAGAATGCTTTGCACACTCTCAGCCTCAATCCTCCTGCTCCGAGCTGGCTGATGGACACAGGCGCCACGAACCACATGACATCTCAGTCAGGTACACTCGCGCCTTATTTTAATTTGAGTAATAAACTTGGCATCATGGTTGGGAATGGTTCTTCTATTCCGATAAATGGATATGGGCACACTAAATTATCATCTCCAAATCCCCCTCTACATCTTAAAAATGTCCTGCATGCCCCCAAGCTTATCAAAAACTTAGTATCAGTTCGTAAGTTCACTAGTGATAATTCAGTTTCCGTTGAATTTGACGCTTTTGGGTTTTCTGTGAAGGATTTCCGGACGGGGAGGCGTCTTATGAGATGTGACAGTCGGGGTGACCTTTATCCAATTACCAACTCCTTCGCCAGTTCATCTTCTTCACCATCAAGTTTTGTTGCTTTATCACCTACTTTGTGGCACGAGCGGTTGGGACATCCCGGCAAGCCAATCGTGGAGTCTCTTAGGAATAAGAATTTTATTGATTGTAATAGGTCTAGTACGTCGAATATTTGTCATGCTTGTTCTTTGGGGAAGCATATTCGACTTCCTTTTGTTGAGTCTAATTCTCGTACTTTATTGCCTTTTGATATAATTCATAGTGACATTTGGACATCTCCAATTTTAAGCTCTTCCGGTCATCGGTATTATGTTTTTTTCCTGGATGATTACTCTAAATTTTTATGGATTTATCCTTTGGCTAGAAAATCGGATGTTTACTCTACATTTCTTACTTTTCGTAATCTTATTCGAACTCAGTTTGAACGGGAAGTTAAAAACATTCAATGTGATAATGGTCGAGAATTTGACAACTCTCAATTTTGGGATTTTTGTAAACAAAATGGCCTTTCCCTTCGTCTTTCTTGTCCTTATACATCTCCTCAGAATGGCAAAGCTGAACGAAAGATAAGGACCATTAATAATGTAGTACGGACATTGTTAACCCATGCCTCTCTTCCTCCTAATTTTTGGCATCATGCGGTCTCAATGGCGTCCTATTTACTCAACATTACACCAAATAAATCTTTGGCTTATCAATCTCCTCTCAAAATCTTATACATCCGAGATCCCACATATACTCACCTTCGTGTTTTCGGATGTCTTTGCTATCCACTTTTCCCTTCCAACACCATAAACAAGCTTCAAGCTCGTTCCTCTCCATGTGTGTTCCTAGGATACCCTGAAAATCATCGTGGATACAAATGTTACGATTTATCGTCTAAGCGTATTTTTCTGAGTCGACATGTTCTGTTTGATGAGTCTCGTTTTCCTTTTGCTTCTCTAAACACACCATCTCCCTCAGCTTATCATTTTTTGGATGATGACATCTCACCTCATACAATAGCTCACTGGGTCCAACAATCTGCTGAGACCTCACCCCATGTTCCGGCTCAGCAGCTCTCTCCCTCTCTCGGCCAGCCATCCGCGCCCGCCAGCTCCTTCCACACTGCCCTGCTTCTCTGTCCCCTACTATAATCCAGTCCACCACTCAGCCAATTCCCAGTCTTCCTCCTGGACCAATAACCCGCAGCCAAAGAGGGATTTTTAAACCCAAAGTCCCTTTTAACTTGCACTCAGCAGTCACTAAATCGCCTCTTCCTAGAGATCCCGTGTCTGCCCTTCATGATCCAAACTGGAAATTGGCAATGCATGATGAGTTTACTGCTCTTATTAATAATAAGACATGGGTGTTGGTGCCCCGTCCACCTGATACTAATGTGATTCGTTCCATGTGGATTTTTACTCACAAAGACAGGTCTGACGGTTCTTTCGAGCGACATAAAGCTCGCTTAGTGTGTGATGGTAAAACTCAGCGAGTTGGTATTGATTGTGGGGAGACGTTTAGCCCGGTGGTTAAACCTGCTACTATCAGGACGGTTCTTAGTCTCGCAGTTTCACGACGTTGGTCTATTCATCAACTGGATGTGAAAAATGCTTTCTTACATGGGGAGCTCGGTGAGACTGTCTACATGTATCAACCCTTAGGGTTCCACAGCAAAGCATATCTGGATCATGTGTGTCTACTTAAGAAGTCCCTATACGGTCTGAAACAGGCCCCTCAGGCTTGGTACCGACGTTTCGCAGATTTTGTGTCCACTCTTGGCTTTGTTCAGAGCAAATCAGACAACTCTCTCTTTGTTTATCAGCATGGCTCCGATTTAGCATACTTGCTTGTATATGTGGATGATATCATCCTCACCGCTTCTTCTGATACCCTTCGAATCTCTTTTATTCGACAACTGAGTTCTGAATTTGCTATAAAAGATTTGGGCAGTCTCCATTATTTCCTCGGCATTGTTGTTACTCAAAACAAGGACAGCTTGTTTCTTTCACAGCACAAGTACGCGACTGAGATTCTTGATCGTGTGGGAATGTCTACGTGTAAACCCGCCCTCACGCCCGTTGACACAAAACCGAAGCTCAGTGCCTCAGTAAGTTCGTTATTCGCTGATCCGTCGTTGTACCGTAGTTTGGCTGGTGCCTTACAGTATTTAACTTTTACCCGTCCGGATATTACGTACGCTGTTCAGCAAGTTTGTCTATTTATGCATGCCCCTCGGGATGAACATATGTTGGCATTAAAGCGTATACTCAGGTATGTCCAAGGGACACTTCGACTTGGATTGTTCATACACCCTTCAGCCTCTACTTCTCTCGTGTCCTATACGGACGCTGATTGGGGCGGCTGTCCGGACACCCGTCGATCCACTTCCGGGTATTGTGTTTTTCTGGGGGACAATCTTATCTCTTGGTCCGCGAAGCGCCAAGCAGTCATTTCGCGGTCTAGTGTGGAGGCCGAATATAGAGGTGTTGCTAATGTCGTATCAGAGTCTTGCTGGCTTCGAAATTTGTTACTTGAGCTTCGTTGTCCTCTCACTCGTGCCACATTAGTATATTGTGACAACATTAGCGCGGTCTATTTGTCGGGCAATCCAGTTCAACATCAACGCACCAAACACATTGAAATGGATATCCTTTTTGTTCGAGAAAAGGTTGCCCGTGGTGAGGTTCGGGTACTTCATGTTCCGTCCCGTCATCAAATCGCTGATATTTTTACGAAGGGTCTACCACTTATACTATTTGAGGATTTTCGTAACAGTCTCGGCGTTCGTCTTCCGCCCGATTCGACTGCGGGGGAGTGTTAGAATATTATTCACAATGGGATAATATTCAGTATATATGTTAGTTACTTTGTAATTAACTTCTTCCTTATTTAGTCTA
This sequence comes from Adenophora triphylla var. japonica, assembly GCA_022495995.1. Classification (NCBI taxonomy): domain Eukaryota; kingdom Viridiplantae; phylum Streptophyta; class Magnoliopsida; order Asterales; family Campanulaceae; genus Adenophora; species Adenophora triphylla. The sequence continues at coordinate 205,539 of JAFEMH010001665.1, forward strand.
TATTTTGTATAATATGATTATTCTCATTCCATAAATATAGCTAGGTTAGTTTGGTATGATTAGGTTTCCTTTTAGTTAGGATTTCTAGATTGTATATAAACATTGCGATGAATAAGATTTCAGTACGGAAAATATTCTTTTAGCATAGAACCACGTGTACTGAATTGAAATATATAAAAGAAATGTATTAAAAAAAATCAGTTTATTGGAAGTTAAAAGGTGAGAAGATAGTGAGATAGATACCTATTACAGAATGAATGTAGCTAGCCAAGAAGGTGGCTTTTAACCCACCAGCTAGGGTATAAACGATTACACCAAGAGGTTTAAGAAAACTTGCTGCATATATATTCACCCCTGTCAATGCATTCACAACTGCAGAGCCACCAAGAAGAAGCATGGCAGTCAGAATGATATTTGTCATGAAGCAGAAGCCAAGAAAAACGAGATGCGCAGCAGTTCCCCACCTGATATATTAACAGCGAGTCTACCCGTTAAGTTTTTTTTAAATGGGTTATTTATTCATTAATTGATAATTTCTTCTATTACAATAGCGACACTTGGATAGTGAAATTTACTGTTAATGGGGCTTGAACCCATTACCGTCTATGTAAAGAAAGATATAAGTGACGGTAATGGGCCTGAATCCATTACCGACTATGTAAAGAAAGATATAAGTGATGCCGATTGAGCTAAAACACTTTGGCCTTCCCACCAAATATAGGGGCTGATTGCAATTTGGTAACCTGTGTTTTGGTCGCTTTTGCAATTTGGTAATCAAAAGTGAAAAAAAGACAACGCGATGTGTAACATTTAAATTTTGTTGCAAATTGATATAAAAACTAGCAAAGTCTTACTACCTTCTTCCCTAAATAAATGTCGAAAAAAATCAAATTTGCTCTTGATCAATCAAGAGCAAATTTGAAAAAAAAAATCAACACATTTAAGGACGAAGGGAGTAGTTTTTTAACGAAAACATGTTACCAAATTATAACAAAATGTAAATAATAGGAATCCGATTGCAACATTTTACTTTTGGGAACCAAATTGCAAAAGTGAGTCAAATACATGTAACTGAATTGCAATTTGCCCTTAAATGTATCCAAAGAATCTATTCACATGTTAAATTTTGATCCAAAAGAATGCAGTTTTGGTCAACTATGGATAATATAACGCACCGAGCTTTTACAATTTCACACAGAGTATGAGCGTGAGGAGCTTTTCTCTTGATCTCTATGGCCATCACACCAAACAATAGTACCTGAATGGTAACGCCACTTGCATACCAGAAAGGACCGCTAACTCCGTATTCCCATGCAACATTGGAACTTTGTAAGATAGTAGCAGCCCATGTCCACTTCAGGAATAAAATTAAATCAAGTTTTAAGTCAGAATGTAGAAATGAATTAAAGATAAATTCTTATGGATGGATTACCTGAGATACAATAACACTAGCAATAAGCCCTGTTTTGACATTTTTGCCTGCTGTGTTGAACCATTCTGATGTATGGCACGACCCAACGTACCGCTTCTCCAGCCAAACCTGAGCCATAAAAATGATTTAAAGTCAACTGATGAGATAATTTATTCGTTTTTTTGTCTGATAAAAGAAATTTTCTAGTGATGAGAGATCCTACAAAATAACCAAAATATATACTAAACATATCCAATATTTGGTTAGTAAATTAAAATAACCTAATTACAATAAATACAATATTTACCTAAATTAACTAATATAAAGAAAGTAACAAATCTTAATACAAGTCAACCTTTGACTTGTCAATGTGTGTGAGACATCACACACTTTCACATAATCTTTCTCAGGTCATTCTTGGAAACTTGTTATTTCCTGCACTTAATTGTTGATTCACAGTTCAATCTTGTTAACAATGATTTCATGCACATTACCTTTTTGTTACAATGTCTTTCAAGTAGACATTATGCCTCATGAGGGTTCAATTCTCTTTCTGCCTTTTCTTGTTATAATAAACATGTTATATATTTTCTTGTTTGTTCTTGACAATGAGGGTAAGTTTGGCTAGTCTCTTTTCAAAGATGGAATATCTATGTAACAGCATCAGTTTGTCTGTAAATAATCGCTGACGAAAAAATATCTTTATCATGAATTTCACCTTAGCTTTTGTGACTTGTGAGAAACTTACGGATTTTTTTTGGTACAAATTAGTGTCGAGGATCGTGCTGGGATTGAAAACGCCCTGAAGAACAAGCTTCAAAATTTGGCTGGAGAAAACTTGGATGTTCTCGAGAGTTTGACACCTGCAGTTAGGAAGCGTGGCTCTAAGAGATATTCAGGTTAGGCTTTTATTTCAAACTCTGCAATGATTATGTTTTGGTTAATTCTTGATTTATTTTTTGTATTTTTAGTGACAATCTGTTATACATACTGGGAGTGGTCTTTCTATTGGTTGTTTGACTTTTTACTTGTTAAAATTATTGTATACGCCTTGATGAATATCAGATTCTGTCGTGGTTGTGATACTTTTTAAGTAGCTCTTTCCTGCTGTGGGTTTTATTGATGGGGATGGCGGTAGATAATACACTATCAAGAGAAAATGTGATATGCCTTGTCCAATTGTGTTTTTGTGGTGCCCCACTGGGCCACTGCCCCTATAGGCAACTCAAGGGAAAAAGTGGACCGATAACTAAGTTAGCTGAAAGCCAAATTTCTAGCAATATCATTTCCACTTGACTGAACATTCCCGGTTCTGATCTTAAAGACCAACTTTCATATCTAAGATAATTTGCTGGAGGTGCTTAAGAAGGGTAATCTAACTTCAAAAAAATCCAAGAATTAACCTAAACATAATTGCCTGGACAGGGATTATGGTTTATAGCTGGTTGAGTTACTTGAAAAGGCTCAACTGAGCTGAAGTGAGTTGAAGCTTTAGCGAGAGAAAAATGTTCCTAGTAGGCTAGTGTTAGAGAACTTTGTCGCCATATGTGATTTGGTAGATTAATTTAGGGTTAATGACAATTTAGGGCCTGTAGTATAGGGGCATTACCACATTGGGGCCCGAAGTCCAAAAACTATCAATTTAGGGCCTTAATTTACAATTTTGATCAAATTGGGGCTTTTTGACGGAAAACGTTAAAAAACCCGTTAAGTGATCATGTGCGAAACATGTGACATTTGGTGAGGGCATTTTGGTCATTTTACGTTCAACCCAGACTTCAGGCCCTAAATTGACATTCTCTCTCTCTCTCTCTCTCTCTCTCTCTCTCTCTCCAAAAAAACATTAATCCAAAAATTAAAACTCAGCAACGCAATCAACAAAACCCCACCTTCTCCGTTCTCCAAATCAACGCCGCCGCGATCTCCATTCTAACTCTCCTCCTCCGGCCAACCCACCTTCTCACCCACGCAACCAATACACTCAGCAACACCATCAACAAAACCCCAACAGCTACACACCCAACAAAACTCGCCGGACCGCATCAAATTCTTGATGGGTCATCGAAATCTTCACCACTTGAGGAGGTTGATGAACATGCCGGAGATGAAATCAAAGAAGGAGAACCCCTAAGTGTAGACAGATGATATGACTGGATTTGGCAGCGGAGGTGCAATTGGAATTGTGGGTATTAAAGAAGAACCGATTTTAGTTATTGATGAAGATGATTTTGGTGGTGCAGAGGGTGGTGCGGCAACTCCGATTGAGGGATTAAGAGATGGAGGGCCAACGCCGTTTTTGAAGAAAACGTTTGAGATGGTGGATGACCCAAAAACTGATTCAATCATATCTTGGGGTGATTCGAATGGCAGTTTTGTTATTTGGAAAAGGGGTTTGAAAAAAAATCGGATCTGGTCTGCTGGTATTTTTGAGACAAAATCAGATGAGTGTAGCCGAAAAATTGAATGAGTTTGGGTCTTGATTTGGTTCGGTTAGACTTGATGATTCAGTTTGTTTTGGTTATTCAATTGGGGCTTTGTGGTGGCTGTTGTACTGGGTTTGTGGTGGCTGTTGTACTGATTGGGGTGGGATGGAATTGTCGGTGATGAAATCAAAAAGAAGGGGAAGATGAGCTGGGTTCGGAGGAGAAGAGGCAGAGGGATTTGAAATGGGTGGTGGAGAGACGGGAGAGATTGGAGAAGACAGTGAGTTAAAGAAGGGGTGACTTTGAGGTGGAGATGTGGGGTTCGTGCGGTGGTTGAAGGTGGCGGAAACGGAGGAAATGGCTTGGTGCCGGGATTAATGGGGGTGTGGAGGACGATTTGGTGGCCGGAGAAGGCGGGTTTTTTTTAGGGGAAAAAATATTTTTATTTTATAAAATCATGGTGATGGTGGCGGCAGTGGTGGGGTTGATGACAGTGGCAGCGGTGGGTTGTTGGTGGTGCTTGCAGCGGTGGGTTGTTGGGTGGTGGATGTGTCTGGGAATGAGTATAAACATGTGTGGTGTTATTTTTTTTATTTTTTTTTTCATGAATATTTGAATTTTTTTGGTTAGTGTATTTGTATTATTAATATAAGAATTAATAATGTAGTTATTAATTTGGAAATAATATTTGATATTTCCTCCTCTTAAAAATGAATATTCAAAAATAATAAATTAAAAAATAAATTAATTTGGAAATAAATTAGTTATTATTATTATTATTATTTTATTATTATTATTTTTTGTAAAAAAAACTAAATATTTTTATTTATTATTTTATAGGAAAAATGTCAATTTAGGGCCTGAAGTCTGGGTTGAACATAAAATGACCAAAATGCCCTCACTAAATGTCACATGTTTCGCACATGATCACTTAACGGGTTTTTTTAACGTTTTCCGTCAAAAAGCCCCAATTTGATCAAAATTGTAAATTAAGGCCCTAAATTGATAGTTTTTGGACTTCGGGCCCCAATGTGGTAATGCCCCTATACTACACTACAGGCCCTAAATTGTCATTAACCCATTAATTTATCCTGCAGACTCGGATGTTTAGTTTATATGGCCAAGTATAGATAGCTCATAGCTTGATTTAGTAAATCTTCTTAAATGTCCTTTTCGTTTCTTCTACATGATATCCAAAAATGTTTTACGGAGTAACTGTTACGGATAATTCCTTCTCACTTCCTTCTTTTATTATAGGACTTATAGAAGTCTATAAAATGTCCTTTCACCATACTGCATTTTTGTGTTACATTTTAATTTTAACGATCCTCCATGGCTTCTAGGGATTATATTACATCAGTGTGTTTGTAGTTGCATCTGCCCTGTTGTTTATATGATCTCTAGCAAGACAGCTCTTTGATTTACAACTAGATCTTCTGGAAAAACTTTTTTAACCATTGTTTCTCTACTTTAATTTTAAGTATCAGCAAGCTGGCATTTATATAACTAAACATCTATTCTAACTTGGCTTCAGACACAGCAGTCATGTTTATAGGTTTTGGACAATCACGTAAATTGCAACTTTGATGCAGGTTGATATATATTTGTTGGGTATTTCTATCATCAACCTGCTTTTGTTGCTGAAGCTAGTTTCCTGGTCGAGCTTTTTTAGTACTGAAGACTCAGGTATCTTTTTTATTCCGTCTGAAGACTTTAGATTCACATGTGGAATATAAGTATAGGGTTCACCGGTGTAGCCCGAAATCCAAGTAATTATTTTAAAGATTAAAAGCTAAACGAATAGACGTTAGTGTTTGATTCGGTTCGCTAGTGGTATTTGCGCGCTCACTGACTTGGAGTTGTTTATCCCAAAAGATAGTCTCATTTCGAAAATTGATAGGTTAACAGGATTGAACATCCCAAATTGTTAACCAAAAAAGAAGAGGGGGAGAAGGAAGGATGAGAGACCACCAAGAATAAGATAGTTTCATTTCGAAATTTGATAGGTTTTTTTATTACTGAAGATAGTCATATGTATTAGCATTTTATTGTTGTTGTTTATTTAATTGTTTAAAGCTTCCAATATTTCAGCAACAGTTGGTGATATGGAATACATCAATGACATAGTTAATAAAGTTGCTGATAAAAGGAAGATTATTGATTATTTTGACCGCACGATTCGTGATGGTGAGGGCACACCCGAAATTTAACAGCTTTGCAGCCAAGTGGACGGCGAGTAACATGATATGTTGAGGAAATATGATCATCAAATTCAGCAATACGCTGCAGCTATTATTGACAGGGCCATGCACTTCATTCAGACGATTATTCAATTTTTTGGTGATTTCAGAACACGGATATCCCGCAAGGTTGATTATCCAACAAGGGGACTTAATGCTTCGGGTTATATTGAAAGATCGGAAAGGTTAGACCTTTTTCACGAAGTCATAGCGGAGGATGTTCAGCAGACCCCTGCTCCTGTGCAGGCTCCTGCTCCTGTTGTTCATGTTCCAGCGGCTCCAGTTATACAGCCACCACTACCTCAGGCTCCTGCTCCTGCTCCTCGGCCTCGTTCTCCAGAGTCTCCTTTGAGGAGGGCCAAGAGGCAACACCGTCAACGGAAACAACTACTAGACAATTTTAGGGCTAGGACTCCTGATGATGAGAACTAGTGTGGAGGATCCATCTTCCTTGACCCCTTCCATTTTGCTAAGCATCTCTGCCGGAAGATTTTCAAAATCAGCAACAGGACACTCCTCCTTGGAGTTGGGAATGTTTGTCAATATTATAAAAGTTTGAGTCTTTTTAAAAAAAAAAAAAAACAGTAGAAAAGTTTGGGTTGAATCTTTTTGTTAAGGGTATAAAAGAATGAACTAATACCCTTAACAAAAAGACTCAACCCAAACTTTTCTGCTGTTAAAAAAAAAAAAGACTCAAACTTTTATAATATTGACAAACATTCCCAACTCCAAGGAGGAGTGTCCTGTTGCTGATTTTGAAAATCTTCCTGCTGAGATGCTTAGCAAAATGGATGGGGGTCAAGGAAGAGGGATCCTCCACACTAGTCCTCATCATCAGGAGTCCTAGCCCTAAAATTGTCTAGTAGTTGTATCTGTTGACGGTGCTGCCTCTTTGCCCTCCTCTCAGGAGACTCTGGAGAACGAGGCCGAGGAGCAGAAGCAGGAGCCTGAGGTGGTGGTGGTTGTATAACTGGAGCCGCTGGAACAGGAACAACAGGAGCAGGAGCCTGCACAGGAGCAGGGGCCTGCTGAACATCCTCCGCTATGACTTCGTGAAAAAGGTCTAACCTTTCCGATCTTTCGATATAACCCGAAGCATTAAGTCACCTTGTTGGATAATCAACCTTGTGGGATATCCGTGTTCTGAAATCACCAAAAAATTGAATAATCGTCTGAATGAAGTGCATGACCCTGTCAATAATAGCTGCAACGTATTGCTGAATTTAATGATCATATATCCTCAACATATCATGATACTCGCCATCCACTTGGCTGCGAAGCTGTTGAATTTCGGGTGTGCCCTCACCATCGCGAATCGTGCAGTCAAAATAATCAATAATGTTCCTTTTATCAGAAACTTTATTAACTATGTCATTGAGGTATTCCATATCACCAACTGTTGCTGAAATATTGGAAGCTTTAAACAATTAAATAAACAACAACAATAAAATGCTAATACATATGACTATCTTCAATAATAAAAAAACCTATCAAATTTCGAAATGAAACTATCATATTCTTGGTGGTCTCTCATCCTTCCCTCTCCTCCTCTTCTTTTTTGGTTAACAACCCCTCTTCTTTTTTGGTTAACAATTTGGGATGTTCAATCCTGTTAACCTATCAATTTTCGAAATGAGACAATCTTTTTGGATAAACAACTCCAAGTCAGTGAGCGAGCACAAATACCACTAGCTAACCTAATCAAACACTAACGTCAATTTGTTTAGCTTTTAATCCTTAAAATAATTGCTTGGATTTTGGGCTGAATCTTAAGTCTTCGGACTGAATCAAAAAGATACCTAGTACTAAAAAAGCTCGACCAGGAAATTAGCTTCAGCAAAAAAAGCAGGTTGATGATAGAAATACCCAACAGATATATATCAACCTGCATCAAAGTTGCAAGTTACGTGATTGTCCAAAACCTATAAACATGACTATTGTGTCTGAAGCCAAGTTAGAATAGATGTTTAGTTATATAAATGCCAGCTTGCTGATACTTAAAATTAAAGTAGAAGAACAATGGTTAAAAAAGTTTTTCTAGAAGATCTAGTTGTTAATCAAAGAGCTGTCTTGATAGAGATCATATAAACAACAGGGCAGATGCAACTACAAACACACTGATGTAATATAATCCCTAGAAGCCATGGAGGATTGCTAAAATTAAAATGTAACACAAAAATGCAGTATGGTGAAAGGACATTTTATAGACTTCTATAAGTCCTATAATAAAATAAGGAAGTGAGAAGGAATTATCCCTAACAGTTACTCCGTAAAACATTTTTGGATATCATGCAGAAGAAACGAAAAGGACATTTAAGAAGATTTACTAAATCAAGCTATGAGCTATCTATACTTGGTCAAATAAACTAAAAATCAGAGTCTGCAGGATAAATTAATCTACCAAATCACATATGGCGACAAAGTTCTCTAACACTAGCCTACTAGGAACATTTTTCATTCCCGCTAACGCTTCAACTCACTTCAGCTCAGTTGAGCCTTTTCAAGTAACTCAACCGGCTATAAACCATAATCCCTGTCCAGGCAATTATGTTTAGGTTAATTCTTGGATTTTTTTGAAGTTAGATTACCCTTCTTAAGCACCTCCAGCAAATTATCTTAGATATGAAAGTTGGTCTTTAAGATCAGGACTGGGAATGTTCAGTCAAGTGGAAATGATATTGCTAGAAATTTGGCTTTCAGCTTACTTAGTTATCGGTCCACTTTTCCCTTGAGTTGCCTATAGGGGCAGTGACCCAGTGGGGCACCACAAAAACACAATTGGACAAGGCATATCACATTTTCTCTTGATAGAGTGTATTATCTACCGCCCTCCCTATCAATAAAACCCACAGCAGGAAAGAACTACTCAAAAAGTATCACAGCCACGACAGAATCTGATATTCATCAAGGCGTATACAATAATTTTAACAAGTAAAAAGTCAAACAACCAATAGAAAGACTACTCCCAGTATGTATAACAGATTGTCACTAAAAATACAAAAAATAAATCAAGAATTAACCAAAACATAATCAGAGTTTGAAATAAAAGCCTAACCTGAATATCTCTTAGAGCCACGCTTCCTAACTGCAGGTGTAAAACTCTCGAGAAAACATCCAGCCAAATTTTGAAGCTGTTCTTCATGGCGTTTTCAATCCTAGCACGATCCTTGACACTAATTTGTACCAAAAAAAATCCTTAAGTTTCTCACAAGTCACAAAAGCTGCTAAGGTGAAATTCATGATAAAGATATTTTTTCGTCAGCGATTATTTACAGACAAACTGATGTTGTTACATAGATATTCCATCTTTGAAAAGAGACTAGCCAAACTTACCCTCATTGTCAAGAACCAACAAGAAAATATATAACATGTTTATTATAACAAGAAAAGGCTGAAAGACAATTGAACCCTCATGAGGCATAATGTCTACTTGAAAGACATTGTAACAAAAAGGTAATGTGCATGAAATCATTGTTAACAAGATTGAACTGTGAATCAACAATTAAGTGCAGGAAATAACAAGTTTCCAAGAATGACCTGAGAAAGATTATGAAACTGGACAAAACCTCAAAATTGTTACTATATTGACTGAAGACCACCAACTACACATTCAGACTAAAAGACATTATAACAAACAGGTAATGTGCATGTATTCGTTGTTAACAAGATTGAACTGTAAATCGACAATTAAGTGCAGGCGATATCAAAGAATCACCTGGGAAATATTATGAAACTGGAATCAAACGTCAAAATTGATACTCTTGAATTGGACAGAAAACGACCAACTACATATTCATAAGGAAGACACTTTCTCAAGAAATTGATAGAGAAAATGAAGTAGTAATTTTCTTGGGAAATTGAAACTGAAACTCTGTAGATTATGATTATCATTGAGCTATTTATACCAACTATGCTAAAACAAGAAAATTCAAGAAGTAGAGTCACACGACCGAGATTGTTGTAACAGAGAAATAATGGAGGGAAAATCAAATAGTGGACAGTTGCAAAATTAGTTATGTCGGTTGTCATCGTGATTCAATGTTTCTTGAATCTTGATTGCAATTGTAATTGCATTTTCTTTCTTTCTTGAGATTAAATTTCAAACGCACTTTTGAGCAAATGACGGGTCCCAGTTATTTGTTGGGGGAGCTGGACCGAACCGATAGAACCAGAGATCAGAACAATAAAAACAAAATCAAATAAAAAATAGGGCAAATGACAATTTAGGACCTGAAGTCTAGATTGGGGCTGAAGTCTTAATTTTGTCAACTTGGGGCCCAAAGTTACTACTTTTTATCAATTTGAGGCTTTTTGACGTTTTCCGTCCAAAAAGCCCGTTAAGTTACCACGTGAGATTCAGTGTGGTCATTTTGGTCATTTCGTGTTCCTGATAGAGGATATTGGACCTTTCATAGGTTTGACCGGTGCAAAGGGTCACGGGATCTTGCATTGGCTCCAAAGAAATTGGGCAGAGATGAAGACTGAGGGCACTTCAATTGAATCTAGCTTCTCAATCATTGTCTTCAGATCCACTTTCTCACCGGCCATGTTGGTGGCGCCACGGCCTAAAATTCCATCCTTCACGGCTGTTTCCAGATCCAAGACTTGCCCACCGGGGTCTGCTCCAGAGTTTTATTTTTGGGGGAAATGGAAGGAAAAGGGAGGAAATGGGAGCTCATTTCTCCCTAGGGTGTGCTCATAAGTTTTTTCATGGGAGGAAAGAGAAGGAAATGGGAACTCATTTCCTCCCTTTTCAATCTTCCCAAGTGTGGGAGGAAATGGGAGGAAAGAAATGTTCAATGATTTTCTCCCCCTCCCCCTCCCTTCCCTTTCCTTCCCTTCCCTAAAAAACTCGGGAGCGGACCCTAGAAGGCTGATACATAGGCATTTTCACGAACACCTTTCGAGCTACCAAAAAAAATCTTCACCAAAACTCTAGACCGCACACACCCTTTAAGCAGAAATCAAGTCTTCTCCACGATACATCACATCCAAGGTAATGCAAGCGTCACTTGAAGCGTGTGGAGGAAAAAAGACTAGTTTTTCCCCTTTCTTTAGCCTTCTTTTTCACCTCTTTCTCTCTTTAAATTTCTCTCTCATTGATAAAAGAGTATCAAAGGGGACAACTTTTCTTCATGACCATTCTCTTTATCTAGTCTTTCTCTGGTCAAAAAGACCCACATTGTTCATTTTCACTATCATCATCATCATTATCAAAGACCATGATGAATTTTGTGATCTAACACCTCTTCCCTAATACCAAAGCTCTCAAATCTTCCCCTTGAAGCACACAAAGATTGAAATGATTCAAACCCAGATCAGGATTATATCAAAAAGAAGCAATCAAGACTGATTAACAGTGGAAATATGATAAGAGAAAAAGCAAAAAAGATGAAAATCTGATCAAACACTCGAGACCAAACAGTACCCACTAAATTGAAAACGCAAAATCAATGAATGGTTACAGCAAAAAATCAAGCCTTCAGGCCCCAATCAGGAACGCGAAATGACCAAAATGCCCTCACTGAATCTCACGTGAATAGCACGTGGTAACTTAACGGGCTTTTTAGACGGAAAACGTCAAAAAGCTCCAAAATGATAAAAAGTAGTAACTTTGGGCCCTAAATTGACAAAATTAAGACTTCAGGCCCTAAATTGTCATTTGCCCTAAAAAATATTGGTCTAATGAAACCGATTATTTGGTCTGATCCTCATTTTGAAAAAAAATATACACGGCTCTAAATTGAAACCAGCCCGACTATTTATTATTAGGAATATAATATCATTATATTATATTCAAGTATATTGTTATATATAGATTAGGAAACACAATCCTTGTATTATATTAGGAATCAAATTCGTTCTTGAGACGTATAACAAAAACCCAAAACCAAAGTCGTCCTTGAGACGTAAAACAAAACTCAAACCAAAATCGTCCTTGAGACTTAAAACAAAACCCAAACCAAAATTTCTCGTCATTGCAACGTAAATTTATCGTTATCACGAGTAATTCAAAAAAAAAATCAACAATGGCCGCACGACCGTGCGTGCAAATTGGCACGGCCGTGCAAACTCACGGCTGCAGCTTCAGCAACATCAATGTCTTCGGCAACAACAAGTCTTCCTGTAATTATGTCCAAGATTGGACTCTCCTATCGGTCGTCCATTTTCCGGAGGCGTATTAGGAATATAATATCATTATATTATATTCAAGTATATATTGTTATATATAGATTAGGAAACACAATCCTTGTATTAGATTAGAGAACACAATCTTTGTATTAGATTAAAAACCATCTCCTTCTATGAGATTCCCTCCTCGTTGTAATCCTATAAATATATATCTCTAGCATCATAATCAATTGAGTCATTCATATCAATTATCTCTCTCTCTCTCCGTGAATGAATTGACTTCGTCTATCATCCTTTATTCTATTATTTATATATATATATATATATATATATATATATATATATATATATATATATATATATATATATATATATATATATATATATATATATATATATATATATATATATATATATATATCATAGCTTTCTTAATTCATAAATTTGAACAATTTTGTATTCTACATTGATCATATTTTTATTGGGCAATTGTGTTTCAGAATTGAAACTTGAAGGTGACTGAATTTGTTGAAGGCGACATTCAATATGGCAAATTTCTAGTTGACTTGATGTTGTCATCTATAACTTTTAATTTTTAAATTTTTTTATGTTATATTTAAGTTTGAAAGTGAAAAATTAATGTTTAATGGTCTATGTTGGGGTTAGAATATTGAATATTTGTGACCACTTTTATTTTTCCCCCACTACAAGAAAAAGGGATATTTGTGAAGGCCAAAAATCTTCCCAAATACCGACAAAACAGTCCCAAAAAGTATTTGGGACGGCCTTGGGATGGTTTTGGCGCCCTCCCAAATACAAGGGTGCCAAATACATTTGTGACAACCCAAAACCGTCCCAAAAAGTATTTGGCATAGAAATGGAAATGGTGACGGTTGAGCAGGTCTGTCTTATTTACGAGTATTTGGGACGGTTTTTAGTGGCCCGTCCAAGTACGTATTTGGGACGGTTTTGTTTGCCCTTCCAAATACATTAGGCACGGTTTTATTTGCCCTTCCAAATACATTAGGCACGATTTTTTGTTCTAATTACAATGAAACATATACCTAATCTGTAATAGAAATCCATATTATATCAAAGAATAAGGCAGGAGGGAAGACTAAGAATCCTTTATCCACTTCTCGTCTAAATTAGAACGCAAATACAAACAAGGTTCACCTTTCTAACATAACTAACCATAAAGCGAAAGGCTCAATGTGAATATTGCATGAAATCCAATGCCTCACAAAAGATAAACAATATGATATTGGTGATAGATTCACGGGGAGGTGAAAACCAGTTACTTGGTGCAAATCAGCAAAACCCCATCGACAATCCATAGCAATGATGACCGCATATGAAGGGGCAAAATAAATGAATTTCAAGATACAGGATGCTAGCAAACCACAACTAATAAGGTCAGGCTCATCAAAATATGGCCTTTGATTCATATAAAAGTCACATCAGCCATCATTAACAGATTATTTAAAACTCTGGAGTGTATATCAGCCTTAGTCAAAGTTCTAGAATGGAATCAGTAATCAATAGCAACGATTGTGTCACACTTAAATGAATATTAAAAAATAAATGTAAGAAAATTCAATACCTGAACCCCCCCACATGTAGGGGTGACCTTGAGGACTTTGTGCCATGAACCCAGGAGGCATTGGAGAGTATGCCTGTACAATGAAATTATTCTCATGAGAATCAAAGCAATTGACAACTCAGGAACAACATCTGTGAGTTTGGGCATTTTGTGTTCTTTAATACAAGAAACCTGAAAACCAGTCCAATCTGGATTAACTGTTACAGCGCTTGTAGCTGGAGCCTGCTCCTGAACGTTAATAAAGAGAGTACAAAGAAATAAGCAACCCAACAAGGGCGAAGGTTCCTAAAACCTAGCAAGAACAAAGAAGGAAACAGACACATGCACAACACATATCTCCAAAGCCAGCCGTCGAACAGAAATATCGGAGACCTAGAAGACGGAAAATTAAAGATTTTTTTTTTTGAAATAGGTCACCTTACCTTCGATCGGAAATCCCCAAAGCCAGCCGTCAAACCGAGATCGGAGACCTAGAAGACGGAAACGGACGACAATTGCGAGAGAGTTAGCCGTCGAAGAGAGAAAGAGAGAAATGCTTACCTTCGATCGGGAGCCGTCGAACAGAAAGTCAGAGAGAAAAAGAGAGAGAAAGAGAGAGTTTATGTGAACCTCAAAAACATCTATAGTATAAATGGCAACATGCCACCTCATCCCATGAACAGTACTATGAATAGTTTCAAATGCCAAATTTCCCATTTTGCCCTCACTATGTTGTCTCTTTCCCATTTTGCCCTTTAAATTTTTTTTTTTTAATTAAAAAAAAAAAAACACGTGTCCTTGGACACGGACTTTTACTAGTCTATATATAAGGTGTAGCTTCTTATTTTCCAATTTTTTTCATAAGAGTCCTGCATTTTCACACAGAACTTAACTGCAGTATTTCTTTTTTTTTCTTCTTTTTCCACAGAACTTAACTGCAGTATTTCTTTTTTTTTCTTCTTTTTCCACAAAACTTAACTGAAGGTCCCGGTTGGGGTTGGGGTTGGGGTTGGGTCGAGGGAAGATATCAAAGGAGGCTTCAAGGATGAGTTTTCATCATTTTCAAAATACTTATCCATTGCACGTAAAGCAAATATCAAAGCTAAGAAAAATTTGACACATAACAAAGGATACTTACCATTATTTATGTTTGATATTGTAGCAGCACTTGTATTCAGTGTAGGCTGTAACAGAGAACCGCTAACCATTGCAGGGTTTATTGTAACCAAGTCAATATCCTTATCCTTGACAAACTTCCAGGCAACATCCTCCGCTAAAGTTTTTGAGAGCCTATACCACATCTGGCACAAGTAACAGAGAAAGAGAAATGAGCAGATTTTAGGAAGAAATAGAAGAAGAGAAAACAGCTAAGCATTATTAGAAATCAATTGGCATAAACAAATATTTATATACAGACCTTATTTTCCTTGCACATAACGGGATCAGTAAACCAAGTTTCATCAATCACTACTTCAGGAGTCTGAGGCCTGCCATTGTAGGCAACTGCAGCAATCGAGGATGTCAGGACCACTCTTTTAATTGATGGAAATTTCGCACATGATCCAAGAACGTTCAGTGTTCCTTTTAATGCAGGATCAATTAATTCAGCCTGAAACAGTAGCAAAGTGTTCAACATGTTAATATGCATAATGAGTTATCATGATAAAGTCATTTGTGATAGATTTTGGTTCTTTTGGATTATTTTGTAGTTAGACGGGACAGCAATTGAGCTATTGATATTTTTTTACGCTTCTCAACCAACTTTCATCTCTAAATGAAAAGTTGGATTAAAGAGAAAAAATAAACAAGAATAATCGGAGAGAACATGTGGATCATTGACTGCATAGTAAAATGGAGAAGCGGTGTGAAAAACACCTTCACAACCATCAACTGCAGCATCAAAGGAACCATCTTCCAGCAGATTTGCTTTGACCAAGTGAAGTCTTTCCTTGGCTCCATCAAGTGCAGTCAAATGCTCTGTTCTCTTTGGATCATCTGAAGGAAGAATCCGGGGAATTCAAAATTAACGAAAATGCTAAAAGCTTCATCGATCCTGATTGACTTGGCTTCTCTTCATGCTATTTTTATTTCAAAAGTGAGTCATAAATCAATTTAGGCTTCTATAACATGACTTCACTAGACAGTATGGATTCAATATATAAGATTAGAATTAATTATTTTTTTTACATTTCTTCACTTCGAATTATCAATGACTCTAAATTGATTTCCGTGACAGATTTCACATCATATAGAGGTCAAAGAATACTGGAGAAAGACAATGAAACCGATTTATAAGAGTCGTAGACGGTCTCCCAATTTCAAGTAAGTTGCAACTAACAGTTATTGTGTACTCCTATACTATCTTTCATGTCCCTCAAGCATCAAAAATGCAAGTTGCCCTATAAATCTGCATAGACCAGACTGATGAAGCACATTATGACCCAATTTCAAACTAAAATCATCCTTCAAGCACCCATTTACTAGAGATGTTTATTTGCTTTAAATTTTGGCCATATGTTGCACTATATTTAAAATTTAGATAAACAACAACTCAAATCAGCCAATCTACCAATTACTTGAAGTCGAATACATGAATCCATATCCGCCATCCATTTCA
Organism: Adenophora triphylla var. japonica; assembly: GCA_022495995.1. NCBI lineage: Eukaryota > Viridiplantae > Streptophyta > Magnoliopsida > Asterales > Campanulaceae > Adenophora > Adenophora triphylla. The sequence continues at coordinate 221,944 of JAFEMH010001665.1, forward strand.
GTCCAATCTACAAACTAACGTCATCTCCGGGAATAGATAAGTAACAGATCAAGTTTGGGATAGGTAATGGTTCGCAATTGATGTATTACCTCATAGCCCAAAAAATACAAGCTGAATTTCATCTCCTGGAAATCCAATCTCTTAAGCAAGCTACAAAAGAGAGAAAATGCGGACTACTTTAGGCAAAACTTTATAGGAGGCTGAGATTACTTTTAACAAAATCAGTAAGATACATACGGTATCAAGCAGTAATCACAATTGCTATGTGAAATTATTGTCAATTTTGATCTTCCTGTGGATGTTTTAGAGGCTTTGAGATTTAATGATTCGGGATGCTATGTGGTTCGTAATTGATTTGGTCCAGATTTTGGCTTGGATTGAATTTTGGTTGCTGATGATTTTCTGGTTTTTGATAAATGGCTGAAGGTTCTGATGTAATTGGACACACAGATCAAAACCCTGAAAGTAAATTAGATCTAGCTCATATACATTTCAAAATCCCACCAAAATTGATCATCAGCAGCATGCATGGAATCAGAACATCAAGATTCTCAAACAGAAACTCAAATTAATTCAAAATTCACCCTTTACAGATCGCAATTCAACAAGATTTAAGGCCAATTTGATGATGATGTATAGTAAAAGCTAAAATTGGATCTAATAACAAAAAACCAGAAACCAATTCCATAAACCTCAGTCACAAATTCACAAATCTACCCAAAATTGCATAAAAGAATAGATTTTTAAAGCTAAAGACACAACTTACAGCTTCAATTTCCTTCTTTTCCTCCCAGCCATAACAAGAAACACAGATGAATTCCACCCACAACTGTGTGTGTTTTTAGAGAGGGAGAGAGAGAAGATAATCATGTGGAAATGATGGTAGAATAACTGTTGTTTAGCAGCACAGGAGGACCTTGTGCTACCACAATAACACGTGGAATTGTCGGTCGGTTTTAGAATGCAGTGTGCATGAATGATTAGAATAGTTGGATTTAACCAATGGGATATTGTAATTAGCCAAAGTAATTTCATCATTAGACAAAGTGGCTTCAGGTCTTCTTCAAAAAATTGACTTACCAGAAGTACCTGATGCATGCTTCTTTTCTAAGATTAGGAGGTTGCCATGCAACAAGCATGCTAATCTATGCTCTTTCATCAATTGATTTGACGAAGGTACGCATCTTATATTTTTATAGAGCATAGTTAGCATCCAAGAACGGAGGTCTATTTTATTGATTCTGACATTCCATCATGATTGCACCTTCTGGATCAGCTCTCGGCGCCATCGAGAGACGGCTCAGATGTGTAATAAGTTATAACTCACAACTGCTTACACAACCGATAATCGCAACAAAAATTAAATAACACAAAAGCTTAAATGTTTACTGGTTCAACCCCAGTAAACAAAACAAGAGACTTTAAGCCTAAAAAAGAATTTTCCTATTAAAGATCTGATTACAGAATGGAGAGCTAAATAAGCGAAATAAGAAAATAACAAAATAATCAAGCAAGTTAAAAACCTAACAACTGATTTTGTGAACAACCTCTCTTGTTTAAAGAGAGTAAAACATGAAGACAACAATAAAAACTTGAATATAAAACAAGATATGTGTTCAGATGTAAAACACAACTTCACACAAACAACCTAAAACAGTACTCTCAAGATTTCGAATATAAAAGTCTCTCTCTCATTTTGCTTTTTAAAATGCGTGTATTTAAAATGCGTGTAGTGCGTGAAGAAACCAGATGCTAGAATGTCTTGTTTTAAAGATGAAGGAGTCGGTTCCTTGTGTCAATCTTCAATCCCTTATCTTTTTCCTTGATTAATCATGCGTCTTGTTATATGTTAGACTTGTTACTTCTTAAAAGTTAGGAGTTGGTAATAAATCCACATAAATAAATGATATGGACTAATTAAAAGAGAAACCAAAAATTTAGGAATTAAGAATATATCTATACAAAAAATAAAAGATATGGAATAATAAAAGTACTAACCTACCTGGTATCTAAATCTTTTAAAGAAAGTAAAAAATCTAAATACTAATTACTAAATATACATGCACCACACGGTTTCAAGAGCCTAAGTCCTTCTAGGACTCGTACTCTTTCAAAACCCAAACCAAAAATTATGCAAGAACAGAAATCTCCATTTTTTGATTTAACATGGTGTGTGTATGAAATGGGCTTGAGTACAAAGGGAAAAAATAATGCTGAAAGTTGGGAATGGTTTTTTCTTGATATCTTTCTTTGAGTGTCAGTACACTAACACATCCAACCAAGCATGGAAAGAAAAACTCAGACCGAAATCACCAAAAGTTGCTTCTCTTGTTTGAACCGTCGGTTCTCCGGTTTTTTAAAACAATGGACCAAGATGAAACCGTGAACTGCACGGTTTCGTTTCCCTCCGGTCGGTTCCTCACGATTCTTGTTTAGGCGGTTCCGATTTTGGTTTGTTTCCTTGGTTTGGCCCGGGTTCGGTTTTCGGTTTGCCCATGTTTATCCTAAAATAGGAACTTTGTCATTGAAATATCAACAATGCATCGATGACTTGGTTAACATGGACGTTATTGAAGTTAAAGGGTACTGGTTAAAACTAACAAAAGGTGAAGGGCCGTTTATAAATAACTCAAACCGGCTAGAGGTAAGTTGTTAAATAAATCCCCTACTCCATGCGTCCTGCCGACCATTTGTGCGCTCCCCTTCCGGCGAATCTACTCAAAGCTTCCTCGGTACCTCTCCTCCGGCGACCATTGCCGTCGAACAAGTTAGTTTTTTTTTCTCCTTCGTTCTCTTCCATCTCCTCTATTAATAATTATGAACTATGAATTTCGATAATTTAGATTGTGGTGTATTCTGGGTTTTCATATTATGGAGTAATTATTTCATTTCAAGGTTTAATTGTCGTCTTACAAAATTAATATATGCTCAGTAAAATCCCCTTTGAAAGTGAATATTAAACATATGAAAAGAATTGCTAGGATTTATGCTTAAGGGCACGAAAAAAACCCTTGAAAATTATATTTGCAAATTTTATTCAGTTGTCACAGCCGAAAATGGAGTTTTTTGGGACGGCCATATGTTTCTCTCATTTGGAATCAAGGGCATTCTTGCAAATACCAACCCCGGTTTGTATTTTGTTTGGCCACATGACCTGTTTGACATAATGTCCAAGAGAGATTTCTGATTTAAAATCAGGGATTTTCGATTTGTATCTTGCATCGGATTCTTTAAAATTGAACCACGTGCATAATCTATTCACAAGTAAAAAATAATCAGATTGTATCTCTTGGGCACCTTGCACATAAGCCCAAGATCTCGTCTTTGCTTTGGTTTTTAAGTAGCAGTGCAGTAGCCTCAATCGCGGAAGTTTGTGTGGTTTTATTTCTTGAAGTATTCATTAGCCTTTTTGGTGTTCCGGTAGATTTTGTGACTACTAAATTTACATAAAAGGCTGATAGTTGGTTTAGTTAGCGTGGTGATAATTAAAATATGTATTTGATACTCTCTCCTTCCCAAAATAATCAACATTAGTCTCACTTCATAAAAGGTTGTAGTCTTATTCAATATCAAGAAGGTAAAAGTAAGGAACAGTACATTATTAAAAAGTTTGACTTGTCGGATGGTTAAAAGGTTTTTTTTTTTTCTGATGGTGCCACACTCAAAACTCTTAATGCTTGTTTGGCACAAAATATTGCGGTTATATTCCATGCTATTTGAACTATCCTGGCATGATACTTGTAAAAAAATAATTATGCAATTGAATGGAATGGTTATTGTTGTATACCATGCGAGCTAGTAGTGAATTTGTAATGGAGGTCACTTTCTTAAAACCAAAATACTTTTTAACATTTTGTTTCTACATAAAATGCTTACCTGATAGTATTTTTTTATTTTTTTTTTTTAATAGAGATGAGTCGGGAACAAGATCATAAACGAAAACGACAAGAGTCAAATTCATCCTTGTCTGCTTTATCAGAAGCTGATCGTGCAGTCCTCAATGTCATAAAAAAGAGGGAGGATATGGCGATTTGGGCCAGAGACATCAAGAATGAGGCAAAGCTTCCGGATAACGCAGTGACGAAATCCCTGAAGAATCTATCAAATATGAAATTGATTAAGGAAGTTCCACACATCCAATTTAAGGGTAGGAAGTACTATATTGCAGCTGAATTTGAACCGTCAACGGAAGTCACAGGAGGCTCATGGTATGTAGATGGTAATCTTGATAAAGATTTCATCGATTCTCTTAAAGATACAAGCTTAAAAATCATACGTAAGCTGAAGGTTGCTACAGTTGAGGGAGTTACAGATTTTTTCAAGAAAAATAAGCTCACCGCTGTTGAGTGTACAACTCAACAAATCAGTGAGATATTGAAGTCTATGGTAATGGACAATAAGATTATACAAGCAAAGAGCGACGGACTTGGAGATTATCATGGAATACCTGTTGGAGCAGTTTGTTATAGATGTCTTCCTGCGGGAGCTCTTGGTGAAGGTTTAGCAACTGTTACACCTTCCATTCCTTGTGTTGTCTGTCCCCGGATTGCGCAGTGTACACATGATGGAATAATCTCTCCTAGTACTTGTGTGTATTACACAAAATGGTTGAGTTTTTGATGTTTATTACTCCGAATCTCGGAGTTTTCTATGGAAATTACCTTATTGTTTAAATAGTTCTTTTATAGGAGTCACTTGTCAGAATTGCTTAATACTATTGAATTCAGTCCAGTTTTTATTTTTTATTTTTGCGATAACATTTGTTTGCATGGATAATAAAGTTTGTTACTGTGTAGCACCTACTTTTCCATCTTTTTCGATTTCCGATGAAGTAAAAACTCGCTATTTTTTTACTTGGAAATATGATGAAATAAAGTAAAATGGCTCACTAAACTGTCTGCACTTCTTTTCTTTGTTTTGAAGCAGCAGACAGCTCATGCAATTTTCATCGTGGGTCATCCGGAAATAGCTTCTCGTATAGAGGCAAAGGTTGTACACATCCGACCCCCCTTATCCCACCTACGGGGGAAAGGTTGCATACATCCGATCCCCTTACCCCCACCGTAGGTGGAAACCTTTGTTGGCATAGAGGTAATGTTGTTCTACTGTGTGATGATACAGAAATAGAAGATCTGCAAGTAGTTTGTTCAATATATGTCAAATTTCTGGTGATATTGGAGAGGAAACATTGGGGTAAGATAATTTTTGTACTCCTTCCGTCTCTAATTGAAAATCGAAATTTCATTTATTAAAGGACATTGCGATAAAGTTTATTTATTATTCATAATATTTAATGGAAAATATGCATACATATTACATATGTTATCCACTTTATAAACATTTAGTTTTGCAATTACAAAATAAATAGTTAAAAATGTTTGGTAAAAATATATTTAGAGACAGTTTTATACAAAAAATGACATTTGGGACAAAAAAAATCCTGAAAATGGACAATTATTAATAAAACACTTAATAATATCTGAATAGAAATCCCAAACTGTTTTTTTTTTACATGCTTTGCAAATATAAAGAAAAACAACAAGCCTTGAACACCAAATTAAAAGAAAAAAAACAAGAAGAAAAACTTTGCTATTTACATTGTGACGGACGCTAGAAACTTGTACAATCTTTATTTACGGCGAACTATATTTTCACTTGGAAGTTAATTCATGTTTCCGCTGTAGAAAAGAAAGACTTTCTAGACTTGGTGGGATGTTTCTTTCTTCTCGAATTTCTCTTTCTCGACCAAGTAGATTCTCTCAGCCCTTTTCCATAAGCCCGTCATTTGTAAACATGCCTTTTAAAACACTTTGTATAGTTCTCCAGCTCTCCGTAAGTGGTAGAACAATAATCACAGCTGATCCAATTGTACCCCATGCTATAGCAATCGACAACTGTTATCTGTTTAATTGTTTCCCAGACATAATTTTGAGGTTTTATAAAACTTCAAACTGCATGAATAGCTCCACCAGTAAGTATTGACACAAGATTTCCAGCAAGCATTGGAGCATTCCTCCCCATTGTATCAAGATTAACCCGGCCATACTCTACCTTTGCAACTGATAACCAAGTGATAATCCCAAGAACACAGCCTAGACAAGTCCCTAGAATAGCACCAAAAGCATTTGCTTTCCGCCATAGAAGCATGAAAGCAATGGGCATAACTGCTGAGCCTATGCAAGATACATCCAACCTAAAGAAACTCCTGCTTTGTTCAATATTACTGCTAAAATCCCCATGAAACATCCAAATGCCAGGACTATTGCCCTTGAGACTTTAAGAATCTGTTTCCCGGTTGCGTCTAGATTTATGTATGTTCGGTAGATATCATATGTGCATAATGAGGAAACTGCAATAAGCTCAGAGGAACCCGCAGACGTCACAGCCCTGATAGTTTTTATTCAAAAAACAAATATTAATGCAAGGAAAGTTAACTAAGAACAACGTTAACATAAATCCAAATTTCTGTACTACTAGTGATCCAACTGTGCTCATCTTCATCCATGACATTGTCATGACATCAGCTCTATCAGTACCAGTCATTGCATGAAGGTCTTGCAGCAATGGCACTTACCCAATATCCCTACAAATTAAATATTATTTAGTCTTTAAAACAAAACATATTTCTCAGAGTCCCTAGAAATAACAATAAGTGCGTGAAAACATACATTGTCGACAAATACTGTACCAAAATTGCCCACAATGTTGATAATACCAAAAACTAGACCACAAGAACTCAGCATGGTCAGGTAAGACCCTGTAATTCCCACTAATGGGCCCACAAGATTGCCCAGTGTGGGTGAGAGGTTCTTGACAAATTCTTGATTTGCTCGAGACCTCCAATAGTCGTTTATATACAATGCTTGGGCTACCAAGCTCGCTGCTGGCTGTGTAAATTAGGTACATGAAGATGCATAGAACCACGTGTACTGTATTGAAATATATATTCCCTTCGTCCCAATAAGTGCTTCACCCTTTTGGGTGGGCACAAATATTAAGAAAATGGGTGGGGAAAAAAATGTTGTGAGTGTAATTTGAAAATAGGAGAGAGAATTAGTGGAGGGAATAGTAAATTTGAAAAGTGTTGTGAGAGTAATAGTGAATTAGGAGAGAGATTGAGTGGAGGAAATAGTAAAAATTCTTTGCCAAAAAATGAAAGGTGAAGCTTCTAACGGGATGCCCTTTTGGATAATTAGTGAAGCTTTTATTGGGACGGAGGGAGTATAAGAAATGCATTAAAAAAATCAGTTTATTGGAAGTTAAAAGGCGAGAAGATAGTGAGATAGATACCTATTACAGAATGAATGTAGCTAGCCAAGAAGGTGGCTTTTAACCCACCAGCTAGGGTATAAACAATTACACCAAGAGGTATAAGAAACTTGCTGCATATATTTTCACCCCTGTCAATGCATTCACAACAGCAGAGCCACCAAGAAGAAGCATGGCGGTCACAATGATGTTTGTCATGAAGCAGAAGCCAAGAAAAACGAGATGCGCAGCAGTCCCCACCTGACATATTAACAGCGAGTCTACCCATTAAGTTTTTGTTTTAAATGGGTTATTTATTCATTAATTGATAATTTCTTCTATTACAATAGCGACACTTGGATAGTGAAATTTACTGTTAATGGGCCTGAATCCATTACCGTCTATGTAAAGAAAAATATAAGTGATGCCGCTTGAGCTAAAACACTTTGGCCTTTCCACCAAATATAGGGCTAATTGCAATTTGGTAACCTGTGTTTTGGTCACTTTTGCAATTTGGTTATCAAAAGTGAAAAAAAGGCAACGCGATGTGTAACATTTACATTTTGTTGCAAATTGATATAAAAACTAGCAAAGTCTTACTACCTTCGTCCCTAAATAAATGTCAGAAAAAATTCAAATTTGCTCTTGATCAATCAAGAGCAAATTTGAAAAAAAAAATCGACACATTTAAGGACAAAGGGAGTAGTTTTTTAACGAAAACATGTTACCAAATTATAACAAAATGTAAATGTTAGGAATCCGATTGCAACATTTTACTTTTGGGAACCAAATTGCAAAAGTGAGTCAAATACATGTAACTGAATTGCAATTTGCCCTTAAATGTATCCAAAGAATCTATTCACAAGTTAAATTTTGATCCAAAAGAATGCAGTTTTGGTCAACTATGGATAACATAACGCACCGAGCTTTTACAATTTCACACACAGTATGAGCGTGAGGAGCTTTTCTCTTGATCTCTATGGCCATCACACCAAACAATAGTACCTGAATGGTAACGCCACTTGCATACCAGAAAGGACCGCTAACTTCGTATTCCCAGGCAACATTGGAACTTTCTAAGATAGTAGCAGCCCATGTCCACTTCAGGAATAAAATTAAATCAAGTTTTAAGTCAGAATGTAGAAATGAATTAAAGATAAATTCTTATGGATGGATTACCTGAGATACAATAACACTAGCAAATTAGCAATAAGCCCTGTTTTGACATTTTTGCCTGCTGTGTTGAACCATTCTGATGTATGGCACGACCCAACGTACCGCTTCTCCAGCCAAACCTGAGCCATAAAAATGATTTAAAGTCAACTGATGAGATAATTTATTTGTTTTTTGTCTGATAAAAGAAATTTTCTAGTGATGAGAGATCCTACAAAATAACCAAAATATATACTAAACATATCCAATATTTGGTTAGTAAATTAAAATAACCTAATTAAAATAAATACAATATTTACCTAAATTAACTAATATAAAGAAATTAACAAATCTTAATACAAGTCAACCTTTGACTTGTCAATGTGTGTGAGACACACACTTTCACATAATCTTTCTCAGGTCATTCTTGGAAACTTGTTATTTCCTGCACTTAATTGTTGATTCACAGTTCAATCTTGTTAACAATGATTTCATGCACATTACCTTTTTGTTACAATGTCTTTCAAGTAGACATTATGCCTCATGAGGGTTCAATTGTCTTTCTGCCTTTTCTTGTTATAATAAACATGTTATATATTTTCTTGTTTGTTCTTGACAATGAGGGTAAGTTTGGCTAGTCTCTTTTCAAAGATGGAATATCTATGTAACAGCATCAGTTTGTGTGTAAATAATCGCTGACGAAAAAATATCTTTATCATGAATTTCACCTTAGCTTTTGTGACTTGATTTATTTTTTGTATTTTTAGTGACAATCTGATTGGGGCCTGAAGGCTTGATTTTTTGCTGTAACCATTCATTGATTTTGCGTTTTCAATTTAATGGGTACTGTTTGGTCTCAAGTGTTTGATCAGATTTTCATCTTTTTTGCTTTTTCTCTTATCATATTTCCACTGTTAATCAGTCTTGATTGCTTCTTTCTGATATAATCCTGATCTGGGTTTGAATCATTTCAATCTTTGTGTGCTTCAAGGGGAAGATTTGAGAGCTTTGGTATTAGGGAAGAGGTGTTAGATAACAAAATTCATCATGGTCTTTGATAATAATGATGATAGTGAAAATGAACAATGTGGGTCTTTTTGAACAGAGAAAGACTAGATAAAGAGAATGGTCATGAAGAAAGTTGTCCCCTTTGATACTCTTTTATCAATGAGAGAGAAATTTAGAGAGAAAGAGGTGAAAAAGAAGGCTAAAGAAAGGGGAAAAACTAGTCTTTTTTCCTCCACACGCTTCAAGTGACGCTTGCATTCCCTTGGATGTGATGTATCGCGGAGAAGACTTGATTTCTGCTTAAAGGGTGTGTGCGGTCTAGAGTTTTGGTGAAGATTTTTTTTTTGGTAGCTCGAAAGGTGTTTGTGAAAATGCCTATGTGTCAGCCTTCTAGGGTCCGCTCCCGAGTTTTTTAGGGAGAGGAAGGGAAGGAAAGGGAAGGGAAGGGAGGGGAGGGGAGGGGGAGGAAATCATTGAACATTTCTTTCCTCCTATTTCCTCCCACACTTGGGAAGATTGAAAAGGGAGGAAATGAGCTCCCATTTCCTTCCCTTTCCTCCCATGAAAAAACTCAGGAGCACACCCTAGGGAGGAAATGAGCTCCCATTTCCTAGAAGTAGGGCCAAGTTCTGCGAGTATCACAACGACCACGAACATGGCACAGAGGACTGCTTCCAGTTGAAGCAAATTATTCAGCAGAGAATCAACGACGGGGAGCTAACCAAATGGGTTAAAGGCAATAACAACGCCCCCAATAACAATAATCAACAAGACGTCCCGGGGTTGCCCCGTGCATTCCGACGTCGAAGCGTACTTAACACGTGTCATCGCACGTAAAAGTACGGCTTTCCCTGAAAAACGCACTTTCCGGGGGCGTTTCGGACATTTCCCGGACTGTTATTTTAAAAAACGGACAAAACCGGGATCGGGGAACGAACACCCACACCTTTGGTGACTCACAGGGCACGTGGCAGCCATGCCACCTCCCTCTAGTCACCTTTCAATCACAAATCAAGGCCAAAAGACCAAAAATACCCCTGGATTTCAGTCAAAGTCCTGCCGGACTCCCTGTGCAAATTTTCTGAAATTGCCAGCAAGCCCCTCAAAATTCCAAAATACCAAAAATCCTTGAAAAACACTCTAAGTCCGTCCGGACTCTTACTGCATTTTTCACCTATAAATAGAAGTTGCTGTCAAAGCCAAAGGAGGAAGTTTTTACCCCAAAAAATCACATACCCCACGGCCCAAACTGATTTTCACCCCTTCCGAGCTCCCGTTTTGTCTCGATTCGCGTGAAACTTCCGTATTTCGATCAAATACGCCCCTCACCACTCCGAAACACCGTTTCAAACTACTTTCCGTGTCCCGTACACACCCCCGAGCCAAAGGAGTCGACCCTAGCCATAGGTATAACTCCCTCTCTCTAAATCTCTCGTTTCGTCTCGGTTTACGCGCCAGTCGCTACAACCGTTTCGAACAACGTTATTGAAATGTAGACGCCTCCGTCTAACGGGGTCCGATACGTTTTAGCCCCTCGATCCTCTTCTCTTCCCGTAAGAGAAGTAATCACGGGTTAAAACGGCGTTCCGACCCCGTTCCGTTTACTTTTTATGTCATTTACCATTCCGGATCGATCGATCCGTTGATCGTCATTTACTTTCTGTCATTTACCATTTCCGAGCCGTTTTGGCTCGTTGATCGTCATTTACCATTCCGAGCCATTTGGCTTGTCGATCGTCATTTACAATTTCGAGCCGTTTTGGCTCGTTGATCGTCATTTACAATTCCGGATCGTTTGATTCCGTCGATACTGCTTTAAATACTGTCATTTACAAAGTCCGACCCGTTTGGATCGTGATAGTATTTACTTTTCAAAGTCCGAGTCGCAACCCGATTCGTTGATTGCATATCATTTAATACGTTTTTCCCGTAAAATCGTTAACAATGTAATGCCCGGTTCAAAACCGGAGTTCGTCCTTCGAACTCTCTTTCAAAACACGCGAAATGACGTTTGGCCTCCAAACGCTCATCTTCAAACTAAAAGCCGCCATTTGACACATAAAATCATTTAATACGCGTTTTTCCCGTAAAAATCGTTAACAATGACTCGCCCGGTTCAAAACCGGAGTTCGTCCTTCGAACTCTCTTTCAAAAAGCTCAAAATCGACGTTTGCCACGCAACGCTCATTTCCGTCTCAAAACCGACGTTTGTCATTCAAACGCTCGTCTTTTCAAACAAAGTCACATAATCAACGTTTAACATTCAAATCAAGATTAAGCTTGTCATTCAAGCCCCCATTTCAAAATATACACATACACACACACGTTTTCGAGAAAGGTAGAAAGACTCGTCATGCGAGGCGTTTCGGATGATCTCGTAATACTCTTCCCGAAACGTAACGTGGCCTCCGAACCTAATAATCTCTGGTACTCAAAGCTTTTTACTCGTTTTTGCTACCAATAAAAATGATCCCCTGTTTTCAAAGCTTTTTACTCGTTTTTGCTACCAATAAAAATGATCCCCTGTTTTCAAAGCCTTTTCCTAAGTTTTTGCTACCAATAAAAAACGACACCATTTTCAATAGCTGTTTCTCAACGTTTGGGCTCAAAATACAAAAACCGCGTGGCGACTCCTCATTTTCCTTCCCATGAAGCGAGGTCTCAGACACCAACCCCCCGCAAAAGACAACCGCCCTCTCCGCGCCCCGCGCGCGAAAGGTCCGGTAATTTCGGCCTGGCGACTCCACTGGGAGAGTGATACTTTTTCAAAACTACCGTTGTTTTCTAAAAAGCCTTCCGTGGGTCAAATTTTCGTTTACCCTTCCTAGTTTTCGTGTGTGTGTGTTCCTTTAAACCTCGAACGGTTTTTTTCAAAAGGCATTACATTGTCAACTTTTCAAAATCATACCATGTTTGTGCATCCCCATTCATGTTTGATTTTCATTGCTGTCTTTTAAACTGCGCATCATAATGCTTTAAGACACATTCTCAAAATCTCTGTTTTACTCAGAAAATGAATTTTAGTGACCGCACACTACGCGCACTTGCTGCCTCGGAACACCGCACTTCACGTGCACTTGCTGCCTCGGTACACTGCACACTACAACCCGTAACCCGGGATGGCCTTATCAGTTGCACCCCGATTGGCCTGCCAGATGCCTTTCGGGGGCGCACGGGGTCGTCCCAAACATCCCATCCTAGCCCGTGTAATCCATGCACTCTTTATGTCACACTCTGTCCAAGACCCCGGTTGGTTTTTGGCTTAGCTCGTGTCATAAAGCCTAAGTGTATGTTTTTACGCCGGGCCCCGCCCCGAGTCAAGCTCGAGAGGTTGAGACCGAAGGTCGTTCCCGACCCGAAGTCTCGAGCTCTTCAGCCTTGACTTTGACGCGGAGCTCTGCCGAAAAATATACCCGAAGGTTCAATGTGACACCGTGTCACCAAACCTCACCGTATCCACCGTGCCAGCCACAACTCGGCCAACGCCAAAAGCTAAGGTCTCTCGCGCAAGCGAGTCAGGAGAGGTCATGCCAAAATTTTGGCACGATCCCCGCCTTAACTTAAGGACGTTGACTTCGACTGTGGCCCGTGCGTCACATACGTTGGAAGTTTGCGTGATCAGCTAGCCTTAAGTTCACTTTTTCCTTTGTCGGTGGAACTCGCTTGCCTTATAGGACCTCGCTCGAGATAGTCCGTCCCGAGAAAGATGATCTACAATGGAAACGAGGGGCTTATAAGCGTAGTGACGAGATCCACTGATTAGAGCTCTAGGATTAGTTGCGAAAAAGAAGACTCGCTCTTTTCCAACCGATTAGGACTCTGAGAAAACGCGCTTTAAGTAAGCATTAATCGGTAATCGCACATTGCACAAGCTCCGAAACCTTGATCCAAATCCTCCCTTTCCGAAGCCTAAACCCTTCCTTTCGTTCCTCGCAGCGAGCGTAGTGGTTCAGATTTCCGGCCGCCGCCGCCAGATCACCGTTACGGCGTCGTACAGTTCTTCGGTTCCCCGCCCCTCAAGAATTTCCGACATGTCTAGCTCACCGAGAAATCGTGACGGGGAAGGACCCCGCCACCGGCAATGTATATGACTTTGGAAGAAGCCATCCGGCTTGTGAGGTTCACAAGAGGCGTAAAGAAGATCAGCCAGAATTTCGTGGTACGCCTTTCCGAATGAGCGTGGTATAGCAGCCTATCCCCGCCGACGGTACTTTCGTCCCGGTCGAGGATGACGATTCCCGAAACCAGTTCACCAAACCTTCAACCAGTTCCTCCCCCGCCAACTTACGGATGACTTCTAACCAAGGAAACAAATGACCTAGGCTTCACGTTGCCACCTCTCATGGCAACCCCGTCATATTTGGCCACCCTGGCTACTCCTATCACTCAATACCACCAACACACCGACCATCTCAGATGCCAATATCCTTCAATACCCTCCCGGGTTCGTCCCATTGCCTATACACGAATCCCAAAACACCGGGACAAACCCCGATACGCCGTAAAAGGCCCCCATATATCCACATATATCAAGCCTTCCACCTCCAATCACTACCGCTCACGTGGTAGCACCCGGCGCCGAGCCTCACAGCCCACCACCGGACCCAACCTTGGCCTCGGATGGTCGAACAGATGAAAGACTCCGAAAGCCACCATGAGCAGCTCAAAGCAGAAACGCTCAAATCCACGGATCCGGAATGGTCACGCCTCTCCTCGCCAAGTTCGTAATGCCGGAGATGGACCGATTCGACGGAACCGAATGTCCTCAAACGCACGTCGACACCTACGTTCTCGCATGAGAGCGAAAGGAGCAACCCTCCAAAGAAATGGCCGACCACTTCCAAAGATACGCTCAAGAGTTCGGGCCATACGATGGTTTCGAGGGTCAAGCTCGCGGATCGCCACACCTGGGATCGATTAGCAACATCTTCCCCGGAACGGTACCGATCCAATTTAGAGTGGGAAACAAGTCGTGAGGACTTAATCACCACCGAGCGTAAAGCGGATGAAAGCGTCTGAGAATTCCTACAAAAGGTGGAGTTGGAAACTCTCCGAGATCATGGAGCCCCTCTCCAAGGATGAACAGATGCGGATCTTCAAGTCCCGCTTAAGACCGTCCATCGAACTCTCATCGGGCCACCATTTCTTCCTGCATCTCCGGGCCATGGTAAATGCCGGCTCACAGCTCGAGAAGGATCTCAAGGAGAAGTTGGCTACCGCACAGCCATACGTATACCGCTCTGCAGCTGCATTCAATCCCGCACCGGCCCCGGCAAAGGGAAAGATACGTCTCGTCAACTACATCCATCGTGGACAGCAATGGGCAAATGTAAAACCCTGGGCCCCACAAAGCAACAACTCCACCTCGGCGCCTACCGTGCACTTCGACAAGTTGGATATGCCACCGAGCAAGATGCCGGAAGGGTTAATCAAGGAAGGTCTCCTTAAACCCGTTGCCAATTACAAACCCAAGAATCCCGTAGTCAACGCCGACAAGAGCAAGTACGCGCCTTCCATCGCATCACGGCCATACCACCGACAACCGCGTGGGGTTACGATACGAAATCCGTAACTTGATAGAAGAAGGCAAATTGGAGCGCCCGTGGCCCAATACACGGAAACCCTTTTCCGAACAATAACAGCGTGAATTCCATTGAGTGGGTGCCCAAGAAGATTGCCACGTAATCCGCTTCTCCGCCTCTTCCAGCCGGGTCCTCATCAAATGTCCACATCGCCTACGATGTTTGTGATCGCTCCGCCCGCCCGGGAGTACGAGTCCCAAGATATGGTCCTGAGCGATCCTCCGCGAAAACAAGAAGAAGTCCTCTCAACAAAGAATCGAGAGAAAGATACGAAGCCGGAGACACCAAGCTGGGTACACTCTGAGAGCCTTCCGGAGGTTCGACTACTACGCATCGTACTCCACCACCCTCTCTTCCTCCAGCCATGCAGCCTTTAGAGCAAGCAAAGGGAAAGCCGAAAAGTCCTACCGACAATAGAGCTCGACCTTGGGACACCGTAATACCTCGCATCTTGGTAATCTTACCGCGCCGAAGCATAACCCCCGCGGGATCGCCCAAGATTCAATTTGTCCAGCCTTCCGAGCCCTGACCGGCAAAGGAAGATCAAAGTCATCTTGGCACTCGCACTCGATCAACGTGCAACCAAGGGCGGCAACCGCCACAAGCAGCCTCAACGCAATCCCGAGGCTCCAAAGAAAGGCTTTACCTCGCAAGAGGAAGACAGAAACGGATGGCCGGATGACTCTCCTTCTCCTGATAGAGACGAGATCTACGATTCCCCGATCGTATGGCGCATGATCACTTTCGTGACGAAGACTTACCGAGAGATGCCTCGGGCACAACGAAGCTCGTACATCACTCTCAAGCTCAACACCATAACACTCCCGGAGTATTGGTAGACAACGGATCAGCCGTTAACGTCCTCCTCTCAAAGATGATGCGAGCCCTCCGCATCAACGAAAGCCATCTCGATTCCGTCGCCTGACTATCAAGGCCTACGACAAAGACGTCTCGTCCCATCCTGGGACGGTGACTCGAACTCGGTTCGAAACCCAAATGGTGCCAAGAAAATTCCACGTGATGGACATTCCATCCGAATTCACGGCTCGTTGGGACGCCCTTGGCCGCATCACATGAAAGCCATAGCCTCCACTCTCCATCAATGCGTTAAGTTCATTAACCGGCAGGAGATCTTGAAGTCATCCGAGGGGACAGCTTTCCTCATAGGAAACGAAGCCGAGACAATAGCCAAGCGTGCCCGCACTGTGCACCGGGTTACCTCCTTCAAATCAACCAAGGGACTACCGGGCAAATCTCATCGAATCCTCGTAGTCCGGAGATGCTAACTATGTAAACGTACTCGAGCAAAGTGCACTCGAAGCGCCCGATACATCAAGTTCAACTGTCGTTTCCAACAATTGGAGGCATATTGGAAAGAAACACTGAACATCGCTATGATGCGGGCACGTAAACCCCCTGTCTCCAATCGAAGATTCGTCAGCATTCTTCAAACCAACTCTCTGGCCCCGCCAGGCGAAGAGATCTTCGTGATAAAGGTCAACAAGCACCGTCATTCTCGTTTTGAATGCATGAAAGTCGTATGGGATGTCCTCCACGAGGAACTACCCGCTGCACCCCTCTTCTCCAATGAAGGGCATGATGTTTTTCTAGCAGCCCAAAGAACGCACCCGACGCAATACGTCCCTACGTTTGGGCCGAGCCGTCGATGACGACGAATCAGACTCTCCGGAGTCGAGGATGCGGCACTCCGCGGCAAACCTCTCGCATTCACATGCTCGCCGAGGACGGCACCCGTTCGATCAGTCACCTATGACCAAGGCTCCAATACCATGGAAATTGTCAAGCTCAACGTCCAAGACAGCGGCTATCCGACAATTGGAAGCAACCGGTTCACACGACAAAGAATCCTCTCGATCAAGTGGCCGACGATGACTTCGTCAACATCATCTATTCCAGTATCCCGATGAGGCCAAGGATCCGGTCCTTATCGTCGATTCTCGCAATGCCAAAGTCACCTCGACGACCGCCCGCTCACGGTAAACGAGGCCCCCGGCCAAGCGAGCTCGTGAGCTCATCATTACTTCCGAGTACCAGCCCTGGGCAACCGGCCCGTGCCGTCGCCAAGCTTATACCCTCAAGCGCCGCCAAGGCCAAGGGCAACAGCCGAAGGAGACCAAGCTCCTCACCCCGTCACGAGTCGATCAACCTCGGGAACGCTTCCTAGCCACCCCGAAAACATCTCGAAGGTCTTCCCGCAAGGCAGTCGGCTTCCGACGTTGGAAACGACCACCTCAGCATCAACATGCTCCAGCCGATTCTCGCTCCCGCCGTCACGGCCCGATTCGTACATCCCGCCAGCAGACCGCTAGCTCGATAGACTTGGCGATCGAGCGAGATCACGAGACTGTCAACATTGCAAAATTTAACACCCCCATGGGGTCAATCAAACAGATATGGGCAAATTTCTTGGTAATCGAGATCAAGGAAGGCCGCATGGAATGTCCCAGCCCGACTTCCTTCGTCAACGTAATCCAAGTGTTTCCGCCATTCGGCGATTTGAATGTGATCACGGTTCTGGACACTAGTCAGACGGCGCTCACCTACGGAGACTGTTTAGCTCTCGCAAGGAAAGCCCTCATGGAACTAGCCGCTCAAGAAAGCCGTCTCTGGGACGAAAACCAAGCTCAAAAGACCGACAGGGACCGAGCCCTTAGAGTGTCACAGGCAGCCTTCGCATGTAAAGCTAGAGGCCACTCTAGACCAGTTCGACCTCAGGGGTTTTGCTCACGGCAACTTCCTCGACTATCGTCTGTCTCATCCAAACCCCCTTGCCACACGAGGGTGGTCAACGGTCCCGATGACCTAGGAGATGGAACGACACAGCAGAACGAATCCCAGCGCTTACCTCCCCGAGGAAAGCAAGTTCTCTGTGAAAGCGACGACGAAGACGATGAAACCATTCTCTTCCAAGCCGGGCATGAAGTCAACAAAACCGGACTCCCAAGGGTCCTGGGAGGATGGGAACGGATCATTTCCGCACTCAAATTGAAAGGCCAACTTAGAGAGGAAGGTCTATTTAAAAACAAGAGGAAGATGGAAATTGCCTCGAGCAACTACTCGTGGAAATTCCACAGACCGCGGCATTCGTTTACGTAAACGATCAACTGGGACAAAGAACTACCACATGGGCGCATGTTCGGGAAGCCGTGTACTCACCTTCTGACATACCCGCCACTCAGATAAAACAGAGGAGAAAACTCTCCCCGATGGAAGTTTACCTAGACCGCCGCACGCAGCTCAAAGAAGCACCGGCTATTCTCACGTGGGAAGAGACGCAGCACTAACTTCGACGCAGCTCCGCCGCAAGAAAGTTGATCCGGGTCAAGAGCGGAGGAAAACCGGCAAACCATGAGTATCGCTGCACTCCAACTCTCTGCATGCCTTGAGTATGCTCAAGAAGAAGGAAAGGAACGCGATATACCGTGAAGAGATCAAGGAGACCGTTCGCTTGAGCCGAGAACTCTCCAACCTCCCCTGAGGGTCGCAACGCACGCTTCGCCAGTGCAACCACTGCCAGTGCACCGACGCTCGAACAACGGCAATCCGTAAACTACCTCCCGCGGGCACCTAAGCCGCATCCCGGGACGTAATCCGTCAAGCCGCCGAAGCTCCCTGAATACATCTACAGCCAATGAGTTGAGGGAAGACATATGGCCCTATGCTACGAGGAATCCTCCTCTAACTATGGCTCAACTCAGAGCGGCCTGTTCGTAAGGGACCAAACCCGATGTCGCCGTTCTAACCCGATCGGGTCAAATCCATGCATTACCACCTAAGGCCACCAAAAGCCGACGGAGCCGTAACCGCAACCCGCCCGCCCGAAGACACAAGTTCCGTGAAAGAGGACCCGATCCTCACTCGGCTCAAGCGCACCTGTGCGAACATTTCCCTTTGGTCTCTCGCTCACCTCTTCATATCCTCACAAGCTCAAGCTAGAGGAAAGCCTCGGCCCGTACCATGGTCCCCGTGGACGCAACCCTGCACGAAGTCATTCGTATGATCGGCAACATCCACTATGGCAACATTATCACCTTCACAGATTTGGACCTTCCAAAATTTGGGGCCGATCACAATGAGCCACTCTACATCACACCAGCCTGACGAGCGTCGCCTTCCCCGCGTGTTGGTAGACGGAGGTTCCGGAATGAATGTCTTGCCCGCCAAGATGATGGACCCGCTTGACATCAAGCCCACGTATCCGAAGCCTTCACCCACACCGTCAAGGCCTATGACTCTACTTCCCGTACGTTTCTGGGTTGCTACTCTTAATATTTGGTTCGGCAAGCGGATGATTCCCACCGAATTCCAAGTGTTGGACATTCCAATCACCTTCACAGCCCATCCCTGGGCGTCCCCGGCCGCATCAAATCAATGGCGTGGCATCCACCCTTCATCGCGCCTCAAGTTCATGCAAGGCAACGAGCTAACCTACGCCTACGGCGACAAATCACCACCGAGGGGACCAAAGCACCAACGACATTCCAAAGTTGTTAGAAATCAAGCATAATGACGACATGGCATTAACTCGGATTCACTCGAGACCTCCAAGATCCAAATATGCAACGTGGACCTTCCACTGCCTCACGACAAGATCCCTCCCGCCATGAAGATGATGAAACTCATGAACTTCATCCTGTGATCGGGGCTCGCAAAAGGTTACAAGGCCAACACCAAGTCATTGAAGTCAAGGACCACACCACGGTCCAGGGCTTGGCTACGTGCCAACACCGCCGACATCAAGGAGAACAAAAGGCTCGCCCGCACCAAGGCAAAGCAGCCGCAAAAGGGGAACCTCCGACGGCACACCCAACCTCCGACTCCATAGCTTCGACCTCGCTCATTACTTCACCAAGGGAACCAACAGCAGAACGGAGGGGACCGACAGTGGAACCGACAACAGAACTGTGGGGAACAACAAGGGAACCGACAACAGAACTGAGGGGACCGACAATGAACCGACGCGTAACCGAGGGGACCGACAAGCTGAACCGATGAAGATGAGAAAGAAGCAGTGGATAGTCGCACCGAGACTACGTAAAGGATGGAACAAATAGCACGGGACCTCAAGCGTTTCAGAGGACTCAAAGCTAATCCGATAAGGGGAGCGTTCCTCGACATCACAGCCTCTACCTGGACCAACCGCCACCACAACCAAAGACGAGTACACATTCAAGGGAATCCTGCATGGAAGAGCAACTCAAGGTACTCTCCACGGGAAACAGACTGTTCGGATCAACCGCCGAGGCCACATTCGAGACAAGAACTCCAAAGCGTAAGGAACCGTAATTCATAGAAGATGCTCTCAGCGGACCAAATACGTAGTCTTTTTGAAGAAGTCATGGAGGTGCCAAACCCGATTGACTCCGGGCTCCGAAAACAAGCATGATTGCCATGGTTGGGACAGCAGGCCAAGCCTCTCGATCCCCGCACCCTCATCAAGCATCCAAGAATGCCATCGAAGAATTGGGTAACCTTCACCGACCAAGGGCAAGCCAGCGTAACCGGAAGACAAGCCGGGCTCGCACCCACATCTCCCTAAACCCGGTCTCAAACCCTCTCGAGCCGCCTCCTGTCGAGTCCAGTCCTTCCGAGTCATCCAATGGCCTTACGCCGAGGACCATGATAATGTAGCCAACCATGTATTTCCGTTCTTGCTTAATGAAAAGTCTCGACCTTTCTGAGTATCCTCTCATTGCCACTTTAACAACCGATAAGTTAACAAACAACTTAAAAGACGTTAATAATTCAATTGATAAAGAAGCGTACACATTAAATGAACAATACATTAGAGAAGTTCTCGAGCGTGTAGTTGACCAAGAGGACAACCGGCCCAAGCCGCCGAAGAGGTTATGACCAAAGTGAACCCGGGGTCGCGCAAGAGCCTAAAGAGACACAAGTGGGCGCTTTTCGCCGATGCAAAAGAAGCCCCGATAAGCCTCCTCCGGGAGTATGTTGACGTGTTCGCCCGGTCATACCAGACATGCCAGACTCGATCCTCGATCGTAGAGCACGTAATTCCCCGGATCCCGAATCCAAGCCTGCCAAACAAAAGCCGCGCAAGATCAAGCCAGAGTGGTCCTTGCAAGTTAAAGAAGAAATTGAGAAAATGCTCCGAGTTGGTTTCATCAGAGTGATTGAGTACCCGACTTGGCTCTCCAACATCGTGACGGTCACCAAGGCCAATGGAAAGGTCGATGCCGTGTGGATTTCCGGGATCTCAACAAGGCCAGCCCTAAAGATGATTTCCCACCGCCTAACATCGACATGCCGGTCGACACCACGGCAAATTTCGAAGTAAAGTCCTTCGTGGACGGGTTCGCCGGATACAACCAGATCAAGATGTCCGAGGAGGATCAAGCCAAGATCGCCTTCACCACTCCGTGGGGACATACTGTTACACGGTCATGCCGTTCGGTCTCGAAGAACGCCGGGGCTACTTACCAGCGGCCGCAATGCTCCTCTTCCATGACATGATTCACAAAGAAATCGAAGTATATGTCGACGACATGATCATCCACTCCAGAGGATCGACATGCAAAGATTTGACAGATCCGAGAAAGTTCTTCAACAGTACTTAAAACACTCCATGAGGTCAACCTCGCGAAGTGCACCTTCGGCGTCAAGCGCGGCAAGGTACCGGGGTACATGGTTACGTAAAGGGGTATCGAAGCCGATCCCAAGAAAATCAAGGCCATCATCGACATGAAGCCGCCTCGTACATTAATAGAAGTGAAGAGTTTCATGGGAAGACTTCAATACATCGGGCCGCTTCATCAACCGCTGACATCTTCTCTCGCGAGCCCATGTTCAAACCGATGAAGAAGAATGCCGACATCAAATGGGACTCCGAGTGCCAAACAACTTTTGAGAAAATCAAGACCTACTTGGTGAATCCCCCACCTCGTGCCCGCCACATGAAGACAAGCCACTACTCCCGTATCTCGACAAGAATGCACACGTCAATCGGAGCAATGCCGGCACAAGAACAGAAAGATTCCAAGGTTGAGCATGCAATCTACTTCGTAAGCCTAAGCTTCAAGGAAGTGAACTCACTACTCAAAGATTCGAGAAAACTTGTACCGCCTTGGTATGGGTAGTCGGGAACCGAAACACTACATGCAATACATTCTGCTCCCGGTCTCCAAAATGGACCCCGTCCGATATCTCTTTGACAAGCCATCCCTGCCAATGCGACTAGCCAAGTGGTCATTCTTCCCGGCCGAGTTCGACATCAAGTACATGGTCGAAAATCAACAAAGGGCAGAGTCATGGCGCATCACCCGCCGACTTCCCAAGCAGGAACCTAAGGGTCCCGATCCGCAATTTCCTGACGACGGAATCTTCTCACTCGACAACAAGAAACCGCCGGCAACTCTTCTTCGATGGGGCAGCCAACAAGAAGGGGAATGGTATTGGAATGCTCCTTGTCGATCCCAAGGACGAGCACACTCCCATAGCCATCAAGTTGAATTTTGAAACAACCAACAATGCAGCAGAATCACGAAGCCTCGTGCAGTTTGGAAGCCGCCCTCGAGCGCAACATCTCGTAA
Organism: Adenophora triphylla var. japonica; assembly: GCA_022495995.1. Classification (NCBI taxonomy): domain Eukaryota; kingdom Viridiplantae; phylum Streptophyta; class Magnoliopsida; order Asterales; family Campanulaceae; genus Adenophora; species Adenophora triphylla. The sequence goes on from JAFEMH010001665.1 coordinate 244,505, forward strand.
CCGGATGTATATGGAGACTCGCATTGATCATCAATCAAGTGTCCAACAAGTGGAAGACGGTAGATTCTCGCCTTCGTAAGTACCACACGTACATGGAGGAGCTCATTGCTCGCTCAAGGACATCTCTTTTCATTATTTGCCAAGAGACAGAAACCGCTTCGCATGCCCCGGCAACCCTCGCCTCTTGTCGAAATTCCCGATGGAAAAGCAAGAAACCCCTCGTAATAGGCAGACGGAAACACCCGCCTATTGCGCGTGAGATCGAAATAAAAAAGAAACGATCGACGAACCCCGGTACAATCAAATTTACCAAGCCTCCAAAACGGAGAAGCTTCCTTCACAAATGAAGATGGAAAATACAAAGAAGGGATCAAAGCCAAAAACATGATGGCATTAAAACGCCTGGCATCCCATTTCATCATTCTGGGGGGGTATGTTGTACAAGAAGCGCCACCAAGGGCCACTCCTTCGGTGTGTAAACAAAGAAAAAGCCAGCGAGCTAATGAACGAAGTTCACAACGGAACCTGCGGTCCGCACATGAACGCCCGAGCATTGACACAGATCATTCTCCGTATGGGATACTACTGGATATCGATGGAAACAGACTGCATCCAGTTCGTCCGAAGCTGCGACAAATGTCAACGGTTCTCCAACCTCAATCACATCCCTCCTCATGAACTCTATTGCATGACTACACCATGGCCTTTCGCCACATGGGGAATCGACGTCATCGGCAAGATCACTCCTCCAGGGAGCAATGGTCACGAGTTCATTTTAGTCGCAGTCGACTACTTCACCAAATGGGTAGAAGCCAGATCGTACAAGGTACTGAATTCTAAGAAGGTGGCCGAGTTCATCCGAGAGAACATCATGTGCCGATATGGAGTGCCCAACGAGATCATATCCGACAATGGGACCCACTTCGAAGGAGATTGTGACCAACTTCTGACCGAATTCAGAGTCACACGTCACAAATCTTCTCCTTACAGACCACAAACCAATGGTGCAGTAGAGGCAGCCAACAAGACTCTCGCCATGATAATCAGAAAGATGACCACCAGAGGTCGGGACTGGCCCGAAAAGCTACATCTAGCCCTCTGGGGATACCGAACATCGCCGTAACCGCCACAGGGGAGACTCCGTTCGCGCTTACCTACGGAATGGAAGCAATGTTACCCGTGGAATTGGAAATTCCATCCCTCCGAGTCCTCTTGGAAAACGGGATCAATGAAGTCGAATGGCTACAAAGCCGTCACGACGAACTTGCTCTACTCGACGAGCGCAGATTGAAAGCCATGGAACACACTCGAGCCTACCAGAGCAGAATGGCCCGAGCATTCGACAAGAAAGTCAAGATCCGAGACATCAGAGAAGGCGACTTGGTGCTAAAGGAAAAGCCTCCTACGCAGACCAATCCCCTCGGAAAGTGGGAGCCTACCTGGATAGGACCATTCGTGGTACAAAGAATCTTCTCCGGAGGAGCCATGAAGTTAGCAGACTTGGACGGGAACCCTTTCGTTAACCCCGTGAACGGAAGCAAGCTCCGCAGATACTTCGTTTGAGGAAGAGCACGAGTCAACTCTCCTTCCCCATACACCACCCTCAGTAAAATTAAAGTGCTAAAAGAGTAATACCCAACTGGATACATTCCCGCTAATGATCCAGGTAAAAATAGGGTCGCACTTCTTTTGTCTTCGTTTTTCTCAAATTCACCTAAAAGTGTCAAACTACGGTGACCTGAGCCCCTTAGTCCAATTGTAAAAGGGGAACGTAGGCATCCATCATTGGTTCGATCTAAAAAAACAAAAACAAAAATATACAATAAGCATCAATTGTTTGTGTTTCGAAAAACTCTTTTCAATTAACCTACAAATTCATTACGGTTAAAACAATCTTTGATGAGTTCAAGCACGGTCAACTCTTGACTCGCTACACGCTAGCAAAACTACAATAAAACATTAATCAGTTAATGTGTCTGCAATGACAATGGGTGGATACTCTGGACAGCAAGGTCAACCTAGTTTCCCGTACTTGGTCCTTCATCCTTCTTCCCCTTCCCTTTCCCCCGGCGAGTGTTCTTCACCTTCACAGGGAATATTCCGGTAGTCCTTCTACCTGGCTCAGGGACCCTTCCCGACGCCTCCGTCAAGCCTGTAGCTGTCAACGCAGCCCTCTCCCTAGCTCTGTCTCGAGCTGCCTCACTTCGAGCCATCATGACCGTGCTTTGATTGGCCTCCCGATCAGCATTGGCCTCATAGTCAGCCATGTCGTTCCCAGTACGATTCCCAGGGTTAGCTCCCGCTTCAGTCCTCCTCAAGGTCGAGCTGTCAAGGTGGCCAGCACCCAACAGCTCATCCCGTCTCCACAAAATAGACATCTGTGTCTCCCCTATACACTCTTCGTACCAGTTCAGATACTGCGTCGACAGAACAGTGCCCCCTCTCCGGTGAAAGAGAACCCTGGCAGGAAAGGACGTGTATTGCCACCACCGTGTGAGCAGCAATAGCATCGAAGGATCTTCCATCAGCAGAGATCCCACCTCGAAGGTAGCAGCATGAACTAAACCCATCAATGGCACCTGCTCCAGCCCGTACTGTCGCAGCACCAACGATGGAATATAGAAAGACGTCTGAGACAGCCCCGGCACTCTGACAACCAAGTGACCCTCCTGAGCGGTCCGACAAGTCTGTAACTTCCAGTGGGGAACCCACCATCGCAAATGATGCGTGCGGAGTCTGGCCATCCAGAGCTCCAGCTCAGCCTGATTACCCCCTATCACCAAAGGACGTCGAGAGAAGGACTAAGCGTCACAAGACATTGGCACCTCAGTGTGAATGTGTGCCCAAATTCTAATTTTTTGTTTTTTTAGATTGGATTCACGCGAGTTTGAAAACATCTGGTTTAATTTGAAAAACGGAGTCGCCACGCCATTTTGATTTCCTCAAAACTTTGAAAAAAAGGATTTAGGGTTCGGAGGTTAAGTTATCCCTTGGGAAGAACGGATCGTCGTTCACCCAAGGTGCCTTGTCGTGGCAAGTCTCCCTAGATTCCATTTTTCGTGCTTGCTTGCGTGCTTTCTTGTGTGCATGTGTTGAAAAGAGAGGGGGGGGGGAATGTCCCAAGTGGTCTTCCGGACGTACAAACCATTTAGTTGGTTGTCGCTCGGATTCCTTGGATTTTTATATGTTCGGGACTTTGATCCCGTCCTCATCTTGGACTTGTGATCATCGCTATTTGACCTTGGGTCTTGCGTGATCGAGAGAAGGACTCTCTTTTATAGTCCAAAATGAGGTTCTTTAGAAGAGGAGTGTCCTTAGCCCATCAATCCTACGCCTTGAGACGATTGAGCTTATATTGGAGTTATCATGCTCGTCTCAAGCGATAATCGGAGATATAGGTTCAAGGTTTTATCCCTTTCTAAAGAGATTGTGGCACCTTTAATGGAAGAAACGATGTAAAGATAGGATCTTTACACCGGTTCATTCCGAAGGTTGCTAATGGGGACATGGGGGAATGCATGTAAAAATGACATTTTTAGTGAAAAGATGACATTTTGGAGTGCAAAGGATGCTTTTGATTGCAAATGATGCTTTTTGATGTAAAGAAAGGATTTTTATGCAAAGGATGCATTTTTATAGGAAAATAGCATTTTTAGGTAAAGGATGCATCTTTGATGCAAAGAAATGATCTTTAATGCAAAGGATGCATTTTTATGTGTGAAAATGAGTTTTAAGGTGCAAATGATGCAATTTGAATATAAATATTACATTTTTATATGCAAAGGATGCATAAAGATATCATTTTTATGTAAAAAAGGGATTTTTAGGTGCAAAGGATGCACCTTTAACGTAAAGATTACATTTTTATGGGCAAAGGATGCTTATTTCATGCAAAGGATGCAAAGGGGGAGGGGGATATGATTTATATGAATAAAGATAGGATCTTTAACAACTAATACCAAGTCCCAAGCAAGATAATAGCAATATGTAGATGCAAGGAGCAATTATATCACATAGAACAAGTATAATGCAAGGTAAGGGGGTGAGAGGTTACCAATGGTGGTGACCTCTTCTTCTTTGGATCTTGCCTAGCGGAAGGACCAACTTGGAGGGCTTCAAGGAGGAGGGAGGTGGCTCTTGGCACTCTTCAACTTCCTAGATTTTTGCAGCAGTGCTTGAATGGAGTTTTTTGGTACTGAATGTGGTATCTTGTTCTTTAAAATGGGTAGAGGAGGGATCTATTTATAGGCAGTCTGGATAAGGCTAATGAAGCCGTGCGGCTAGGAGTCTTCTCCTAATGCAGCCGTGCGGCATTATCCTGTATGACTCAGCATGTTTCTAGAATCATGCAAGGTGGCACTTCTAGAAGGATACCAAATACAAGGAAAACGTTCTCTTTTAATTTAGAGCAGTCCCTTCATCCCTCGGAAGGTTCGGAACAGTTCCGGAATTGTTCCCGGACTTTAGGAAAAGTTCGGGGAATTGCCGAAAAATTTAACCGAAATGCATGAGCCACATTTGGGTACTTACAGAAGCCCCTCGACAACGTCACTTGCAGGGCGAGTGGGGTTGTCGATAGAAAAGGATCCGATCTGGCGAATGTCGAGACGGATTAGGTGACCAAGGTAGTCGAGTGGCTGAACCTTTGGGAGGCTACCTACGTATCCCAAGTGGGAATCAAGCCAGGCCGTAGTTCAGAACAAGATCCGCAGGGGAATGGTGAAGAGAAAACTGGTCTCTTGCTGGGAAAATAGAAGAGAAAGTGACCTAGGAGGTCAGGTGATTGATCCTACTGGGGATATGCTAGAAGTGACCGATGTGGTCGGATATATGGACCTCTATGAGGGGCTACTTTACCACTGAGGAGTGATGAATGACAAAGGGGTGACCAATGTGGTCTGATGGCTGAACCTTTATGAAAGGCTGCCTCACCACTGAGGAGCGATGATGGAATAGGGTGACCACTGCGGTCGGATGGCTGGACCTTTTATGAAAGGCTAACTACGTATTCCGGAGAAATCAAGCCTTGATCGTAGTTCAAGCATCACTAGATAGTTAGGAATGATGTCTAGGATCCTTGAGGTTTTGACAATTAATGGAGGTTGTCACCTGAGGTGACTAAAGCTTACGTCACTATCGAGGAGATAGAGGTAGCTTAAGTTTGGAGAACTTGAGCGTACTTCTCAATCTGTGATAGAGGTAGCTAAAGTTTGGAGAACTTGAGCGTACTTCTCAATTTGTGATAGAGGTAGCTAAAGTTTGGAGAACTTGAGCGTACTTCTCTATTCATGATAGAGGTAGCTAAAGTTTGGAGAACTTGAGCGTACTTCTCTATTCGTGATAGAGGTAGCTAAAGTTTGGAGAACTTGAGCGTACTTCTCTATTCATGATAGAGGTAGCTAAAATTTGGAGAACTTAAGTGTACTTCTCTATTCGTGATAGAGGTAGCTAAAGTTTGGAGAACTTGAGTGTACTTCTCTATTCATGATAGAGGTAGCTAAAGTTTGGAGAACTTGAGCGTACTTCTCTATTCGTGATAGAGGTAGCTAAAGTTTGAAATTCTGACAATTCGGAGGTTGTCACCTAGCGTCATTCCGGAAGTAACGGAGGCGACTGGGGAGGAAAGTCTATTTGCTTAGGAGATAATGGATATCTTTTGGAAGACGACGTTATCCTAGTTAAAGGATAACAGGAATTATATGTCCAAGTGGAAAGTCCAGGGGCAAAATTGTAATTTCTGCTCAGGGCAAAAGAAGTCGCCCGGCGTGAGACGGGGGCAAAAGAGGCCGCACGGCTAGAAGTTTGATTTTTCCAGATTATTTAAAAGAGATTTGAACGGGCATTGGGCATTGTTGCCGCCCACCTATTGCCGAGGAAGAGAGAGAGAAGGGAGAGAATTTCTTCAAAATTCTTTAATTCCCTTGCTTCTATTGATTAAGATGGATCCGGAGGGGAATCCTATGCCAAAGCAAGCAAGGAGGAACATCTCCGAGGCCGCTCGGAGGAGGAGGAAATAGCTCGTCCGCACGGAGAGGAAGTATGACTTCCTTACGCCTCCATCGGAGCTCTATCCGGGCAGGAGGGAGCACAAATCGACGAATCCTCAATCGGTTGGGGTAAGCATTCTTAATTTGCTCAATTCCGTCGATTTTGATTGAATTTTGATTGATTCTAGGGCTTGACTCGAGTTTTAGGAATTTCTTGAATTTTCCTAGGATTTTTTAAGATGATTTTGGAATATTAATGATTAACCTATGAGGCTAAGAAGATGAACGAACATGCATGTGCAATTTTCTTAAGAAATAATGAGAATGACCCATTTTTCGAAAATAAATTGAGAAAATAATTGTCTAAGATGTGACGGAGTCCTTGCATGTGCTAGAACTAGGTCAATTTTTTTTTGATCATGGATGCTAAAACGGGATTTTGGATGATGAAAAGGATTCATGCATGCCTTTTTTTTGAGAAAAAATTAATGCTTTTGTGCAAATAATTTTGAAAAGAGGCATTTACAAAAAACACATTTTAAAAGATGGAAATTACAAAAAAATACACACAAGATGGAAATTACAAAAAACTTCTATAAAAATTACAAAAAACTACTTTTGTAACTTGAAAGCACTATTTTCTTAAAAAAAAAAAAAAAAAAAAAAAGGACATAAATAAACATAAAAAATTGTCCTAACTGTCATGCTTGTTAAAGAGAACGTCTAAGAACAAAATCACATCATGTTAAACAAAAGATAAAAAATCATCATATATATTGAAGGATAACATTTAACACACAATATATTGATAAGTAAAAAACTTTGATTTATGCAAGCAGGCACGGAAAAACGCACCATTTGAAAATAACTGCAGTTGATTTGATACATCAACAGGATATTGGTAGTGGTTCTCATCAAGAAAAATAGGTAATGTGTTGTTGTTGTTGCCTCCCAACATCTTCAAGGAGAAAAATAAAATATTTACAGAATGTTTGCTGCTGAAGATTACCAAATTGGTTTAGCTATATAATCCAATTCTCACATTCCAATGAACAAACTGAATCAAATTAAAATTCCTAACGAGAGAAATTCAGATCTACTAACCTTCATTCTGATAAACAATTGATAAACAACCGATAAACAACTGATAAACAACTAATAAACAACTGATAAACATGATAAACAACTGATAAGCAATTGATAAACAACTGATAAACAACCTATAAACATGATAAACAACTGATAAACAACTGATAAACATGATAAACAACTGATAAACAACTGATAAACATGATAAACAACTGATAAACAACTGATAAACAAATGATAAAGAAATGATAAAGATGATAAACAACTGATAAACAACAGATAAACAACTGATAAACATGATAAACAACTGATAAACAACTGATAAACATGATAAACAACTGATAAGCAACTGATAAACAACTGATAAATAACTGATAAACATGATAAACAACTGATAAACATGATAAACAACTGATAAACAACTGATAAACAACTGATAAACATGATAAACAACTGATAAACAAATGATAAACAAATGATAAAGATAATAAACAACTGATAAACAACTGATAAATAACCGATAAACAATTGATAAACATGATAAACAACTGATAAACATGATAAACAACTGATAAAGAACTGATAAACAAATGATAAACATGATAAACAACTGATAAACAATCGATAAACATGATAAACAACTGATAAACAACTAAAAACCTTTTAATGAGTTTTGTTCATGTTATCTCTCCTATTTCACTTTTACACTCACAACATTCTCTTTCCTAACTATTCCTCCCACTCATTCTCTCTCCTATTTAATTCTTCATACTCACAATATTTTCTTTCACTTTTTCTCTCTCTTACTTTTCCTTAATTCGCGTGCCCATAAATTTGGTATCAGTTTTGATGAAACAGAGGGAGTATTTTTTAAACACCGTCACATTTTTACATGTGCACCGACACATTTTATAACTATGTCCGACACTTTTTAAGTCACTTGGAAATGTTTTAATTCTTTCATCGTTTGTCCTCTTTCCCCAATTCCAACCCATCAACATTCAATCATACTCGCCGTCGCCTAATGCCTCTGTTCATCTCATGAATCTGTATACCCTAGCCATCATTGCAATCCAATTTAATTAAAGAATGTGTGCACTCTGTTCAGTAAATTCGGAAAATCACGAGAGTAAATACAATTGATCAATTGCTGATATTTTGATAAATTAGTTACTGAATTGAATGAAATGTTTGATCAGCAAGCAAACATAAACAAAAAAACTGATTGTCGTCGACGCCAAATGCGGAGGTGGTCGTCGGAGATGGGTTGACCGGTTGAGGAGAGAGAGAGAGTAACAGAGGAAGTGTGAGTGTGTGTTTTGTGTGAAAAATGGTTTTTAGTAATATTTATATTTAATTAAGTAGTTTTTTGTAAAATTCTATCTTACATGTTTTTTTTTGTAAATGCCATCTTTTTGAATGAGTTTTTTGTAATAAACCCTTTTGAAAATTGTGATTTTGTGCTTAGGATAGCAATGTGCTTGACATGATGTGTTTCAAGTGATGAAAGACACATTTTTCTACGCATAGAATGCTAGAAATCCTTTATGTATGCTTTACTTTTGAAAATATGTGCACTTTTGAATATATGCATGCTTTTGAAATGAGGTGAAGGACTGACACATTTCTTTTGTTGTGCTTGTCTACAGGAGAACAAGTCTAGGGGGCCTTCCGAGATTGCAGTGAGGCTATGGCAGAGGATGCCCGATTTTGCGAAGGATGGGGTGAACCCCAAGCAGCTAGTGAGGGCTACCGGCCTGGATTTATTTATTGAGGCTATCGGCAGAGGTATTCACATTACCTCGAAGAGCAAGGGCTTGATCCAGGCCCTCTCAGAGTTCTGGTGGGACACCACTCACAGCTTTCACCTTAGCTGGGGAGAGCTGACAGTGACACCTGCAGATTTCACTGCTATCACTGGCTTACAGTTCACCGGGAGGCCTGTGACCTGGAGGAACCATATCACGGCGGAGGAATTTAGAGCATTGGTTTGGTTTGAGCTTATTCCTAAGGGGCTAGGGATGGAGACCAGGAATGTGGAGGTGGTAGTCCAGAACTGCATGCAGGAATTTGCTGCTAATGAGGTGACTGCCTACCAGCTTGCGAGGGCTTTTATGTGGTTGATGTTGTAGTCACCATTTTTGCCAATTCTGGGACGCTGGCTATGACTTGCCTTCTTGACTCCTTGGAGGATGTTGATGGGATTGGGACGGTCTCTTGGGGCGAGGCCGGATTGGCGGAGCTTTACTTCTCCCTGGACATGTACAGCCGGAATAAGGCTGCCTCGATGGACTGCTTCTCCTTCGCTCACGAGGTATTCTCACCTTCTTTCCTTTCTCTTTTCTTGTCTTGAGACTTTTATGAGAGAAAATGACCCTTTTGATGTTTTGAACATGCACGTCTGGTTTTGCGAGGTGATTGGGTTCTTTCCGTGGAACCAGCAGAGCGATGCTACCATCTTTCCCGCTATGATCCGCTGGAGGGGAGATGCGAGGGATAAGTTCACCGGGAAGACCCGGATCACCTTTGATTACAAGATGGTGAGGCCAGTCATCAACAGGGATGGGCACGACGGAGTGGACTTTTACCCTTGGGGGAGATATCCAGAGATTTTGCTAGGAGAGGCCGTGGAGGCGACGAGGCAGAGGCGATGGTTGACCGGGCTGACATGTGATGTCATCTATCTGGGGGACCATTTCTCTAGGCAGCATGGCAAAATCCCTCCATTGGATGCCATTACCCCTCATGATCCTCCAGCAAGGATGCTGCAGCCCAGGGATTGGTCGGCGGATGACATTGCTAGATATCAGGCAGGCGTAGCAGCTGAGGAGTATTTTGACATGGCTACCCCTTATGCTACTTTTGTGGAGCAGCGATTGAGGACGCCACAGAAGCTAGTGAAGCTGGCTGTCACTCAGGGGTATGGGGAGGCCGAGCCTACTAACCCGCCGATGCCTCCTGCTCATCTCTCTTATGTAGTCAATGAGGTACCGAGGAGGTTCAGGATACCTATCCCCGACACTAGGGAGCCCCAGTATACTCTGCCGCCGGACAGCACTGTAAGTACACTTTAGGGTCTTTTCCCTTTTTTAGACTTCTTTGCCTTCTTTTTTTTTTTTTGCAATTTCAAGATTTTGTGAGATTTTCTTCTCTTTTTTCTCAGGTTCCAGCTCGCACTTACGATGGCTTGGTCAGGCAGAATAGGGGCTGGAAAGATGTATGCCGGTCCCTTTTGAAGAAGCTGGCTTGCGCTTCAAAGGCTGCATCGAACGTGCAGGAGCCTGTGCGCAAAAGGAGGCATGTAGGGGGCACGGCATCCACCTCATCGACTTCAGAGTACTCCTCTAGCGCCTTGCCTCGGGGACGGGGACCCAATGTCGGCATCCTGGAGCATCTGGCGGAGTATGAACATGTGAATGTTCATCTTTCTGACGTGAGCGAGAGTGAGGATTTGATGAGAGAGGCGAGCGTCTATGAGTTGCGTAGTGATGAGGAGGAATCGGAGGCCTAGGAGGTCTCTAGAATCGATTTAGGAGGAAAAAACAAACAATGAACAATTTTATGCACATTTTGTTTATTTTTTTGCTTTATTTGGGCACCGATGGGGCAAAAACAATGTATTAGTGTTTTATTTGCTTTTTAAATTTATGCTTTATGAATTTACATATTACTTGAGCCTCGGGGCAGTTTTTTGCTTGGAATTGGGGCTGAAACTGGGCCAAAATGATTTGTGATGACACATAACTGCATGGTTAGTGTTTGGATATGTTTTTGTACAGGTTTTTGTTGGAAAAGTGGGGTGAAAACTCCCTTTGGGCAGCAACTTGGTTGCTGCAGATTTTTTCCCACATCAGGCAAATGAAGCCGTGCGGTCAGGACCTGAGAGCAAAAGAGGCCGTGCGGCTTACAGTTCTGTCTGGACTGGTCATTTTCAGAATAAAATCAAGGCTTGGCCATTTCATTTCATTTTCACTCTAGACTTGTCCCAACTGTTCCCAGAGCACATATTTGGCCTAAAGACATCAACTTTGATCATTTTGCAATGGAGAAACCCGTTAGATTGCAAAGGGGGAAAAGAGACCGCTTTCTGTCCGATCTTCAATCTTAGATGAGATATAACTTTCAATCTCACAAGGGGCTGTTTGATTCTTCTTTCAAGATCAAATCTTTATGGCATTTGAGGGATCTCCCGCCCGATTGGGACCTTTTGAGAGCAGCAGCAAGGTTTTGGGACGTCCGGAGACACATTTACTTCTTTTCTTACAATGAGATTGTCCCAACTTATGAAGACTTCCGAGCCTTGATTGGGCGTCCAGAAATTAAGGCTATATCGATTCCTCTGATCGAAGATGTTCCGGTGGCGGCAAAGCTTGCATCTTTTCTGCACATATCTCTGGGAGAGGCTGAGGGGATGATGATAGCTCCGGACAGGATTGACCTTTCGATATCCCGCAGGTTCGGGTCTCCGGATATGGCTACGACCACGGTGGCTATGGATGCCTTTATCCTCTCGCATATTCTCTTCTCTCGTTCACCGCCGAGTCCTGGGGATCTGTCATGGTGGTCTCTTGGACATGGTTAGGGATTGCAGGCCGGGAAGGACATTGTCCCACCGGTTTTGGGTGAGACCCCGCATGGTATCGATAGGATGGCTAGAGGAGACCGTTTTATGAGGTCCGGGAGTCCGGCCGTGTTGACTTTATGGCTGCAGGAGAGGCTCGGGCTTTGCCAGGGGCTTTGCCGACTCCGCCCTTGAGTGATTTCCTGAGGGGTTTACCTCGGCAGCCAGGACCAGGGTGACTGGGAGCCGATGATGGCTAGGTTATCCACTTCGGATATTCGGCCGCGGGTACCTCACCGGAGGTTGCGCATCAGAGGACATTTTAGGAGTCCTATATAGTGAGGGTTCCGTGGTTCCGCCGGTCATCCTTCTACATACCCCGCTTGGTATCCAGCAGCCGGGGCCTTACAGGAGCCGTTGGGCGATTGGGAGGACATCCGTACCATGGAGGTGGTGCCATTAGATATGAGGGATCCGGCCAGCTTCTCATTCTTCTCGAGGGCTTGGATGTATGCTGCTTTCCCACCCAGGGCCATTCTCAGGAGCAGGAAGAGTACCATCTTGACTACGGCCTACTTGGATTGGTACGAGAGGGAGACGGGAGCGACTCAGTCATATTGGGAGAGAGGCGTCGGGCTTTATTGGGGCCGACCGTGACTCGAGTAGGACTCGAGGGAGACTAAGGCTAAGGCGAGTCGCCATAACCACGGGTGACCTTATCAGAGATATGGAGGCTCGATATAAGAGGCTTTCGAAGTCGCTCCTTGACCGAGGCTCGCAGGGAGGAAGTGCGGACTCGTGCCCGTATTGAGAGGGCACTTATTGACACAGTTTGATGGAGGCTCCAGTGAGGATACCAGGGATCGGGATGAGGGAGACCGACATCTTGGAGAAGCAGAGAAAGAAAACTCGACGGGGTCGAGGTAAAGGGAAGAAGACCAAAGAAGACTCAAATGGAATGACGACTACGCATCTTTTCTTAGGATTCCCTTATTGTCATTTTGCAAACACAAAGAGTTTATTAGGCATTTTATTGTATTTTTAGATCTTTGTAGCAGGTGTTAAAGCGTAGTCAAGAGTAGACCGTGCTTGAACTCATCAAGAAGTTTTTAACTTGTAATGAACAAGAGATATTATCTTAGAAATTAATCAAGACACAATTTCATGGAAATTTCAGATGTCTTATTGATTAGGACCCGTTTTATGAAAACTTGAATGCCCTTTATTTATTGTTTAGGACGCATTTCATGGAGACTTAATCGCCCTTTTTTTTATTGTTTAGACCGAACCATAAATGGCTGCCTACGTTCCCCTTTTACAAGAAAGACTAAGGGGCTCAGGTCTTCGTAGTTCATTCTGGTGAACTTTTTTTTTATGTGCAGCCCTGTTTTTTGCCTAGACCGCCCTTTTTGGGTTTTCAGCCTAGCTGGGCATTACTCTTTTTGCACTAAGATTTTTTCTTTTTTTCTTTTTTTTTATGTACAGCCCTGTTTTTTGCCTAGACCGCCCTTTTTGGGTTTTCAGCCTAGCTGGGCATTACTCTTTTTGCACTAAGATTTTTTCTTCTTTTTTTTATGTGCAACCCTGTTTTTTGCCTAGACCGCCTTTTTTTGGTTTTCTTCAGCCATCTTAATCTGGTTGTAGCCAGCAAAGCCGTCAACGAAGGATTTGACTTCGTAGTCGCAGCGGAGTCCACCAGATATCTATGTTTGGCAAGGGGTAATCGTCTTTGGGCCGGCCTTGTTCGCATCCCGGAAATCTACACAGCAGCGCACCTTCCCATTGGCCTTGGTTACGGTCACAATATTGGACAACCATGTCGAATATTCGATAACTCTGATGAATCCTACCCGCAGTAGCTTCTCAATTTCTTCTTTGACCTGTAGAGACCACTCTTGCTTGATTTTTCTCAGTTTTCTCGCTTTTATCAAGTTTAGCATCTCGGTGCTAGAGGGATTCTGTGCTCTACTATTGAACCTGTCTAGCCCCTAAGATATCCTTGTACGACCATGCAAAGACGTCCATGTATTCTCTGAGCGTCATTAACCAGTCCGTCCCTTTCAACCCCCTGGAAGAAGCTTCCAATCTGTGTCTCTTTAGGTTCCTCGACAGTACCCAAGTTAACACTTGTCAAAACCTCCTCGGCAGCTTGGGGCCGGTTTTCCTCTTTTTCTGTAACCTGCTTAAAGATTTCTTTAACGTATTGTTCGTTTAGTGTGTTTGCATCTTGTTCAAATGATTCATTATTAACTGTTGTTAAGTTTTGAGTTAATTTATCATTTGTTAAGTTGGCAATAAGAGGATACTCAGAAAGATCTGTCATTTCATTCAAAGCAAGGGGAAAGATGACATTGATTACATGTTCATAATCCTCAGGCGTGAGGCCTTCGGATGACTCAGAGGACTGGAATTCAAAGATTCCTGACTCAACTGACTCTTGACCCTACTGACTCTGGACCCTACACTACTTATTGACTCGAAGTGTTTGACGCGGGTTGGACTGGGGTTTACTCTTTCCTGCTGTTGCCCTGGGGAGTAGCAATCTTGTCAGCATTCTTCAGAAAGTTGGAGACTTCAAACTGATCAAAAACTTGCCGGAAATCATTGGTAGGCCGGTATCTTGGAAAGATGGTGAGAGGAGCTAGAGTAGCTTGATGCAATCTCTCGGCGAGCTCGTCTGTGACAACTGGACTCATTGACTGAAGAGTCTGGCTCATCTTATCAATACACTGCTGTAAGTACCCCAATCTGGATCGCTCTCCATCCCAGCATACGACAAAACCAGAGGCAAACTTCCGGAGGTCATAACTCCTTCATACGAACTCCGATTGAGACGTGCCATATATGGTTGGAAAGCTCTCGACGAGAGCTAGCTTGCCATCACATTCACAAGAGCATGGAAAGTCCGTACGGACCTCTTTGCATGCCAAAAGGTCCGTACGGACCTCTTTGCACTGCATATAATCATTACGAAAATCCCCTTAAAGTCCACGAGATTCCCTCAAATCCCGGAAATCCATCATTACCTAAGAGGTCCGTACGGACCTCTTTGCAGCTTTTCCACTACTATAAATAGAGGGCTTCCCTCCTCATTTTTTGACACCTCCCTCTTCTCTCTTCCTCCCTTAGCCTTCTGGCTCCCCCTCTAAGTCCTCTCGAGGCACTCCCGGCCCCTTTCGGATCCTTCCGAGGCCTTCCGAGCTCCCTTGTGGTGCTCCGAAGCCTCTCCGAGCGCTCCCGAGACGCTCCCGCGCTGCCCCGAGGCACTCTCGAGGTACTCGAGGCCCCTCGTGGTACTCCGAGGCCTCGTCGGTCTTTCCCACTTGTCCCGCTCTTTCCGAGTCAAACCGACGATCCCAAATCACGCCGAAACTCTGCCCGAGTGACTCCGCCACCACAACGCACGCCGAACCTCTCGCCCGAGTCAAACCGACGATCCCAAATCACGCCGAAACCCGCGCGAGTGACTCCGCCACCACAATCGCACGCCGAACCTCTCGCCCGAGTGATCCCGACGATCCCCACGCACGCCGAACCTCTCGCCCGAACGCAGCCTGCAACCTCAACTCACGCCGAAACTCGTCCGCGGACAACCGGCATCTCCGAAGCAATCCCGATCCATACCGGGAACGCTACTCCGACCTCAAACACTATTCCCCTAAGACAGACACAAACCAACATTGGTAAGGCTTCCTTCCTATACTATTTCAATACATTTCCATACATAGCATACAATGTAGACATCCGATACAAAGCATGCATTTTTAAAAGCACACACACACACACACAACATTTAAAGGATATTAGGGGTATCCGAAAGACTCGTTTTACGAGGCTACTCTGTGAGCTCTAATATTCTAATATTCTCTTCCCGAGGAGTCATCTCGACCTCCGAACTCAAAATCTCATCACACAAAAACAGCTTTAAAATTATCTTTAAACCGATGCCCTTTTTCAATGTTTCGGGCTTAATAAAAACGGCGCGGCGACTCTACAAAATGCGAAAGCAAAACGGCGAGACACCTCCAACACGCAACGCTAAAACGGAATAAGCGATGCCGGGGCGCGATTGTGCCGCTCGATCCGGCGACTTCCCGAATGCCGACGATGCGAGATGCCGGGTCGCGCGCGCGAGCCGGATCCGGGTAATTTCAGCTGGCGACTGCTGGGACGCTTTGTTTTAAAAACTTTTAAACAAAACAAAAGATTTTTAAAACGATGATGAGGGTCAAACTTTCATTTTACCCCTTCCTTTAACTGTTGTGTGTGTGTGCACGTGCTTCGTTTTTATTTTACAAAAAAAAAAAAAAATACAAAAAAAATGCATCAATATACATCTGTGCATACATTTAAAATTCTTCAAAAACTTCTATTTTACTCAGTAAAAGAATTTTAGAAACCGCACACTACGCGCACCGCCGCCTGCTACACCGCACTCTACTCACACCGCCGCTCGGTTACACCGCACACTATGCGCACCGCCGCCTCTGATACACCGCACACTACAACCCTTAACCCGGAGTGGTCTCGCTGCAGCCCGTTTGGTCTTCCTAGGCCTCTTGGGCGCGCACGGATCATTCCAAACATCCCATCCTAGCCAAGCGTCAACCCCGCACGTTTGAGTCTTGAGTCACACTCGTCCGCACTCGGCTGGTTTTTACCTGGGGCCCGTGTCATACAAACTCGGATACATATACCATGCCGGCCATTTTCTCGAGTCAAGGCTCTAACTCAAGATCCCTTGCGCAAGCAAAGCGATGAAAGGTCATGCTAAAATCTTGACTCGATCTTGATTTCCGAAGCTACACCTGCACGATGTTCCGTCCCGATATACATCCATGCTCGCATGACACCATGTCATCACGCCTTTGATACGTCGCCCATGACGATATGACCTACCTAACGCCTAACGTCACAGATCCCTTGCGCAAGCAAGGTAAAGAGAGGTCATGCCGAACTTCGACCCGATCTTGACTCGCCGCCGCCTGGCTCACTATTCACATGGCTAACGCATCAAAACGAACATGACAGCTCGGTCCTTAGGTTCGATTTTTCTTTTAGGCCGGTGGAAACCGCTTGCACTATAGGACCTCGCCCGGGCCGCCCACCCCGGGATGTCGAAATACAGGTGCAAAACGAGGGGCTTATAGCCGCACGTATGGTCTCCATCGACCCAGATCTAGCATAGTTGCGAAAAGAAGAGCAATCTTTTCCAACCTACCTAGGATTCTCGAGAAAATACATGTTTTAAGTAAATTAAAACAACAAAAAAAAATCGAAAATAAAAGAAACGGAAACCGCATGCCACGTGAGCTTTCCCCTTCTATCCCGTTAGGCCATTCCCGTGTCTAAATCCTTGCCCGTCACCCCCTCCAAATAACCGAGAGTGGCCGAGAATCCCCGGAAGCCGCCTTTTCGCATTGAGGTCACAAGGTCCGATAGCCCTTCCAGCTTCAACGGTCCGCACCGTCCAATACTTCCCCACGACGGATCAACAGATAACAAGTGAGGGAAACGGAACCCGCCACTAAGGAATCTCCGTACAATGGAGGAGGTGCCGCGAGCCTTCGAAGCCATCAAGAAGCGCCAAGAAGAACAAAGCAAGCTCGGATCGTCGACACCTTGCGTCTTCGAGGAACAACAGTAGCCTTCCCAACCCGATGGAACCTTTGTTCTCATAGAAGACGAAGACATACCGGCTCCCCTTTCTCAAAGCTATCAAGCAGTCCCGCTCCGCCAAGCTACGAGATCCCAAGCAACGCAGCGCCTTCGCCAAAGCTCCTCCGCATCGGGCCAAGGGGCCCGACATGCTCGCCTCGGGACAGCCAGCTTCCGCCCGCACATCAAGCTCATTACTAACAAAGACACATACGTGCTCGCTTCCGCTGTATCCCAAAGGCATCTCGGTATCCCCAGATTCAATCCTTTGCCTCTATACGAGCCTCGCAATCACAATCGAAGTCCCCATTCTTACTGTGGACAGTATCCCGAGCGGATATCCCGACATCTCAAGTTTGCCACCCGCTAGCCTCGCCAATTGGGGCTAACGAATCGTTTCCCCAGCTTCCCAAACACAGCCTCTTAGCGGACCCGGCAATCACGCCTCAACTTCAACACCCTGCAGGGTATGGGTTGGTATACACTCAACTACCTCCCCAAGACTCCCGAATGGCGATCCCATCGCCCAATCCACCTCCATCTTCGATTTCCGTCCCCGAAAACGGTAACCCACCTCGCATACCGACCACATGGCTTGGTTGATCGAACATTGAAAGACATGCAAGGCAAGCTAGCTAGTTCTCGGAAGGACTCCCTCCCGCCTACCGATCCGAACAAAGTGGTCCCTCTCCCTCCAAAGTTCAGGATGCCGGAAATGGAAAAGTTTGACGGAATGTAATGCCCAAAAACCCACATCGACACCTACGCCCCGGGTATGAGAGCCAAAGGGGCAACCCTCACCGTATGGCGGACCACTTCCAAAGATTCTCTCAAATCCACAGCCGCTAAGATGGTTCCTCAATGTAAAGGCGTAAAACCGCTCCACGTGGGACCAAATCGCCGAGATCTTCCTAGAGAAGTACCGCGCCAACCTTGAGTGGGAGACAAACCGCCACGATCTCGCAAGCCACCGAGCAAAAGGATGATGAACCCGCTGGGCGAAGTTCTACAAAAGATGGAATTGGAAGCTTAGCGAGATAATGGATCCGCTTTCCAAAGAAGAGCAAATGGATATCTTCCATTCCCGCCTCAAACCATCTCTCGAGGGCCTCGATTAGCCACCACTTCTATCCCGACCTTCGTGCTACGGTCAATGCCGGACCAAGTTCGAAAAGACGCCGAGCCTACAAAAGACACCAGCCACTCTTGCTCCTTCCCACCGCTACTGTGCAGCCTCGCCAAATTCGACGCCTGTTCCAAACATAGGAAAGGAGGCCGCCGGAGCAGCCCACTACATCCGTAACGGAGTCCAAGGAAGCCGCGATCAAGCGCCCGAGAAATAACAATCCTCCCTGACGCAGCCGTTTCTCGACTTCGACAACCTTGGAATGCCTCTAAGCCAAGTGTTTGAGGCGTTGATGAAGCGTAACATGCTCAAGCCCTCGAGAATTATCACCGAGGAATCCTAACCTAAGCGTGGATATGAGCAAGCATTGCGCTTTTCACAACTACCCGGGCCACACCACCGACAATTGCGTCATACTAAAAACAAGCGATCCAAAGGCCGATTGAAGAAGGAAAGTTGGAATGCCCACGCGGTCCCAAAGACAAGCCGAAATCAATTCCCCAACAACAATTGGGGAAAGCATCAGCGAGAAGCCTTTCGACCTTCTCAAGCGCGTCAAAAATGCCATTGAGGAACCGGGTTACCTTCTCATGACCCACAACCAAAGAAAGAAGAAATCGTCTCGGAAGCTTGATCTAACCCCGCCTCCTAGAGTCTAGCTTCTAAAATAAAAGACCCCGAGTCCGTCGTGTTTAAAGTTTAAGTCTCTCGAGTCGTCCGACGGCCTTATGCCCGAAGATTATGTGTTTGTAACAAAAATTGCGCTTCTTTATGCTTCGAATAAAAGTTCGACCTTTCGAGTATCCTCATTGCCACTTTAACAAATGATAAATTAACTAACCAAAACAGCTTAATAATGATTCACTTGATAAAGACGCAGACACATTAATGAACAATGCATTAAACAAATCTTTAAGCATGTTGTCAAACGAGAGAAAAATCGGGCCCAAGCCGCCGAGAATGTTCTAACCAAAATGAATTTGGGAACCGCCAAGAGTCCAAAGAGACGCAAATCAAAGAATCATACAAACCCACCTCGTAGGTTCTAGTAATCGTTCTCATTCAATCAGTCCTCCTGACATTGTAATTAAGTCTTCAATTTTCCATACGAAAGTTTTCTTTCTTTTCTTGCTAGACTTGAGACATTATTTTGCACCCCACATTACATTTAATGAAATGGTTTTGTTCTATGTGATCACTTGCATTGCTCAACAAGTAATTCCACAAATGATTAATGCTTTGATTAATTGGTGTGAGAAAGTCAATCGCAGCTCCCCATACACCTTACCATACCCCACACAAAGGCCTCCATCAAGCCATACACTTTCCAAAACATGTCCCCACCATCACCTTGACCAAGTCAACGACGGCAGAACATCAAAGGACAACAAAAGGTCACTCAAGATCAAAAGATTGACCCCATGTCGACAACAATTTAGGGGCTTGCCTTCGCCTCGTGCGCATCAAGAAAGTTCAAGCGTGGGCTTGCCTTCGCCTCGTAAGCCGCACAAAAAAAAAAAAAAAAAAAAAGAAGCTCAAGCGTAAGCTACACAAAAAAAAAAAGCTCAAGCGTAAGCTTCACAAAATAAATGAGGTCAAAGACCCGTGAGCCAACGATCAAGAAGCAATGGATTCATTAAAACCGCCGTCAAATACGACTTGTCAAGGAATCACCTCAAGGCCTCGTGCCTCATCATTCAACCTTCCGAGCCTTTTTCGCCAAAGGCCGCGCAAATATTCATGCCCCGGCCCCAAAGCCAAACACAGCTTCAAACCCGAACTACGTCGACCCGAGCTCCTTGTCTTAAGGGGAACGTAGGCATCCGTAAATGGTCCGATCATAAACACATACAAATCCACAAACCCGATCTCATCAATGACCTCTCCTATACACAAACCTTCTTTCACACTGCATCAACTCGATCCTTGATACCGGCTGACTTTCTCCTCGTGATTAATCAAAGCATATCGTGTTTAATTGTTGAATAACCCGAACATCAACAAAGGGTTTTAAGCAAACAAGTGATCATTGTGAACAAATCAAGTTTTCGATGTCTCGACAAGTCTTCTTTTTCTACAAAATAGGACAATAGAGCTAAACACCGATTTTCCGTCGAAGGGCTTCCATACACTTTTACAAGCTTTTCGCACTCATACTCTCTCAAAAGAGTCAAACCCAAAAGCATTTCTTTGTGCCTACATCAAATAAGGCATTCACACAAAAGGGGACCCGTTCCCACCTTTTCAAAAATAAATACGCCTGCAAGTGTACATTACGAGTCATTTCTTCCACAAAAGAGGGTCGAACTACGCAGACCCGAGCCTCTCGCCCGAGGGGAACGTAGGCACTCTTCATTGGTTCGGTCTAAGGAATACACAAAATTCCAAAATTGATGCCACCAAGGCTCAGAAAGAAGCAAGCAAGAGATTTTGCGTCTCGACAAAGCTTTAAAAGTAAATCACAAATCATCACGCTTAAAACACTTCTTGATGAGTTCAAGCACGGTCTACTCTCAAACTCACAACATGCTAAAAGACGACTTAAAACATTTAACAATCAATGTGTTCTGCGATGCCGATGAATGGATACTCGTGTTTCGTAAGGTCATTCCATGCTACTCGCGCTTGGCCCTTCATCACTCTTTTCCTTTCCTCCTCGTCCCCAACGAAGTCTTTTTTCATTCCCCATGAGCGAGTTCTCGTCTCCTCATTCCGAGATCAGGAGTCCTCCTTGTCGTGTCAAACGAATCCGCCGCTCTCGTGCAGCATCGTTCACCCGTGCCTCGGCTCGGATCTCCTCCCTACGAGTCCGCAAAAGGGGACCTCTCCCCGCCGCCCGTCAACTCGAGTCCCGTAGTCAAACAAAGCGTCTCCCATGACATCCCGAGGGTTAGACCAAGCTTCGCACTCCTAAGGCTATAGCGGAGACGACAATCTTGCCCTGCACTGCTTCACGCCCGCTCCCCAAAACCACTTGGGTCCGCCCGATATGCTACTCATACCAATCCAGGTACTCGATGGTCAAGACAACATTCTCCCGGCATCTAAGGAGCACCACAGAGGGAAAGCGGAATACTTCCATACCTCGTAAAATACATAAAAGCATCGGATCCGTCATGCGTAAAGAAGCTACCTCCACGCTGGCAATGTCATCCCAGCCTCAAAGAAAGGCTCCCGCCTCATCCCGAACCGACGGGAAACAAGCAACGGAACACGTAAAGAGGACCAAGGCAAACACGGAACTCGACAACATAGGAACCTTCCCGACAGCCCTCCTAGTTTCAATCCCCAAAGGGAAACCCACCAACGAATCCGATGCGTACCAAGATGTGCCATCCATCTCTCCTGCTGCATCGATCCATGTCCAAGACAAAAGGTCACCGAGCAAACGTCCACTGACTAAGAGACGCCTGAGACTCGTGCATGGCTCAAGCCTCTCTCGCAACCATAATGCAAGCAAAGCAGGGGCTTCCCCGCATGAATCGGTCCCTCATCACCGTATGATCTACACCGTGGAAGGTTTCCTCGGAACCAAAGGAACGATATCCTCGCCCGCCCGACAATGGCCTCGCCATATCAAATGTAGCACCGTCACATATCCCGAGGTAGCCAACCCCGAAAAGAGCGGCTATCAAGCACAAAGCGAACGCGTCCTGCAGTGAGACATCACTCCCGCCACCGCTCATGAAACCGCCAAAGCCGCTTCACCCCCAACCGCCGTAAAACTTGCCAAAGCCGCTCACTTCCATTAACCACAAATGCATTCCCACCATGCGACATGCACAAAAATAATAATAAGCTAGCAACAATTCCTAGGTCAATCCCGGAATCACAAATACGTCATTACATCTTAAATAAAATACTTTGTCAGGCAAATACAAGTGTTTTATTACGGTGTACAAAATGTCTCGTTGCTCTACAAAAAAACAATGGAAAGAGGAAAAGCAAAAGAGCCCTAATCCGATTCATCATCATCCTCCTCCACAAACGAGAAATTCGGCATCTCGGCGCTCCGCCGCCCACATCATCGTCCCTCGGTGAACCCAAAGACCTTCCTCAACCTGGATAATCCAAGAAGTCCACAGGAATAAGAACGAAGAAGGAAAAAGAAGATGAGCCATCCCTCCTCTCCTTGTCCAAAGACTGAGGCGCCCCACGTCCTCGCCAAGTTCGACAGAGGTGCTACCTCGCCCTCGCCAAGTTCGTACAGCAGGCTCCATCTCGCCCTCACCGCAAGTTCGCACAGAGGCGCTACCTCGCCTCGCCAAGTTCGACAAAGGCTCCATCTCGCCCTCACCGCAAGTTCGCACAGAGGCGCCATCTCGCCTCACCGCAAGTTCGCATGCAGGCGCTACCTCATCCTCACCAAGTTCCGACAGAGGTTCCACCTCGCCCTCACCGCAAGTTCGCACAGCAGGCGCTACCTCGCCCTCACCAAGTTCGACAGAGGCTCCATCTCGCCCTCCCCGCAAGTTCGACATGCAGGCGCTACCTCGCCCTCACCAAGTTCGCATAGAGGCTCCATCTCGCCCTCCCCGCAAGTTCGCAGAGGCGCTACTCGCCCTCACCAAGTTCGTACAGAGGTTCCACCTCGCCCTCACCGCAAGTTCGCAGAGGCGCTACCTCGCCCTCACCAAGTTCGACAGAGGCTCCATCTCGCCCTCACCGCAAGTTCGTACAGAGGCGCTACCTCGCCCTCACCAAGTTCAGCAGAGGTTCCACCTCGCCCTCACCGCAAGTTCGAACAAAGGCTCCGTCGCGTCCTCATCCTTTCACCGACTTCGCCAAAACGCCAGATCCGCAAAGATTTCAAGAATCTCTGGCCGTGGGCGCCACACGTCCTCAACATTTCAACAACTCGATCGAGGCGCCCCACGCCCTCTAACACTTCAAGAATTCAGCCAAAGACGCCACCATGTCCTCTTCATCTCTGGCCGAGGTGCCCCACATCCTCAACAATTCAACTTCCTCCTCACAAAGGTGCCTCCTCCCGCAGTAAACACAAAGCAAAGGTATGTCAATAAACTTCAAACGCAAGACATAGCCGTAATAAATGCTACATAAAAGAAGAATCCCAAAGACGGCATGATGCCTTTCCAAAATTCCCACAAACAAAGTTCCATATAGGATCCACAAAATGCCCATCAAACTCAACTTAGGTCCGTACGCCTGTAATAGTCTCAACTTAGGTCATATTCCCGAACTAGGTCCCAACTTAGGTCATATTCCCGAACTAGGTCCCAACTTAGGTCATACTCTCAACTAAGTCTCCCTTAGGTCATACTCGAACAAGGTCCCAACTTAGGTCATATTCCCGAACTAGGTCCCAACTTAGGTCATACTCCCGAACTAGGTCCCAACTTAGGTCATATTCCCCGAACTAGGTCCCAACTTAGGGTCATACTCCCGAACTAGGTCCCAACTTAGGTCATACTCCCGAACTAGGTCCCAACTTAGGTCATATTCCCGAACTAGGTCCCAACTTAGGTCATACTCCCGAACTAGGTCCCAACTTAGGTCATACTCCCGAACTAGGTCCCAACTTAGGTCATACTCCCGAACTAGGTCACAACTTAGGTTCATACTCCCGAACTAAGCTTCAACTCAGACATCACCACGTCCACTCACCACAAACCTCACTACTTCACCACAGCATAAGGCTTTAAAACCACTGGTCCTAAGACCGTATAAACCGCCAAACTACTATCCTCACTCTAAGGCTTTAAACCACTCATCCTGAGACCGTATAAACCTCCCCAAACTACTATCCTCACTCTAAGGCTTTAAACCACTCACCGGAGACCGTATAAATCACCAAACTACTATCCCCAAATTCTAAGGCTTTAAACCACTTGGCCCGGAGACTCGTATAAATCACCCAAACTACTATCCTCACTCTAAGGCTCTAAACCACTCGGTCCGAAGACCGTATAAATCTCCCAAATCACTATCGCCGCCCTAAGGCCTTAAACCACCCGATTAGGAAAATCGTAAAATTTCCATCCCAGATACCACCACGTCTCACAATTGACTCCTCGCGGTCACCACATATCAGACATCACCCCGTCTCTTATCACCGACTCCTGCGGTCACACAACACTTTAGTGGCACCACCACGCTCACATACACTCACAATTTCACGACCTCTCGAACTACGACTGTGCTTGATTCCCGCCAGGGATACGTAGGAATCCTATCACAGTGGTCCACCATCGACCTATACTTGGCCACTCAGACACCACCACGTCCTTATCACCGACCTCGGCGGTCACACAACACTTCGTGGCACCACCACGCCCGCACTCACAAACACTCACCCCACACACGAACTACGATCACTTGATTCCCGCTAGGGATACGTAGGAATCCTATCACAGGTCCACCTAACCGACTCTAAACTGGCCACATAACAGACACCGCCATGTCCTCACGCACCGACCTACACTGCCACTTTCCCAAAGACGCGATCCAGATCAAAGACCCTTATCTTATCGACGACCCCACTTCTTTCATAAGTGACGTCGCCGAGGGGCTTCGTAAGTACCCCAACTGATCGCTCTCCATCCCAAAGATACGACAAAACCAGAGGCAAACTTCCGGAGGTCATAACTCCTTCATACGAACTCCGATTGAGACGTGCCATATATGGTTGGAAAGCTCTCGACGAGAGCTAGCTTGCCATCACATTCACAAGAGCATGGAAAGTCCGTACGGACCTCTTTGCATGCCAAAAAGGTCCGTACGGACCTCTTTGCACTGCATATAATCATTACGAAAATCCCCTTAAAGTCCACGAGATTCCCTCAAATCCCGGAAATCCATCATTACCTAAGAGGTCCGTACGGACCTCTTTGCAGTTTTCCACTACTATAAATAGAGGGCTTCCCCTCCTCATTTTTTGACACCTCCCTCTTCTCTCTTCCTCCCTTAGCCTTCTGGCTCCCCTCTAAGTCCTCTTGAGGCATTCCCGCCCCTTCGGATCCTTCCGAGGCCTTCCGAGCTCCTCGCGGTGCTCCGAGCCTCCCCGAGCGCTCCCGAGACGCTCCCGCGCGCCGCCCCGAGGCACTCTCGAGGTACTCAGGCCCCTCGTGGTACTCCGAGGCCTCGCCTGGTCTTTCCACCTGTGTCCCGCTCTTTTCCGAGTCAAACCGACGATCCCAAATCACGCCGAAACTCCGCCCGAGTGACTCCCGCCACCACAACGCACGCCGAACCTCTGCCCGAGTCAAACCGACGATCCCAAACCACGCTGAAACTCTGCCCGAGTGACTCCCGCCACCACAACGCACGCCGAACCTCTGCCCGAGTGATCCCGACGATCCCCACGCACGCCGAACCTCTCGCCCGAACGCAGCCTCAACCTCAACTCACGCCGAAACTCTGTCCGCAGACAACCGCATCTCCCGAAGCAATCCCATCCATACCTGAACGCTACTCCGACCTCAAACACCATTCCCCAAATGGAAGATGTGACACAAACCAACATTGGTAAGGCTTCCTTCCTATACTATTTCAATACATTTCCATACATAGCATACAATGTAGACATCCGATACAGCATGCATTTTTAAAAGCACACACACACACACACAACATTTAAAGGATATTAGGGGTATCCGAAAGACTCGTTTTACGAGGCTACTCGGGTGAGCTCTAATATTCTAATATTCTCTTCCCGGGGAGTCATCTGACCTCCGAACTCAAAATCTCATCACACAAAAATAGTTTAAAATTATCTTTAAACTGATGCCCTTTTTTAATGTTTTGGGCTTAATAAAAACGGCGTGGCGACTCTACAAAAATGCGAAAGCAAAACGGCGAGACACCTCCAACACGCAACGCTAAAACGGAATAAGCCAGATGCCGGGGCGCGATTGTGCTGCCTCACGGATCCGGGCGACTTCCCGAACAGCGACGAATGCGAGATGCCGGGGCTCCGCGCGCGAGCCGGATCCGGGTAATTTCAACTGCTGATAACTCATTTTCTCTTTACTGATCTTTGATACCACGACCTTGTCAGTATAGCCAACAGGAGGGTTGGCCTGGATAATGCTGATGAAGTCTTCTTCAGAAGGGACCTTGATTCTTCCTTGATTAGCCACGTATTCTATGGGTTTTCTGTATTCTGCTTCCAAATCTGCTAGCTTCTCATTGAACTTCACAATGGCGACAAATTCAGAACTTTCTGCCTCGAGAGGGTCACTGACTACAGGGGTATCAGGCTGGACTGCGTTTTGAATGATGGGTTTCTTGGTAGGTTCCTTGGCATAACTGACGTAGTAGTCAAACTTGCCTGAAGGCTCCCCTAAAGTTCCAACGCTCTTGTCCCCGGCTTCGTACTTTTCCTTTAATTTCTGTTGCATGGACTTCCTCTTCTTCTTCTTTCTTGAAGGAGCGTCTTCGTTAATCCATTCTTGATACTCATATTCCAGACAGTCTTCACAATCACACACATCATACCAGATGTGGGGCCTGGGTTGAACTGGGATGGCCTCTCCGACTACTTGGTCATTACCATTGTTGACTACCACGTTGGCCATTTTGACACTGGAAAGTTGAAACTTGAGGATTCTGGCGAACTGTCTGAGAATTCTGCGCTAACAAGTCGCTGACCCGGTGTTCTCACCCACTTCTTTCTCGCTGCGGGAAAGGGATAGGAGAGGTTTAGACTCGGGGTAGGTGTTTAGGCTGAAGGCTCAAGCAATATGCAAATTAAGAATCTTCCAGTTTACTTAAAACAGTGTCTTTTATTAATTTCTATTTGGTTGGAAAAGGGGTTCTGCCCTTCTTTTTCGCAACTACTCTAGATCTTGGATCAGTGGGTTCCGTCACTACGTCTATAAGCCCCTCGTATTCCACCTGTATTTCGACCTCCCAGGGTGGACAGCCCCGGGCGAGGGTCCTATAGGGCACGCGGATCCCACCGACCGAGAGAGAAGAACGCTCCTAACGGGTCTAGCGGGTCATAGGAACTTTTAACGCGCGAGCGATGCGGATTATAGTCAAGGAAATACCGGGAAAGTCTCGTCTTTCAGCCTTAACGGAATTTTGGCAGAATTTCGCTTGCGCGATTGACGTTTTGACTTTTCGGTAATGTCCAAGAAGATAATAGGCATGGGTCGGGCGGTAAAAGCCGGATGACACAGTGTCACATTGAACTTCGTTGCATACGCTGTGCGTGGGTCAAAATCGAAGTCAATGCCGGGTCAAGATCTTGCCAATTTTTCCTTGTCGGAAATTTGGCAGAGCTTCGCTTGAGCGAAAGATCTTTTGGATTTTTGGCATGGACTTGGTCTTGACTTTTACTCATTCCGTGCGGGTCAAGGTCAAAGTCAATGTCGGAGTCAAGATTCTACCGATTTTTCCTTATCGAAATTTCGGCAGAGTTTCGCTTGAGCAAAAGATCTTGACTTTCGTTATGGACTAAGGCTTGACCTTTACGGGGACATGCAACTGGGCTATATGACACGGACTAGACCAAAAACCAACCAAAAAGTCACAATTTTTTTGAAACGTGTGACACGGACTGTGCATTGGTCGACACTGGCTGCCATGGGGAGTTTGGGGTGATTCCG
>JAFEMH010001665.1:277500-437329 GCA_022495995.1 Adenophora triphylla var. japonica
AATCCCTGAATTCCTCCAGGCGGGAATATGCAAAAGGCCTCCTCGGCGTCCGCGAACTCGAGGACTCTCCCCTCTAGTTCCCCGAGTGCGAAGAGGGATGAGCTCCAAACCCAGCCGTTACGCCCGCGAACTGGCCAAATCCCTTTACAAAGTCCTCCCCACCAGCCGTGGGAGTAGGCGAACCTCTCGACCTAGACGGCCTCGGCTCACGGACATCCACGCTCCTCCGGGAACTGCAACCCATGAACGCCACGAGCCTCCTAGCGTAGGCAGCCCACCCGTCCACCAGCCTCATAGCCTCGTTGTACGTACGGCCAGACACATGCGAACCAGGAAGGTCATCAAAAGGACAAGCAGAAAGTACAAATGCAACATTTGCAGAATGCTACTATCAAATGCAGAAAATCAAAAAAGTGCTCACCGAAGTGTTGGGGTCAACCCTGTACCTTGATCTCGGCTCATCCGGGAGCGGGATCACCAGCCGCCTGCGCGAACCATCCAGCCCCTCATACGCCAGCCTAGCGCGTGGGAGCGGGAGATCTCGGGGATATCCAGGGCCCTCGCTCTCCCTGTGCTGCACCTGTGAGCTCCTCAGCCTCATCCTCAAGAAAGTCTCATAGTCGGCCCCCGCTATGATATACTCGGTATAGAACACGCCCTGTCTATACCTCTCCAACTCATCCATCGGCATCGACAGAGGATGCTGCATGCGCAGAGGCGGATCCACCGGCACCATCGAAAGTGACCCCGGGCCATGCTGACGGGTCACCCTCTCCCCCAGATACATAGCGTCGCAGTGAAGTCCCACTAGGAGCCTCCGCCGCCGTGTAACCTCACTAGCAACCTGAACTATGCCCATGTGGAAACGACTCCACCAGTCAGCTGGATCCTCTCAGAGAACTCCCGGTTCAGGTCCTGGGACACCTCCTCGTACGACAGTCGAGTGCCCACCCTCGACGAGACCGCCTTCTTCGCCCTCTTCTGCCAAACCATCATGGCAGGGAACAGGGGTCTATACGCCTCCCTAATGTCCCACTGCTGCGGACTGAACACCTCATAGCACCAGTCCTGTCAAGCAAATGGAAAGTTATGTCAGCTACAGAGCAGATACATACGAGTACATAAATGAGACAAGGAAGATAAAAAGACGTGAACTTACATCCAGAGCAAGCGAGAAACAGCTCAGAGAGTTCTCCTCTCCCCGCGAGAACCTGTCCATGGAATGGTAGAGATCGGCCAGTCCAGCCTCCCCCCATGCATACCCCCTCACGGCATCCAAGTCCGTCGCCGACCCGAGCAGAGGAAAGTGACGGGATGTGTCGAAGTCGGGAACAAAGTCGCCGACAACGCGAACCAAATGAACCCTCGAGCCGGGCGCTCCGCGGTCATCCTCAAAGATCCAGCCAAATAATCTGCGATACCCGCCTCCAGATGCCTCTCCATCGGCCTGTACCGAATGCCTAAGCCCCTAGCATCAGTAATATCAAAACCCAGCAGCTCCGACAACTGCCCCGGGGTATAACCATCTACCCACACCAGCCTGTTGCCATAGGTCGGCAACCCGGTGATAGCAGCAAAATAAGTGGGAGTCACCGTCGCCTCCCCCCATCTGAAATGAAAAGTGTGGGTCGTATCCCACCAGTACTCGCTCAAAGCTACGTACATGGACCTGGCCCTCTGCATCGCAGCTATCGCATCTACCGCACTGATAAATCCAGCCAATTCGGAGTCAAGCACCAGCTGCCGTGGACTCCTCTCTCCCTCTCGAGCATCGTCCGGGAATACGTCCCACAACGCTCTCACAGCCTCAAAGGCTCCCCGACTCTTCTGATTGTGGACATCAACTGTCCCTCGCCCCTGCAGGTGAACAAAGCAAAAATACGTTAAGTACGTATAACGTCAATGTAATGCACGAACGCATGTCAAAAGGATGCAATGCAGATATGGTTCTCATTCATTTCCTAACACATATTTCCATCACTTCGAAAACTCCGTCGAATTCGGAACTTTCAAAGCACTTCGAAAACTCCGTCGAATCCGGAACTTTCAAAGCATTTCGAAAACTCCGTCAAATCCGGAACTTTCAAAGCACTTCTAAAACTCCGTCGAATCTGGAACTTTCAAAACACTTCGAAAACTCCATTGAATCCGGAACTTTCAAAGCATTTCGAAAACTCCATCGAATACAGAACTTTCAAAGCACTCTGAAAACTCCGTCGAAGTCGGAACTTTCAAATTCTTTCGAACATTTCGAAAATTTACTCCGTCCCGAATTAAAGCTACTTTAATTTTGGAAGATGCATCTAGACATGGAATTTTGCAACCAAAATTTTTATGTCATCTACCCATAGTGTCAATTGAACTACATCCTAGTCAATTTCAAAAAAGGTTCATAGCAAAGTCAAAAGCCCCAATCCGGGCACCAAAATCCCTAACTCATTCCTAGTCAAATTTCTAACATTTGAAGAATGCACATTCTTAAAATTAATAGAATTTGAGGGAAGCTTACTTGTCTCTCGATCCCTCCTTTGGAGTTGTGTTTGTCCTAGCCGGGTAGAACTCCGCCGGATTCAATGGATGAATGTTGGTTCGAATGGTCCGAACCAACCGCGTTCTTTCGTCATCGGTCCTTCCATGACGAGCCATTGGTTCCCAATCACCTTCCATAGCAATTTTCCTTCACAAATCTGAACAAATCTCACAATTTGGGGTGAAAATTTTCTCTCCTTTCTCTCCTCTCTCATCGGAAGTAATGGGGGAAAAGGTTTGGTTTGCGTCGGACTTGGAGCTGATTTGAATCTGGTCAAACTCAGTCCAAGTCCGGGCGAACTCTTAGTGCACCAGAAAAGATTCCTTCCAATTCAGCCCCTCAACTTTGGACAATTCCAATTTTACCCCTTTTGGCCTCCAAAAGTGTAAAATTTCCCCCAGTTAGACATTTCTAAAACCCCATCCCCCGAGGATAAATTCCCAGTTAGTTTTCACTAATGTTCGTCTCTAGACGTTAAATTCTCAGTTAGTTTTCACTAACGCTCGTCTCCAGACGTTAAATTCTCAGATAGTTTTCACTAACGCTCGTCTCCAGACGTTAAATTCCCAGTCGACGTTTGACATTCAAACGCTCGCGCTCGTCTCCAGACGTTAAATTCCCAGTCGACGTTTGACATTCAAACGCTCGCGTCCGTCTCCAGACGTTAAATCTCCAGTTGACGTTTGACATTCAAACGCTCAATCATGTCCCCTGACATTCCAGTTACAATTCCGTCTCCCGACGTCAAAAATTTTATTGGTTTTCACCAATGTTCACTATCCCCGGCCGCCAGTCGTAAGCCCGATCGTTCCACCTCAGCGGCCATCAAGGTAAGCCCGCACAACAATCCCTCTTCGGCCATCAAGGTAAGCCCGAATGCTCATCCCCAGCAGGATTCTAAAGAAGAAACGTCGATCCTTCCGAGTTGTTAATAACGCCAGTTTAACACAACCGTTCCCATCATTTGCCGCCCTATCCCCAGCAGGATAAACCTGGCAGTCAACGTAAGCCCAGCATCCAAGGCACGAACACCTTCGTCTCAGGATAAACGTATCCCCGTAACTCCGGTTTGAGGCGCCACACGCCCTCATAAGTATCAGCAAATCCGGTTTGAGGCGCCACACGCCCTCGTATGCTTCAGCAACTCCGGTTTGAGGCGCCACACGCCCTCGTATGATCCAGCAACTCCGGTCTGAGGCGCCACACGCCCTCAAAGGTTTCAGAAGTCCCAGGTTCAGACGCCTCACAATAGTCTCCATTCAGGTTCCGGTACCTCGCAATGGTCTCATTTAGGTTTAGACGCCTCCCAACAGTCTTGCTCAGGTCAAGGTCCCCACGCGCGGCTCCTTGCACCTTCGAACTACGATCGGCTTGATTCCCGCTCGGGATACGTAGGAATCCTTTCGCTAAGGGTCCACCACCGACCGCCCGTGTCTCTTCCAAAGTAAGGCATCCCGATTTGGATCCTTATCTTTTCAACGACCCCACCTCCTTCGGAGGAGACGTCGCCGAGGGGCTAATCAGAAGTACCCAAATCCGGATCGTCAAAATCCGTCAGAAAGTTAACCGAAATCCGTTAACTGGCCCGCTCCAGGTTAACCGGAACTCGTTAACTCCCCGTTGCCATGCCAACGACACGTCTCGGGACTGCCCCGTGCATCCCGACGTCGAAACGTACTTGACACGCGTCATCGCACGTGAAAGTACAGCTTTTCCTGAAAAACGCACTTTCTGGCACTTTCCGGGGGCGTTTCAAACATTTTTCGGACTGTTATTTTAAAAAACGGATAAAACCGGGACCCGGGAACGAACTCCCACATGGCTGGTGACTCATGGGACGCGTGGCAAGCATGCCACCTCCCTCTAGTCACCTTTCAATCAAAAATCAAGGCCAAAAGACTAAAATACCCCTGGTATACAGTCCGGCCGGACTCCCTGTACAGACTTCAGAAATTGCCAGCAAGTCCCTCCAATTTCCAAAATACCACAAAACCCCCTGGATTTCAGTCTAAGTCCGGCCGGACTCCTACTGAAATTTCACCTATAAATAGAGAGGTTGTCAAAGCCATTAGTAACAACAAAAATTCACCCTTTCACCAAGAAACTCACGGCCTAAACTGGTTCTCCCCCTTCCCGAGCCCGGTTTTACCTCGTTTTGCGTGAAAACTCCGTATTCCGATCAAATATGCTCTCCTCCACTCCGAAACACCGTTCCAAACTACTTTCCATATCCCATATACACCCCTCGAGCCAAAAAAGTCGACCCTAGCCATAGGTATAACTCCCTCTCTCTAATCTCTCGTTTCGTCTCGGTTTACGCGCCAGTCGCTACAACCGTTTCAAACAACGTTATTGAAATGTAGACGCCTCCGTCTAACGGGGTCCGATACGTTTTAGCCCCTCAATCCTCTTCTCTTCCCGTAAGAGAAGTAATCACGGGTTAAAACGGCGTTTCGACCCCGTTCCGTTTACTTTTTTATCATTTACAACTCCGGATCGATCGATCCGTCAATCGTCATTTACTTTTCTGTCATTTACAATTCCGGACCGTTTAATCCGTCGAACGTCCTTTACATTTCATGCAACTTTACCACTCCGAGCCGTTTTGGCTCGTCGATCGTCATTTACAATTCCGAGTCGTTTGGCTCGTCGATCGTCATTTACGATTCCGGATCGTTCGATTCCGTCGATACCGCATTTAAATACTGTCATTTACAAGTCCGACCCATTTGGATCGTGATAGTATTTACTTTTCAAAGTCCGAGTCGCAACCCGATTCGTCAATTGCATGTCATTTAATATGCTTTTTCCCGTAAAAACCGTTAACAATGTAATGCCCAGTTCAAAACCGGAGTTCGTCCTTCGAACTCTCTTTAAAAAACGCGCGAAATGACGTTTGGCATCCTAACGCTCATCTTCAAACTAAAAGCCGACTTTTGACATTCAAAATCATTTAATACGCTTTTTCCCGTAAAAATCGTTAACAATGTAATGCCCGGTTCAAAACCGGAGTTCGTCCTTCGAACTCTCTTTCAAAAACGCGCGAAATGACGTTTGGCATC
Organism: Adenophora triphylla var. japonica; assembly: GCA_022495995.1. Taxonomy (NCBI): domain Eukaryota; kingdom Viridiplantae; phylum Streptophyta; class Magnoliopsida; order Asterales; family Campanulaceae; genus Adenophora; species Adenophora triphylla. Next base: position 283,093 of record JAFEMH010001665.1, read on the forward strand.
CGAACGCTCATCTTAAAACTTAAAAGCCGCCTTTTGACATTCAAAATCATTTAATACGCTTTTTCCCGTAAAAATTGTTAACAATGACTCGCCCGGTTTAAAAACCAGAGTTCGACCTTCGAACTCCTTTTCAAAAAAACTCAAAATCGACGTTTGCCACGCAAAAGCTCATTTCAAACTCAAAATCGACGTTTGCCACGCAAACGCTCATTTCAAACTCAAAACCGACGTTTGTCATTCAAACGCTCGTCTTTTCAAACAAAGTCACCTAATCAACGTTTGACATTCAAACCAAGATTAAGCTTGCCATTCAAGCCCCCATTTCAAAACACACACACACACACACGATTTCGAGAAAGGTAGAAAGACTCGTCATACGAGGCGTTTCGGGTGATCTCGTAATACTCTTCCCAAAACGTAACGTGACCTCCGAACCTAACAATCTCTGGTACTCAAAAAGGCTTTTTACTCATTTTTGCTACCAATAAAAATGATCCCCTGTTTTCAAAGCCTTTTCCTAAGTTTTTGCTACCAATAAAAACGACACCATTTTCACAATAGCCATTTCTCAACGTTTGGGCTCAAAATACAAAACCGCGTGGCGACTCCTCATTTCCTTCCCATGAAGCGAGGTCTCAGACACCAACCCTCCGCAAAAGACAACCGCGTTTCGCGTCCGCGCGAAATCCCGGGTAATTTCACTATGCTATCACCGTAGATGATGGTAAGGTTTGTTCCTTGGACGAACTTGACACATTGGTGGAGGGTAGATGCCACCCCATTGATCTGGTGTAACCAAGGGCATCCCAGGATGGCAGTGAATGTGATCGGGATGTCGATGACTTGGAAGTCGGTCGGGACCATCTGCTTTCCGAACCACAGATTCAGGGTGGCTATTCCCAAGACTGAGCGAGATGTCGAATCGTATGCCTTGATTGTCTGAGTTGAGGGTTTCAGATCAGTGGTCTTGATCCCGAGCAGATCCATCATTTTGGATGGAAGAACGTTCATGGCTGATCCCCCATCTACCAAGACCCGAGGGAGAAGGCGCTCGTCAAGTTGAACTGTTATGTAGAGAGGCTCATTGTGGTTAGTCCCAAATTTTGGGAGGTCGAGCTCCGTGAAAGTGATGATGTTGCTGTAATGAACGTTGTCGATCATCTGAACCGCTTCATCAGGTGTCACGGTGATGGGAACCATGGTCTGAGCTAGGCTTTCCTCCAACTTGAGTTTGTGCGGGTAAGAGGAAGTGAGTAAGGACCAGAGTGAGATGTTAGCATGAGTACGATTGAGCTGAGTTAAGACAGGATCTTCAGCCTTCGGGTCAATGGTTTCGACTTCTTTGGTGTAGGGCCCCTTTTCAGTTCATGGCTCAGGTATGGCTGGCCTTTTGTCTGCCCGTGGAGGATTCATCGGGATTTGACCGAAACATGTCAGTACGTTCACCTCTGGTTTTGCTGCTTTGCTCGCCTCTCCTACTTCGTAATGAGAGGGCCTGTTGGCCTAAGGGCCATACCTGTGTATTTCGCTGTTTATCGTCATTATTTTTATTGAAGCATCAACAAGTGGCTTTGAGATCTTCCCAAGACAGGGGTTGAGGTATCCGACCCCGGCCGCTGGGTGGCGGTGCGGAGCTCGTCCCCAGCTGATCATGGAGCAGACGTTGCCAGGGTCTTGTGCAGAGCTAGGCTGAGGAGATTTGCTGGAGTAGATGACATAGTAGTCAAACTTTTCTGATGGTTCTCCAAGGGTTCCGACTGTGGGGTCGCCGGATTCGTATCTCTTTTTCAGTTTTTGTTGAGAAGAGGGTTTCTTCTTCCTTCGATGGCGACCATCGTTCATTTCATCTTGGAAATCCCTTTCCGCACAAGCAGGTGCAGCGCACGTCCCACCGCATATGTTCGTTGTTCGGCGGTCGATCGACCTCGTGATGTTGACCGGACATGTCCTCCCTGTGGGGTCTTGTGGCTTTATGTCGTGAATCGCAGGCTCGTATGAGGGCAATAGGTTGACTTCTGGGAGACCATGAGAGACGTTAGAAGCTGCAGGAGCAGGCATGTCTTTGGAAGCCCCCGGTAGTTGGGGGGTGGCTAATGTTCTGAAGTGGTGCATGGCACATTCGATCCAGGCTTGTTGTTCGCCTTGGCGTTTCTCAAGAGCCATGATGACTTGCCAAACTTCCTCCAATGTTGGGAAATTTCTCGGGGGTAAGGTCCAATTTTCCTCGCTGTTATCCACTGACTTGGCCATGGGGAGTTGACGGACTGCCCTAGTAACTGTGCTGGGAAGGATGTTGGACCTTGCGGCTTTGACACGGGGAGAGTAGGTCCCAGGTATTCTCGATCACTCTCGATTCGCTAGAGGGGGTGACGGGCAAGGTTTAGACACAGGAAGGCCATTCGGGGTAAAAGGGGGAAAGCTCACGTGACATGCGGTTTCCGCTTCTTTTATTTTTTTTGTTGTTTTAATTTACTTAAAACATGTTTTCTCAGAGTCCTAGGTAGGTTGGAAAAGATCGCTCTTCTTTTTCGCAACTATGCTAGATCCCGGGTCACCGAGACCATCTCGTGCGGCTATAAGCCCTCGCTTTGCACCCGTATTTCGACATCCCAGGTGCGGATGCCTGGCGAGGGTCCTATAGGGCAAGCGGTTTCCACCGGCCTAAAAGAAATATCGAACCTAAGGACCGAGCCTGTCATGTTCATTTTAATGCGTTAGCCATGTGAATAGTGAGCCGAGCCAGCACCTAAGTCAAGATCGGGTCAAGAGTTCGGCATGACCTCTCTTTACCTTGCTTGCGCAAGGGATCTGTGATGTTAGGCGTTTTGGTCATATCGTCATGGCCGACGATTAAAGGCTTGATGACATGGTGTCATGTGGGCATGGATGTTTATTCGGGACGGAACATCGTCAGTGTAGCTTCGAAATCAAGATCAGTCAAGATTTTAGCATGACCTTTCATTGCTTTGCTTGCGCAAGGGATCTTGAGTTCCGAGCTTTGACTTAAAATGGCCGGCATGGGATATGTATCCAGTGCCGTATGACACAGACCGGGTAAAAACCAACCGAGTCCGGGACAGAGTGTGACTCAAGACTCAAACGTGCAGGGTTGACGCTTGACTAGGATGGGATGTTTGGAATGATCCCGTGCACGTCCGAGAGGCGTAGGAAGGCCAAACGAACCGCAACTAAGACCACCCCGGGTTAAGGGTTGTAGTGTGCATTGTATCCGAGGCAGCATAGCGTGCGGTGTAACCGAGGCAAAGAAGTGTGAGTAGCGTGCGGTGTACCGAGGCAAAGAGCTGCGAGTAGTGTGCGGTCTCTAAAATTCTTTTTCTGAGTAAAACAGAAGTTTTTGAAGAATTTTAAATATATGTACACAGATGTATATTGATGCATTTTTTTTTGTATTTTTATTTTTTTTGTAAAATAAAAAAGTAAAGCACATGCACACACACACAACAGTTAAAGAAAGGGGTAAAATGAAAGTTTGACCCTCATCATCGTTTTAAAAATCTTTTGTTTTGTTTAAAAGTTTTTTTAAAACAAAATCGTCCCCAGCGGAGTCGCCAACTGAAATTACCCGGATCCGGCTCGCGCGCGGAGGGCCCCGGCATCTCGCGTTTTGTGCGTCGCTTTCAGGAAGTCGCCCGGATCCGATAGGCAGCGCGATCGCGCCCCGGCATCTGGCTTATTCCGTTTTGCGGTTGGAGGTGTCTCGCTGTGTTTTTGCTTGTAGAGTCGCCACGCCGTTTTTATTAAGCCCAAAACATTGAAAAAGGGCATCAGTTTAAAAATAAACTGTTTTTTTTTTCTGTGATGAGATTTTGAGTTCAGAGGTCAGATGACTCCTCGAGAAGAGAATATTAGAATATTAGAGCTCACCCGAGTCGCCTCGTAAAAACGAGTCTTTCGGTACCCCTTATATTCTTTAACTGTTGTGTGTGTGTATGTGCTTTTTAAAAATGCATGCTGTATCGGATGTTTACATTGTACACTGCTTTATTGAAATGTATTGAAATAGTGTAGGAAGGAAGCCTTACCAATGTTGGTTCGTGTCTGTCTTCCACAGGAAAATAGTGTTTGAGGATGTAATAGTGTTCCGGGACGGATCGGGATTGCTTCGGGATGAGCCGGTTGTCTGCAGACAGAGTTTCGGCATGCGTTGGGATCGCAGTGATCACTCGGGCAGAGTTTCGGCGTGCGTTGGGATCGCAGGGATCACTCGGGCAGAGTTTTGGCGTGCGTTGGGATGCAGGGATCACTCAGGCAGAGGTTCGGCGTGGGCCGGAATCGCCGGTTTGACTCGGAAAGAGCCGGGACGCCTCGGGAAAGACCAAGCAAGGCCTCGGAGTACCACGAGGGGCCTCAGACTACCTCGAGAGTGCCTCGGGGCAGCGCAGGAGCGTCGCGGGAGCGCTTGGAGAGGCTTCGGAGTACCACAAGGGAGCTCGGAAGGCCTCGAAAGGATCCAAAAGGGGCCGGGAGTGCCTCGAGAGGACTTAGAGGGGTGCCAGAAGGCTGGGGGGAGAGGAGAGAAGAGGGAGATGTCTGAAATGAGGGAGGGGGAGCCCTCTATTTATAGCCATGGATTTTGTGCAAGAAGGTCCGTACGGACCTTCCAGGTAATCCAAGTTTTTGATTTTCCTTGATTTGAGGGAATATGTGGACTTTAAGAAGATTCATCCATGATGATGTCTAGTAGCAAGAAGGTCCGTACGGACCTCCTTGCATGCATAAAGGTCCGTACGGACCTCCCATGATGCTGAGTAATTATTACTTCCGGGATTTGAGGGAATATCTTGGACTTTAAGGGGATTCAGTAATCATGGCAACAAAGAGGTCCGTACGGACCATATTTGCTTTTCCAATTTCTGAAAAATTCCTTAAAAGTCCTTTTGTTGTTTTTTGTCCCAGAAAGGTCCCTCCCTTGGTTTGGTTGGTGGTTTTGAGGTTTTTGAGTGTCACGGGTCTTCGAGACTGCGTTTGTGTGAGTCTGCGGTGTTTCCCGTGTGCTCGGAAGAGGGTGATCCAGATTGGGTTACTTACAGCAGCGCATAATAAGATGCTAGAAACTCAACAAGCTCAATAGGCCATCCTAACGAGCAGACCACAAGGGAGTCTTCCCGGTCAACCTCAAAGGCCAAATGAGCATGTGAATATGGTAAATACTAGGGATGAACATGAAATGTTAAATGAATGCCCTAGAAAATTTGATTATAGTCCAATCCCACCGATGATTGAGACTAATTTGGGGACGGAATCCCCTAAGAAAGAAGACAAGGATTATGGTGAACTTCTTGAGAACCTAGATGCCATTAATATTAACATTCCATATTTCAAAAACTTTGAAGAAATGCCTTTATCTGTTAAACCTTTAAAGCAATTGATTTTTGAAAATGATAGGCTAGTAGAATATGAAAATGTTATGTTAGCAGAGGAAGTGAGCGCTGTTTTGCAAAATAAAAATCCTCCAAAATTAAAGGATCCGGGCACTTTTACAATTCCTTGTTGTGTTGGCAGAATTAATATTGATAATGCTGTGCTTGACTTAAGAGCTAGCGTAAGTTTGATGCCATTATCGGTAAGTGAGAAACATGGTATAGGGAAACTCAAACCCACTACCATATCTCTCAAATTGGCAGACCATTCCGTTCAATACCCCGTTGGTATTATGGAAAACATGCCATGTCGAGTAGGGAACTTAATTATCCCTGTCGACTTCGTGATCCTTGATATGGCAGAAGACCATCAAATTCCAGTCATTTTAGGAAGGCCATTTCTTGCCACTGCTGGGGCAATTATTGATGTGAAAAATGGCACCTTTTCCCTAAATGTCGGGAAAGAAAAAGTCGAATTTGATATGAAAAGATCAGATCTCGAGAATCCCTATTTAGAGACCTACACCCCAAGTGAAGAATATGAAATGGGTGAGGAATCGCAATCAAAGGAAGAAATAGAAAATGATCCCATAAATAATGAACCTTTGAATTGCAATAATAATTTTGATGCAATAGATATTTCTGCTTGTCCCGAAACTAACAATGTAGTGAAAGAACCAAAGAGAACAAAGAAGAAGGGCACTTCGAATTTTCGAAGATGCAAGGACTATAGGTCGCTTGTTCTACCAAACAAATCGGGATGAAAAAAATGTCTACCATAGAAAATATTGATTACTCCGGAAGGAATGCATTGGCAAGTTGTCAATGACAAAAGTCCACAAAGATATCACGCATTGCCTACTAACGAAAAGGGGTCGAGCTAATGACCTAAAACAAGCATCATAGGGATGGTAACCGATGAATTAATTTTTGTTGTTATTTTATAATATTTTTATTTTATAATGTTTTATGTTTTTATATTTTATAACTTTTTATGTGCTAACTTGGTTTTATAGGTATACAAAAAAAAAGAGAAAAATAAAATGGTGAACAGTGGTTAGCACGGCCGTGCTCTATGCCTTGGAGCGGCCGTGCAGTTCATATCGAGTCAGGATTGAGTTGACTCAACGAGGGGGAGCGGCCGTGCTACATCCTTGACTCGGCCGTGCAAGTCGCTTGGGAAGTTGTGTCGTTTCAGTAAAAAGACCTGACTCCTCCATCTCTCCCTCATTCACTTCATCTTCTTCACTTCTCTCTCAAAACCTTCGCCCCACCCACCTTAAATACCTCCATAACCACCGTTTAAACTCACAAATACAATCTTAATCCTTCACAAATCCATCAGCCAAACATCTTTCCATCATCAAAAACCTCTCAAAACCCTTCTAAAATCCCCAATTCTGAAAATCCAAAAACCTTCACCCATTTCAAATGTTGAAGAGATTTCCTTGAAGTTGGAGAACAAGAAGGAAGCTTTTGGGCATATTGAGGCTGTGCAAGAAGGGTTTCAAGGTTGATATCATCAATTTCTTTGGGTAAAATTTTCTCACTTCTCTTGTTTTTCCAAAATTTTTGGGTTTTGATAAAATGTCTTCTAAGGGGAAAGGAAAGGCGACAGAAAGGGTTACTAAAAAATCTCGGAAGGAGCAACCCTCAACCTCTAACTTAAATCCAACCCTCAATACCTTGGGGATTGAATTCAGAAGCGCCAGGGAAACGGCACGATTCATCGCCCTTAGTTCCAAAAGAATAAGACCAACCCAATTTCCTGATAGACCTACCCTTAGATCTTTAGGAATTTATGGGGATGTTTTAACCTTGCATATGGGTTTAAGATTCGAGGGAATTCTCCAACTGCATGAAAAGACCTATGAAAACCTTACCCTAGAATTTTTGAGTACGATGAAGAGCAGGACTGTAGAGGAAATTTGTAGGCAAACTGGAAGGGCTTACAATCAGTTCCATATCAACTTTCGCCTTTGCGGAAGAGAACTTCATCTTAGCGGAGCTGATATTAGCAGAATTTTGGGATTGGCCTTTTTTTATCGAAATTGATCCCGATATGCCCATTGAAGTCAATGAGAATGTATTTTGGAACAAATAACCGGCCTTCCATCTTTCAAATCCCGAAACGCCAAAGCCTCCTCCATTATTCACCCATCCCTTCGCCTCGTGCATATGATCTATGCTTGTACCATCTTTGCTAGGGAAGATAAGGGAACGGTAAATAGGAAAGAGCTATTTTTATTATGGTGTTTTGTTTGGTGGCGTAGGAGGTTAAACATTTGCAACTTCCTCTTCGAGTTGATTGGTGATATTATTTCCCCGACCTACAATGGAGAGATTCATATAGGGGGAATTGTGACATTATTTGCTAAGCATTTTGATTTTGTGATACCCGATGATTGGGTTGAGGTTAGGGGATCAACAAAGTTGGACATTCCAACTCTTCGGACTATGCAGCTTATTTCAGAACCAGCTTCCTATTCCTTTCTTCGAGGCTATTCATTTTCATCTCTGCTGCATCAATACCCTGCAAAAACAAGTTTAATGGTCAATCTAGGGAATATATTCAAAATTCCTTTAAACTCTATTTTTGAAAATTAGAAACTTACCACTGACACCCTGGTGAGTGCTTCCTTAATGTCTGCTAGACCCAGTTTTAAAACTCCTATCATTTACCATCACTTTCGAAAACAACGATTTCATCCCAGACCTAGTTTTCAAAAGGTACCTTGTCAAGCCAAAGGTTTGAAGCTCATACACAAAAGCTACTTCTCTCGAACCTATGTTTAACCCGAACTCTCGATTTACCCTTAGAACGCAAGAAAAAATCCTTCAGATCATAGGCATTATTTGAACAAAAGCTAAGTTTGCTTTTCTGAAGAACTCAGTTACCAACAGAGGAAAGGGATAAGGGAAACCTAGGGCAAAAGGATAATCGTAAAAGCAAATCCAGTGAGGAGACACGAAATCGGCCTTGATAAAAACATCAAAAGGCCTAAAGACAGCGGAATCTGGAAAACATCTACGATCCTTGACGGATTCGATTTGCTCATTATTAAAGATACAAACCTCCTCGTCAGGTTTAACTAACAGGCCTTCACAAGAAAAATTCCCGTCCTTGCTCAAGCTCAAGAGATTTCTTGGCGCCGTGTTATTTCTTGACTTGACCATGTTCGAAAAAGAAAGAAAAAGTGAAGAAATTTACCTTGGGATGCTTTCACCACCGTGAAGCAGAGTAGAAGATGGAAAAAGTGTAGAGAAAATGTGATGAAGAAAGCGAAAAAGCCTCGGTTAAAACCCTAGATCCTCGTAAATTATGCTAATTAAGGAGGATTGAAACTCTACAACTGTCACGTACAATCAGATTAATTAACCGCCGAGCTTCTGGAAGGTTGTGGAAAAACCGTGTGTTAAAATTCATTTAAAAGACAATTTTTGGGGACAATTGTTGTGGGTAAAAATTCAGGATTGCAACGTCTTGAAAAGTATTCAGAATGTCTTCATCTTCGAACCAGCAGTCAAGGTAAAATTACTTAGATAATTAAATCATTATTTAATTATTTTATTGTATCTCTAATACGGGAAAATAGAACGTGGGAAATATCTTTCATGGACTCACTTCAATGGTTAGAAGACCAAGTCAAGGATCAAGAGGATCATGCCGAGATTTTAGGATAGTTTGTTAGGTCTTGTTATCTTCAGTTATCTTGTTTTTATTTAAAGAGTTCATGGCCGGAACATCACACACACAGTTCACACATATATTCTTGTACTCCGCCATAGCTCCAACATTTGTAACTCACTAAAACATCAATACTATCGTTTGGGACGAAGGTGACCATGAACACCTTTCGAGGTTTTGTGCCATCGTGATAGTTGTCTCAAGGGCTTTCCTCGTTACATGATCGTGTCATCTTCTTTTCATAGTTACACCGATTTTACTTCATTGTGCCCTCCTAATCTCATATTTTGATCTTTAAATTGATCCATTATTTTTTCACCAAAACAAGTGTTTACGTAGCAAATTGTAAATTATTTGTCACCATACCCAAAAAATTAAAATAAGTAGAAAAAGAAGAAGTAAAACATGATTTATTTTTGAAAAATTGGTATGGTCATATGCATATTTTGCTGTAAATTTAAAAGTTGGGAGTATAGAATTTGTTGAAAATATTTTTTTTAGGGGGGAACGGGCCAAAGTTATGCTATATTTAGAAGAAGAAAAAAGTTGAATATATTCTCACTGATAGAAAATGAAAATAATTTTGATTATTAAGTCCTTATGGTAAAGTTGATGAATGAATAATATTTTAGGTATGGTAAAGTTGATGAATGAATAATATTTTAGGTAGTATAGTGGTGAAGTTTGTGACAGATTATTTATAAAAGTGTTGATATATTTAGAAAATAAAAATTGTAGTTATACATATATGGTTAAATCGTTATGAAAATGATGACGCCAAGCTGTTCAGGGTCAGGAGCGGTTCGAGGATATCTGGCTAGGATATTTAGGTGGTTTGTTGGTACCTAGATCACAACACAAATAAGCACCGTTAAGGTCAAAGTTGGATGTTACTCCAACTCAGGCCCTCGGGTGTGAGAGTAAGAATACTGAGATAATAAGGCTTTGAATACCTTGGAGTGTGTGTGTGTGTTTAGGGTTTAGAGTAATATGGCTTACTCAATATATTTGGAACTTACCTTGCCCAAGGGGGTAAAGGCCTTCTATTTATAGGCAATGCAATGGTGCTTGTTGAGGTAAGCAATGAGATCAGCAATGAGATCAGCCCTAGGGGGCACTTTGGTATTTGACCAGCTACACGTGTCCGCATCTAATTGGTCCTGTCAGGGAGGGAACATTGACTGTCCAGGGGACATGGCTGAAAGGGACATGAGCCGTGTAGCCGGCTTGGAGCATTAAATGGAATAGTAGGCGCCTGACTGAGCCGCATTGAATGCGTGATGGGGAGCCGGCAAGTGGCCCGTCGTGAGCGTAAGCTAACTTGCTCAGTAAGGCTTGATATTAACCGGGAGGCAGACATGTGCCCGCGGTCAACATTGTGGCCGCAGTCAAAGGTATATGACGCGAGCACGGTTGATGCGGTCATGCCTACTGCGGGCATGGGTCCCTGCGGACATACAATCTGCGGGCACGGACCCAACGGTTACACGTCGTGCGGGCACGAATATAGCGGTCAGGATCCTTCCGGTCTTTGATAGGATTAATGCGGGGAGGGACGCGATCTTGACCTCAAGGGCCTATCTGTCCGCGGTCTCCCCCCCCCCCAGCGGTCTAGGAACTGCCACGTCACTGGTTCCTTGGACCAGACCGAGCGCGGGCCCGGTTCAGTAGATCCGGGCTCATCAATGGCCCCTAGCTTTGAGTGTGATTATTTATGATGTGAGCGAGGAGGTATTAGAAGCTCGGTAGGATTGGATCGCCGCTTTGGCGAGCACCAGTGTTAGCGTTTTTGTTGGTTGTTGCTTGGCCCCATGGGCCTATGGGAACGTTCGGGAGGCACCAGTGAGTGACACGTGGCCCCTTGCATGGTGTGCCTCCCGGTTAACAGGTGGGCCCCTTGGCAGATGAAAAGATGGGTTAGTGGTACGTACAGGGGTACGTGTCGCTCATCTAAGGGGGGCAATAAATGCAAAATTTCTTTAATTTTCGAATTTTCAAACGTTGGAGAAGGTTCAGGGTCCGAGGTTGGATTTGTGGGCTAATTAATACGGGTTAACGGGTTAACCCGTATAGGTAGGCCTTATAAATACCAAACCCTTAAACCTCAAACCCTTTTTACCGTTTCCAAACCTTCAAAGAGCTTTAGAGAGAGAGATTTCTTGCTGCGAACTTCGTGCTACCGTTTTCCGACTCCCATTTCCAAGCTTTCCTTCGTAAGTATTTTTAGGGTGTTTCTCTTCTTCATCCCCTTCTGTTTTTATTTTTCTGGGTTTTGAAAGATGACCACCCGTGAATTTGGACCCCGCCGTCCCATAGAATTAGGAGATGGAGCCACCCCTGACATCTTTGCCGTCTGTAAACGGACTGGGGGGATTTTTAGGAAAGTAGGTTTGGGGTGGCTAAGGTTGCCCCTTCACTGTTTTTTGTATTTTTGTGAGAAGTCTGATTGGGGGCCGTTCGTCCCACCCCGGTTGTGGGAGGCCAAGAGGAAATATATCTTTAACCGTGACATATTGGTGTTGGGGGATCACCGTAGGCTAAGAAACTTTGTAATGGGGGTTTTGTGCAGGTTTCCCCGCGAGAGAGATCAGGCTTTGAACGCCGTTGAACTAGTGAGGAGAGCGATTCGTGTCCCCGAACAAATAACTGACTGGGAGAAGTGTGAGCTAATGGATCCCGATCAAACCAATGCTCCGCGGGCACCGGGCACGGACCTGAATGACCCCTTGGATGTTCTGCCCCTGAGGACGGTATTTCCCAATGTGGTGCCCGCGGCCCCTGGTGCTAACCCAATTGAACTGAGTAGTAGTGAGGAGCTGGAGCCTCTGAACTTTGAGACTACTGGAGGCGGGGAGGATGAGAATGAAGTGACCTCTGCCCGCGGTGATGCCACCGGTCTCTTTGGCTCGTCGAGCTCGGAGACCGAGGAGGATGACCGCGAGGTTGAGGATAGGAGGGCCGCGGGGTCCTCCAAGAGGGCTAATGAGACAACGAACATAGTTGATGCCTTCTCTGACCCTGACTCCGAGGAGGAGGAGATAGTGGTGGCCCCTGCTCGGAATAAAGGCAAGAGGCCAGCAGCTGAGGTGAACCATGGCCCTGGCCGTGGCTGCAGAAATAAGAAAGCCAAGGAGGTGGCTACTATTGATTAGGAGGAGGATATTTACGAGGTCTACAATGTTGACCGCAATGCCTTCCGTGTCCGCACCCTTGGGCACGTTCATTTAAAAGACAAGGACAAGCTGCGGCCAGAAACAGTAGCAGATGTCCGCGGGGACAATAGGGCTTGCATTTTTTACGGTGCTCAATTTGAGAATGGCCTGAGATTGCCCCTGGACCCCTTCTTCTATTTTTTCTTGGAGTTCAACGGCTGCCTCCCCATGCACCTGACTCCCAATGCCATTAGGGCCATAGTTTCCTTCATCGCGGTTTGCAGATTCCATGGTTACGAACCTACCCTGGCCGGGCTCTATGCTTATTATCAGAACCAGATCAGCCGTAGCATTCTGAGTTTGAAGGCTAGGAATTACTCTACCCGGACCTTCTCTCCTCCATCAAACAAATTTGACCAATGGAACCAGAGGGATATCTTGGTCATTGAGTCTAGGTTCGGCTGGCCCTTCTCCAAACCCTCAAATCCAGTCCCAATGAAGGTGGCCGCTAGTAGCTATCCAGACCCCTCTTCCGCTGATCCCATGCGCTGTGCCCTAGAGAAATATCTGGCCAACTATCTAGACAGCGGGGAGGAGCCCGTGTATGATGTGGGCGCCATAGTTGAGGATGAGCCACTCTTGATCTACTCGGGGGTGGCTCCTCGCAGGGAGGGCGCCCCATATGCCCCCAGAGTAGAAATAGAGCCTCTGCCCCGTGACCCTGATTGGAGGGTGCACGAGCACTACCAATTCGAGGCTGATTGTAGAACCTGTATGCTGGGCGCAGAATGCGATCCCCCCGAACTTATCGGTCTCTGATTTTTTCATACAATTGTTGCCAATTTATTTTGCTTCTGAATTTTTGAATTGCACTCTAATCATTTTTCTTTCCCTCCAGAGTAGATCCAGAAGAATATAATTTCTGATGGCCCCCATGAATGCTGCTCAGCTGAAGGCCAAAAACATGAAGGCCAATAGGGATGCTGCTGCGAGGAGGCAGGCTGAGTTGGGGGGAGCCCCAACCAAAGATAAGACTGTTCCTGTGGTTAGCAGGAAAACCGGGGAGCCTCTGACCAGCTCCAAAACTATCCTTACCACGGGGAATCTGCCTCCACCACCCAAGGGTCCTCCTCCGGCCAATGCTCTCCGAGCTACTTCTCCAGGCCGCACCATTCCTTCCGGCCACCAAGTGGATTCTCGGAAGAGGAGTGACAGAGAAGGAGATTTGGGGCAAGGTCACAGAAAGCTCCAGAAAATCGGGGACGCTCCTCCCCGGACCATGACTGCTCCTGCTGCGGTCTCATCCTCTTCCCCCATTGGGGGATCAATTTGTTCTGTGGCCTATCCGGTGGCCCCTCTGACCACCCGCGAGGAGACGCTGGCCGTTAGAAAAAAGCTCTCTGAGGTGACCGCTGTGACTGGGGTGGACATCTATGCCCGGAATTCAGCCAACGCCTCAGTGGGGATCGGGCTGGTGAACCGTCTATATTCCCCCGACTTCTATAAGAATATAGTTGTCGAGGAGAATGCCTCTGCCATGGTGGGGGATATTGGCCTTGCTCTGACCGAGGTAGATAATCGTCTGTCCTCTTTGGCTTCACAATTTCGCCCTTCCAATTATGTCTAACTTTTGTTCTTTTTCCTCGTAGGTGAGCAATAAAGTACTGCGGCTGCGGGAAAGCTGCGATACCCTGACCGCTGAAGTGGAGAACAAGACCTCCATTTTGGCGGCCAAACTTCGTGAGCTGGAGGAGGCTCAAGCGAGGATTGGGACCTTGAACTCCCTCATGGAGGACAAGGACAAGGCCTTTGCTCAGAAGGAGTCTGATCTGAAGGACTTCTCCGACCGACTGGCCGAGGTGGAGAAGGACCTTGAAAGAGTAAGGGGTCAGCGGGATGAGCTCCGCGGGCACAAAGCTGAGTGGGAGCCCAGAAATAAAGAGCTCGCGGCCAAGCTGGAGGCCACCAAGGTTGACCTGGGGGTCCTAGAGAAAAAGGTGGACGAGCTGTCCGAGCAGCTGCTCCCCTACAAAAGGCTGGAGGCGGAGGGGAAGTCCGCTCTGGATGATGTCCGCAAGGAGGCTGTGGAGGAGTACAAAAACTCCCAAGAATTCAAGGATTGGCTCCTCGCTGAGAATCTGGCTCAGTATGAGGCTGGGGTCCGGATGCAGATTCGGAACTTCGCGGCCACGGGCAGGTTTTCTGTACAAGAGTTGGCCGTTATTGGCTCTGTTGTAGCTACAGATGAAGAATGCTTGCCCGGGCATGCGTTCGTTCCCTTGTCCGAGGATGAGGTCAAAGGCTTGGAGCTGTCCGCTGCGGCCTCCTTGCCTCCTGTGGCAGAAGTGACTGCCCTTAGCCTCATCGCAGATCTGGATGAGCTGAGGTTTGGGGAGAACCCTATCTCTCTCGGGGATGCCCTTGCCCGCGTTCTACCAGATGGGCCTGCCATAGGAGATCTCTTTCCTCATCGGGCAGCTCCTGCTCCAGTCTCAACTGAGGCCGTCCTTGATCCTATCACAGACCTCCTCGTGAACAGCCTGCCCTCTCCAACTCCTCAATCTGAAGATCCCAAGGGGCAAGCTCCACTAGCTTAGGTTTTTTGTTTCTTCTTTTTGTAATAGATTAGGACCTTTTTGTAATAGAGTAGGACTTTGTAAATGTTTTTCAGTATTAATAGAAGAATTTTTCCATAACTATTCTCTTAATTACTAGTCTCGTAGGCTATTATGAGTGTTTGCAATTTTTGAGTACCTTGATACTTGCATTCTTGCTCTTTCTCTAGCTTCTTTGACTTGCAATTAAACTTTATACTCTCCTTCTGCGGACAAAAGCTTAGTAGGCCCTTTGCCCGCATTTTTTGAGTTTTCCTAACTCTTTATTCAAAATCACTTGGATTTTTCGTGAGAGTCAGCCTTATTCATCTGTGATCGCTTTTGTTTGGCCTTGTGGCAAACTTTGGGGCCTTAACCCCCTTTGTCTGTTTGGCTTTGTAAAAACTCTTTTGATCACTGTCATCCGTTTACACTTATTCCCAGCCTTGCGAGCCGTGGTGTAAGTCAAAAGCAGCCAAGGCAAGCTACCTTCATAGGGCATGCAGAGTGTGGCCGTGAAGCTATAGTCCGCGCAACAGTAGGTAGGAGCATATTTAGCATAGTGGCCCTTTAACCTACTGGCATCTGTATCCACTAACGGTGGTTCACGCTTCTTTGACCCTTTATTCAAAACCCCTTGGAGTTTTGTGTGAGGGTCTTCTGGCGATCTGGTAACGGGCTTATATGTAGGCCTTTGTCACATACAGGCATACGAGTAACGGCCCTAACGAGGACCTTCGCGCACTGAGCGGGGACAAGGGCCTTGGCCTTTGTCCTCGCTGGCATCTATATCCACTTATTCTTGGTGGTGTCACGCGGGCAGGACAGGGTATCCTCCCCGCGATCGGAGTACGGATCGTAATGGATCTTTGTACTCATATAGGCTTGCGGACCGAAAGATCGTTGCGCATCAGTAGGTAGGAGCTCATATGTTTGCTCTTTAACCTACTGGCATCCGCTTGCGGGCATCCACTTTAGCTTTTGAGGCTGGTGGGAATAGGTTTTTGCATCAAAATATGATGATAACTTCTCCTTTATATATACACATAGTCTATACTCCTTCCAAAAAATTACAAAGATCTCAAAAGAAGTATCTTTTAAGGTGGTCACTATTCCAAGCGTGCTTAAGCTCTTCTCCCTCTTTTGGTCGCAATATGTAGGTGCCCTCTTTGACTATTTTTGTGACCTCGTATGGACCTTCCCATTTCGGGGACAGTTTGTTGAAACCAGGTTGGGTCCCTTGGACCTCTACGCTTCTGAGTACCCAGTCTCCAACTGAAAAACTCCTCCTATTTACTCTTTTGTCGTGGTGCTTCTTCGCTTTCTGCTTGTAGTTCACCATTTTTTCATATGCCCGCATTCTCTTTCCTTCGAGATCGTCCAGGTCACACCTTCTGTTTGCCTCGTTTTGAGACTCGTCGAAGTACGTGACTCTGTACGAGGGTAGGGCAACCTCAACTGGAGCCATTGCCTCTGACCCATACGTGAGCGAGAAAGGAGTTTCTCCTGTAGAATTCCTTGTAGTTGTGCGGACAACCCATAATGCGGTCTGGAGCTCGTCCAACCATCGTCCTCCTCGTCCCTCCAAATTTTTCTTTAGGGCGGTTAGGACTAGCTTGTTTGCGGCCTCAGCTTGGCCGTTTCCCTGAGGATAGGCAACTGCGGACTTACGGTGTTGCACCTTCATTCTCACACATTCAGCAGTGAATTTCGCAGAGAATTGGGTGCCATTGTCTGAAATAATTGCTCGGGGAACCCCAAATCGACAATAGATGTGATCGTGGACAAAATTGATTGTATTCTCCTCGGAGATAGTGGCTAAGCCCTTGGCTTCCGTCCACTTGGTAAAGTAATCCACGGCCACCACAGCATACTTGATGTTTCCTCTAGCAGTCGGGAATGGTCCAATGAGATCAATCCCCCACGTATCAAACGGCCACGATGGTACGACCAAAGTTTGCTCTGTTGATGGTAGTCTAGGGATGTCTGCAAATCTCTGGCACTTATCACACTTTCTCACATACTCCTGTGCATCCCTTCTCATTGTGGGCCAAAAGAATCCTTGGAATTTGATCTTGTCTGAGAGGGTGCGAGCACCTGGATGTCCGCCACAAACTCCTTCATGAACCTCATAGAGTAAGTTGGTGACCATGTGAGTTTTGACACATCTCAGCAAAGGCTTGGTGAATGATCGCCGAAAAAGTACCCCATCGAGGACGAGGTATTTCGCGGACACCGTTCTGATGGCTCTAGCCTTTACTGGGTCCTCGGGGAGGGTTTGCCTCTCGATGTAATCCTTCATCTCATCTACCCAGTCCCTTACTTGATCCTCAATATTGTTTATCTGAATCCGATCTATAGCAGGTCTTTCTGTGAATTCAATCTGGCAATCTGCTTCTAATTCCCCAATTTCTTGATCGGTTATTCTGGAGAGGAGGTCAGCTTCCACATTATCCTCTCTCATGACTTGGTTCAGCTCATAGTAGGTGAAATTTTTGATGAGGGTTTTTGCAAGGCCACAGTACTGAGTTAGTACTGGGTTGATAGTATCATACTCCCCCCTAATTTGATTAACTATGAGCTGAGAGTCACTATTGATCTCTATATTCTGAACTCCCAAGTCTCTTGCCAATTCCATGCCTGCTATAATCGCCTCATACTCAGCCTGATTGTTTGATGCTTCGAACTTGAACCTCAAGGCTCTCTTAAATTTCTCCCCGCAGGGTGCGATCAGAAGTATGCCCGCGCCACTAATCAACTTGCTCGCTGAGCCGTCCACGTATAGAATCCATACCTCCTCTGGACGCTCCCTTGGCCGTATGATTTCTGTGCTCGGGCTACTTGGGACTTCTTCAGATTCTGCCCGCTTTCTTTTTCCCAGGTCGCTGTCCGCCATTTTGAATGATGATTCTACCACAAAATCTACTAAGGCCTGCGCTTTGATTGTCTTTCTCGGGGAGTAGGTGATCTGGAACTCAGTGAGTTCTATAGACCAAGCTAGCATTCTCCCCGAGGACTCTGGTTTGTGTAAAACCTTTCTAAGCGGAGCCTCAGTTAATACAGTTATAGGGTGTGCAGAAAAGTAGGCTCTTAATTTTCGAGCAGATACAAATAAGGCGTAAGCTAACTTCTCTATATTAAGATAACGCCCTTCTACGGCGGACAGTGCCTTAGATACATAATAAACTGGTTTTTGGGAGTTATTCTCCTCCCTTACAAGAACAGCAGCTACGCGCGATCAATAGCGCCAAAAATGTAAAAGTTCTTCCCCGGGCACTGGGCTGCTGAGTAGAGGTGGCTGCCCGAGGTATGTTTTGACTTCTTCAAAAGCTTGATGGCACTCAGTGCTCCATGTAAATTCATCAGCTCTCTTCCCCCCTTTTAGAGTTTTGAAGAAGGGGAGGCATCTCTCTGCTGACCGCGAGATGAAGCGGCCAAGTGCGGTGATGCGACCATTGAGTTTTTGGACATCCTTCACGCAAGCAGGAGGTTTCATGTCCAACAGGGCTTGGATTTTCTCTGGATTAGCCTCTATCCCTCTTTGATTGACCATGAATCCGAGGAACTTGCCCGCCTTGACCCCAAAAGCGCACTTAAGGGGGTTTAGCTTCATGTTATTGCGACGCAAGTTTTTGAAGGTTTCCTCCACGTCGAGCTCGTGGGAGTTTTCCTTAGTCTTTATAACCATATCGTCAATGTAGGCCTCAAGATTTCTACCTAGTTGGTTTTCGAAGACCAGATTGACCATTCTTTGATAGGTGGCTCCTGCGTTTTTCAACCCGAAGGGCATCATTTTCAGAGCAAGAAGTCTTCCCCAGCCGATGAAAGCTACAGAGCGGACATCTTCAGGAGCCATTTGGATCTGATGGTAGCCGGAGTATGCATCAATGAAGCTTAATACTCTGTGGCCGGCTATAGAATCCACCAATCTGTCAATGTGAGGAAGAGGGAAAATATCCTTGGGACATGCCTTGTTGAGATCGGTGAAATCAAGACACATCCTCCATTTGTCGTTGGATTTTTTGACCATTACCACATTGGCCAGCCATTTGGGGTAGGAAATCTCCTTGATTATCCCCGCCTTTAACAATTTTTCCACCTCTTCCTTGATCGCAATTTCTTTCTCCGGAGAGAAGTACCTTGATTTCTGATGAATGTTTTTGAAGGATGGGTCATCGTTGATTTTGTGGAGGATCACGTCCTCGCTGATTCCCAGCATATCTTCCACCCTCCAAGCGAACACATCACAATTTGCCCTTAAGAATTCGATCAGGATTCTTCTCTCCTCGCTGTGAATTTCCAGGCCGACCTTAACTGTTTGCTCGGGGAAGTGGGGATTGATTACCACCTCCTCGAGCTCGTCGTTAGGTTGGAGGTCGCTGATTTCACGGTTGTGCAAGGAGTCAATGATTATGGTTGGGGGGTTGACCTGAGCTCCAGTCAGTGTTGCCATAGAGTATATGATATCGCGGTCAATCTTCCCCTCTATTCCCCGATCAATATAACCTCCCTCAATAGGGGCCAATTGCTTTGATTTTCTGCTCGTCTTGAGCTCCACCTTCGTGGAATGGAAAGAAAGCATGCCAATCGGTATGGGTGCCGGCGGGAGAGCAAGGGTTTTTCCCTTTTTTGATTTGTCCTCGCCTTTTCCCTCTTTCGATTTGTCCTCGCCCTCTATCGGCGGGCAGGATGCCTGGCCTTTCTGTTCTTTCCTTTTTTCCTCAAGTGCTCGGAGGAATCTCCCGGGCTGGTTCTTGATGGTAGCAACCCCGCCCGGGGTGTTAAATTTCACCCTTTGGTGGGGAACGGACGCAACTATTCCCAATTCGGCCTGAGCAGTTACGCCGAGAATGGCATTGTACTGGGAAGGAAGATCGACCACCATGAAAGTTATCTTGGCCGTCTTCTGCATGGGCTTTTCCCCAATAGTTACGTCAAACACAATCGTCCCCTTTACCCTTACGGCGTGATTTGTGAAGCCCTCAAGCATGCCCGCATATGGAAAAAGATGTGCTTCAGTCATTCTCATTCCTACCAACGTATGGTAGTAGAGTATATCGCGGGCAGCTCCAGTATCTATCAACACTCGGCCTATGTTTGCCCGGTTGATTCTCATTCTGAGGGTGAGAGGCTGAGTGGAATGAAAAAGGGTGGAGGCAAGTTCACTCCTTTTGAACCCAATTTCTTGCTCTTCTTCCGGAGCCATTGCGGGGACGGAGAAAACCTTCTCTAATGTCCGGATTTGGAGGGAGAGCTGTTTGTTGGAGGGAGGTTCTTCTCCGATGAAGTTTATATTGTAGTCTCCGTCGTCATCCTCAAAATTGTCTCTTTCCACCCTCTCGGGACCACGAGGGTTTCGTGCCCGCTGTTGGTTATTATTGGGGGCCTGGTTGTTTCCCTTGATCCATCTGGTTAGTTCCCCATCATTGATTCTCTGCTGAATTATTCTCTTTAGCTGGAAGCAGTCTTCAGTTCCGTGCCCGTGATCATTATGATACTCGCAGAACTTTGTCCTACTCCTCTCACTTGGTTTTCTGAGCATGGGGGGAGGAGGAGGAAAATCTGATGCCCTCATGATCACTGCTCGTGGCTCGGTGAGCTCGGTGTAGATCAAGTTTCCGCAACTTTTTTCCGGAGCTTGTCCGACCCACGGCCTCTGTTCTTGCCCTGGTTGTTAACTTGGGCAGCCTCTGGGGTGGTCTCCTGAACTTGGCTTATTCTTTCCTTGGCTGAAGCTCGGGGAACGGGCATACTGCTCTCCTCGACAGAGGCAATGGCAAAAGCCCTTTCATACATCTCCTCCACTGTTTTTGGTTGGCTGGAGGCGAAATTCAATTTCAGGAAGGAGGAGGTGAGGCCTCACTCAAAGCAAAGTCTAATATCCCCCTCTTCCAGATCCACTATCTCCTCGCTCACCTTTCTGAAGCGAGCAATGTAATCTTTTGTGGATTCAGTGGGGGCCTGCTTGACACGGACAAGATCTGTCTTTGGTCTAGCGGGCACCCCGGCTCCAGCAAAGGTGATAAGTGACTATTATATAGTCATTTATCCTTACTTTTATATACTTTTTATTGCATAAAACATCATTTTTCATTTCATTTCATATACTTTTTAGTTCCTTTTCCTTATTTTCTAGATTTTACGCTTTTGGTATATTTCTTGCATTTAAAAACAGGTTTTAGGTTCATTTTTATCAAAAGGATACTTGGACACTTCAAGGCAAAAGACACGGAAGAGCACCAACCAAATCAAGCACACAAAGCTAAATTTCAGAAGGAGCGGCCGTGCAGCCAAGATGGAGCGGCCGTGCACTTGGCCTTTTTCAGGCCATTTGTGGCCCTAAAATATAGAGTGGCCGTGTCTTGAAGAGGGAGCGGCCGTGTCATTATATGGACCGCCGTGGCAGCTTGGACAGAGCGGCCGTGCGAAGTGTCAAGACTCAAATTCAAATGGCGCCAAGGGTCACACTGGCCGTGCAACTTCCTTGACGCGGCCGTGCAAAACGCGACCGCAGACGTAAAGGCACCTTTTGATGGCACCCGATTAAAGAGTCTCCTCCCTTTTATAAATAGGACCCTAGTGATCGGGCCTTATATACGAATTTTGAGAGAGAAATTACGATATTAGATAGATAGAAAGTATAAACATTTCAATGACAACAATTTTCCAAAGGAGTTTGAAGATCAAAGTCCTTATTTGTTCTTGGAATCACTTTTGAGGAAAAGCAATAAAAGTGAAGCATTATTCTCTGCAATCGTCTTCTTTATTCATAAGTCTTTCTTACTCAATCTTTATTTCTACTTTTATGTTATTAATGGCTTGTGAGTAATCCCCCATATTCTTGGGATTGGAAACTCAAAAGCATACTTATTCATCATCCAAAAATGTTTAGTCTTGTCTTCTTCCTTCATCTAAAACAATCTCTTTATATTATTCTCTAAATGCCTTACATTTTGGAGATATCCAATTTGTATGATTCACTAATTGAGAGAAGTACCTAGCGGAGAATCTCGATTGACGGAACCATATAAAGAAACTAGGTTTCATTGATCACGAGAGTAGTTCAATGGCCTAGGGATGTTCCTTTAATGGAAAGTATGTTGACTCTCCTCCTTAATGGATTCTTACTAATTATGGTCAGCTAGAGATAAGCCGGAACACCCGTTTGTGACAGGGCGGGAATAACGTAAACGGAAATCTCAAACAGTTAGGACATAATTAGTGAAGAATACAAACGCTATTGTCTTAACCCGAAGTAGTGTAGGCTTAACATACCATCCTTGCTTTTTATGAAAACCTTTTATCTCTAAGACAATGACAATTTGATGAATAAAATTATGTGTATGATTTCCAATCCCGAGAATGCTTCGTTTTATAAGAAATTAATCTAAGTACTTTCTGTTTATGTTCTCTCTATTCTTCTAAAAACAAATTTTATCTTCTCCCAATCTTTTCTATTATTTTCTAAAGACAAAAATATTCCCTAGTAAACCCTGTCTCTGTGGGATCGACCCGTACTTGCACCCGCTATATTACAATAGCCCGTGCGCTTGCGGAATTAAATAAACCGTTAGGTTTCGACCGAACATGTTTTTGGCGCCGTTGCCGGGGACAACGGTTTACTTTTATTTTTGTCTTTACTACATAATTTTTAGTTTTTGTTTTATTTTTACTATTTTGCTTTCTCTTCCCATAAATTGTTGCGTTTAATTTCTCTTCAAGTGTTTTTCTTATAGTTTATGAAACGGACTCGGACATACGTTGACAACTTTGATCCGGAACCCGAAAGAAGCTTTCACGAGAGATTAAGAAGGTTTAGAGAAACTTTGAAGAAACATATGGAAGGAGAACAGCAAACACCCGCTAGGACCCTACGGGACTTTGTTAACCCAAGTACCCCGGGAACTAGATCCCCTATTGTTGTGCCGAATGCCGAAGCGGCACACTTTGAGATAAAGCCGCGACTTTTGCTTATGGTTATGAATAACCAATATAGCGGCACCGCTTTCGAAGATCCTCATCTCCACATCCAAACATTCTTGGAATACTGTGATACCACACGTATTCAGAATGTCACCCCGGAAGCAATTCGGATGCGCCTTTTTCCTTTTTCTCTAAAGGATAAGGCGAAACAGTGGTTAATTTCAGTCCCACCCAACTCTTTTACAACTTGGGACCAAATTCAAGAAGCATTCCTTGGACGTTTCTTCCCTCCGAGCAAGACCGCTCAAATTCGGACGAAGATTACAAATTTTAGCCAAACAGGAAGCGAATCACTGTATGACGCTTGGGAGCGATTCAAAGAGCTCCTAAGGATGTGCCCCCACCGCGGGCTTGAAAAGTGGTTGATTGTTCACACCTTCTACAACGGTCTCATATTCAAAACAAGAGAGACCATTGATGCCGCTGCAGGAGGAGCATTGATGAACAAAGGAGTCGATGAGGCATACGACCTTATCGAAAACATTGCATTGAACCATTACCAATGGTCAAACGAGAGGGAGCAGCAACAAGGTACGCCCGGTAAGTACAATATTGATGTCATTACTACCTTATCTTCTAAAGTTGATATGCTTCTTAAAAAGTTTGAAAACTTTAATGTAAATCCCGTGGCCAACATTAATGTTGTTTGTGAACTATGTGGGTCGAACTCACATAGTACAGAATGTTGTGAATTTCTTGACACTACTTCTAGTGATCAAGTAAATTTTGTTAATTCTTATGGGGGAAATGGTGGTATGTATTCAAACACATACAATCCCGAGTGGAAAAATCACCCTAAATTTTTCTATAAGAATAACAATATTTTAAACCCACAACCTTCTACACAACCACCGGAATTCACACAAAAGAATTTCAATGGAAATTCTAGTGCTTTCCCTCCCCTTAAATCTAAATTGGATCTTATTATGGATTTTATTGTTGAAAGTAAAAACGAACAAGAGAAAACCAATAATGAGTTAAGGGAATCCATTAAGTCGTTGAATGCTAGGTTTGATAATTTAGCCGCCCACAATAGAATGCTTGAAAATCAACAAGCTCAACAAGTCGGTACCTCGCATAGACCACAAGGGAGTTTTCCCGGTCAATCGCAAAGGCCCGATGAGCATGTTAGTGCGGTAGAAACTAGGAGTGGAAAAGAAATTTTAGATCCCCTTCCTAAGGAAATTATCAAATCAAGTGAGGAGAAAGTTAGTTCAATCCCACCGATAGTTGAGACTAATGAAGATGTTGAAAATGGGACAGAGTCCCCTAAGATTTCTAAAAATTTTGACCCTCCAATACCATACCCTCAAAAGTTGGTAAGAGCTAAACTTGACAAACAATTTGCAAAATTTTTAGAAGTCTTAAAGTCTATTTACATCAACATACCTTTTACCGATGCCCTTCAACAAATGCCATCTTATGCTAAGTTCTTAAAGGATATTCTTGCAAATAAGAGGAAACTTGAGGAGCATGAGACTGTCGCTTTAACAGAAGAAGTAAGTGCCATTTTACAAAGAGAACTTCCTCCTAAATTAAAAGATCCCGACACTTTCTCTATTCCTTGCAAAATAGGTAATTACAATGTTGATAATGCTTTATTAGATCTTGGGGCAAGTGTGAGCCTCATTCCGCTGTCGATAGGTAAGAAACTAGGTGTGGGGGAAATGAAACCCACCACTATTTCTCTCCAACAAGCGGATCGCTCCATTAAATACCCAATGGGTATTATGGAAGATGTCCCTTGTCAAATTGGGAAATTGATAATCCCGGTCGACTTTGTAGTCCTTGAGATGGAGGAAGATCACCAAATTCCAATAATTATAGGAAGACCTTTTCTTGCCACCGTTGGTGCAGTAATAGATGTAAAGAATGACACTCTTTCTCTAAACATTGGAAATAAGAAAGTCGAATTTAAAGACTTAAATCTCAAGAAACCGTGCCATGAAATCAACACTCTTGAGAATGATAGCAAAAAGGGTGAAAAATTGCAATCCAAGGACTCAAAAATTTTAATTAAAAAGCCCTTAGATCATAGTGGTGAAAAAAATATGCACCCTAAAAAGCATAATAAGATTGAAAAATCAAAGGGTAGGGGACCTAAGAAAAAAGGCACATCAGGAGGTCGCGTTTGCATCAATCTTAAGAGCTCGATCACGCCAAAGGGCAAGGAATGGCGAGTTATTAAAGATAAGAGACCATTACAATACCACTCACCGTCCATTGTTACTGATAAAAAGGGATCGAGCTTATGACCTTAAACAAGCATCATCGGAATAGTAAACCGATGGATTATATTACTGTTTATCATAATTTTGTTTACCACCACATGCTTATCTCTTTACTCTTTGTCCTTGAAACATTGAAGACAATGTTCATTTCAAGTGTGGGGGGGGGTATATCTATCCTTTTATTTTTCGCTTTCTAGTTTTTAAATTTTTACTTGCTTTCTAGGTTAGATTTAATCGCTTTCTAGTATAATTTTTTCTTTTTAACTTAGTTGCATTTTTCTTTTTATGCATGTATAATAGTATATATAAAAAAAAAAAATCCCTATGATGATCAAAAATCATTATCTTTATGCTTGCCATTTGCCCTAGTATAAATGCCTATTTATCTTTCCTCTCATATTTTCTATACACTTAGAAATCTATAAAAAGGAAAAATATAAAGGATATTTTTAGGAAATAATTGAAAGCCTCATAAGTTGATATAGCACAATATAGAGTCTCATCAAGGAAAATGCATTTGATTAGAAGGAATCTTCTTTATGCTTGGTCATTTATGCAAATATTGAAAATATTTCTTTAAGATTGTACATCTTTTATCTTTATTAAATATTTATTCCCTTTTTAGAAGCACCTTTTGTTTGCATCCCTTGAATCACACCCTTTCATAAATTCCATTCTTCCATTTTTCAAATCAAATCAAAATAAAACACTTTTATCTTATTGCTAAAAAGAGTGACATTTGTCACCAATCCTTAAAAGCAAAAAGAAACCTATTACCTCCTAAGTAACTCGTGGCACGGCGTTCGCTGCGACGATACTTCCTTGCCAAAACGGAAGTAATATCCAAAAGTATTCTTGATCTAAGTATTAGGAACATGGGGTTCGCAACCACAATGTCTCCTACTTGAAAGGATCAAAAATAACTTAGGTCTTTTGCAAAAATATAACACGTGCAAAAATAAGATAAATTTGTTTTACTTTGATGAGATTTTTCCACTATCATCATCCATTTTTCACCCTTGTGATTCAAGAATGTAATACACTTTTTCAGAACTTCTAATTTGTGAATAAATGTTTATACCTTCTCTTGTACATTTTAAAGAAATAAATTCATCTTTTCTCAAAAATCACTCTAAAAAAGTGACAGCTTTTTCTACCAAGAAATAAATCTAAGATTCTTCCTTCTAGCATGCTTTACTTGGTCAAAATTCTATATATGCTATATTAGGTTATTGTCTTACATTTTATCTCTTTAAAATATCCCTAAAATATTTCTTCCTACAATAAATTTTTAAAGGTATTCAAAATATGATTAGAAAGATAAAGGCATTATCTAAAAGGCATTTAAGGGCTTGCTACTTTATTTCTGAGGGATCAATCTTGCTTTTTCTCCCTCTCCGTATTTTCATTCTAAGTTTGCTTGGGGACAAGCAAAAGCTTAAGTGTGGGGGAGTTTGATAAGTGACTATTATATAGTCATTTATCCTTACTTTTATATACTTTTTATTGCATAAAACATCATTTTTCATTTCATTTCATATACTTTTTAGTTCCTTTTCCTTATTTTCTAGATTTTATGCTTTTGGTATATTTCTTGCATTTAAAAACAGGTTTTAGGTTCATTTTTATCAAAAGGATACTTGGACACTTCAAGGCAAAAGACACGAAAGAGCACCAACCAAATCAAGCACACAAAGCTAAATTTCAGAAGGAGCGGCCGTGCAGCCAAGATGGAGCGGCCGTGCACTTGGCCTTTTTCAGGCCATTTGTGGCCCTAAAATATAGAGTGGCCGTGTCTTGAAGAGGGAGCGGCCGTGTCATTATATGGAGCGGCCATGCAGCTTGGACAGGAGCGGCCGTGCGAAGTGTCAAGACTCAAATTCAAATCTGGCGCCAAGGGTCACACGGCCGTGCAACTTCCTTGACGCGGCCGTGCAAAACGCGACTGCAGACGTAAAGGCACCTTTTGATGGCACCCGATTAAAGAGTCTCCTCCCTTTTATAAATAGGACCCTAGTGATCAGTCTTATATACGAATTTTGAGAGAGAAATTACTGATATTAGATAGATAGAAAGTATAAACATTTGTGACAACAATTTTCCAAAGGAGTTTGAAGATCAAAGTCATTATTTGTTCTTGGAATCACTTTGGAGGAAAAGCAATAAAAGTGAAGCATTATTCTCAGTAATCGTCTTCTTTATTCATAAGTCTTTTTTACTCAATCTTTATTTCTACTTTTATGTTATTAATGGCTTGTGAGTAATCCCCCATATTCTTGGGATTGGAAACTCAAAAGCATACTTATTCATCATCCAAAAATGTTTAGTCTTGTCTTCTTCCTTCATCTAAAACAATCTCTTTATATTATTCTCTAAATGCCTTACATTTTGGAGATATCCAATTTGTATGATTCAGTCAATTGAGAGATGTACCTAGCGGAGAATCTCGATTGACGGAACCATATAAAGAAACTAGGTTTCATTGATCACGAGAGTAGTTCAATGGCCTAGGGATGTTCCTTTAATGGAAAGTATGTTGACTCTCGTCCTTAATGGATTCTTACTAATTATGGTCAGCTAGAGATAAGCCGGAACGCCCGTTTGTGACAGGGCGGGAATAACGTAAACGGAAATCTCAAACAGTTAGGACATAATTAGTGAAGAATACAAATGCTATTGTCTTTACCCGAAGTAGTGTAGGCTTAACATACCATCCTTGCTTTTTATGAAAACCTTTTATCTCTAAGACAATGACAATTTGATGAATAAGATTATGTGTATGATTTCCAATCCCGAGAATGCTTCGTTTTATAAGAAATTAATCTAAGTACTTTCTGTTTATGTTCTCTCTATTCTTCTAAAAACAAATTTTATCTTCTCCCAATCTTTTCTATTATTTTCTAAAGACAAAAATATTCCCTAGTAAACCCTGTCTCTGTGGGATCGACCCGTACTTGCACCCGCTATATTACAATAGCCCGTGCGCTTGCGGAATTAAATAAACCGTTAGGTTTCGACCGAACAAAAGGCATTAAGGAAAATGTTCCTGAAGTGGCCGAAAGAGTTGATGGAGCGGGGTTTGAGAGCCAGCATCCAGGATAGGGTCTTGCCCGTGAAAGTGGCAGCTAGAGCTTTGCACATTACGGATTCGTCCGCGGAGAATAATGCCATTTGGCCCTCAAATCGACCCATGTGGCTCCTCACGTTCTTGGAACCATCATATGTATCCATCCTGGGGCTTCCCTTCTGGATAGGTACCCGCGCGATCTTGTCGCTGAAGGCATCCATCAGGCGACCACATTTTTGGCCGCCTTCGATGGGTTTCCCACATTTTCTCGCATGAAATCAACGAACTCGTGGTTCTCGGCTATCAATCTTCGTTTTTTATTACGTGGAGCCACGGCCTTCCTCGTCGGAGCCGTGGGTAGTGCTTGGGGCTTCGCACGTTGGTTTGACTGCGCCTCTTCACCAATCTCCTCGCTATCATCTACGTGCACCACATTGCGCTTGGCCATCTGTCCGCGCTCAAGGGTTGGTTCAACCCGGTTTGCCCCCGCAGCTTGACTAGCAAGTGATTTAACGGGAGCTCGTTGGGAGAACCTTTGGGACCCTTGTGGAAACTGTAGCCTTCCATTGGCCTCTATTTCGAACATTTCCAATTGTTGGTCGGCAATTATCATAGCCTCAGCGACCAGCTTGGATTTGGAGTCCAGAATTTCTTGTCTCCTCAGGATTTGCTCCGGGGAGAGAGGAGTGTTCATGGTGGTGTTTTTGGGGGGAGCTTGTGGAGTTTTGGAACTTTTGTTTAGGAGGGCTTGTGCTTTTTCAGCACGTATTTGGTCTGTCAGCTTGTGCATGGCTTTCTGACCGGGGGAAAGGGTATGAGCAGACTGGGAACGGGCCCCCATTCTGTTGAAGACAGAGTTAGTTTGCTTACCCTTGTTGATAGCGGAGGGTGAGGCTTGGTTCTCATCCTCCAAGGTCAAATGACCGCTTTTCCAAAGATCTTAGACATATTCTGTGAAAAGATGATGGAAAAAGAAGAGCCTTTCGGCACTCGTTTTGTTTAGGACACGAGAGGTGCCTTGAAAACAAAATACACGGGAAGTAAATAAAGAAAAGATTAAAGAGATTCCCGGCAATGGAACCACTGATGACGCCAAGCTGTTCAGGGTCAGGAGCGGTTCGAGGATATCTGGCTAGGATATTTAGGTGGTTTGTTGGTACCTAGATCACAACACAAATAAGCACCGTTAAGGTCAAAGTTGGATGTTACTCCAACTCAGGCCCTCGGGTGTGAGAGTAAGAATACTGAGATAATAAGGCTTTGAATACCTTGGAGCGTGTGTGTGTTTAGGGTTTAGAGTAATATAACTTACTCAATATATTTGGAACTTACCTTGCCCAAGGGGGTAAAGGCCTTCTATTTATAGGCAATGCAATGGTGCTTGTTGAGGTAAGCAATGAGATCAAGAATGATCAAATTTCTGGGGACACTTTGGTATTTGACCACTACACGTGTCCGCATCTAATTGGTCCCGTCGTGAGGGAACATCGAGTCCAGGGACATGGCCGAAAGGGACATGAGCCGCAGTAGCCGGCTTAGAGCATTAAATGGAATAGTAGGCGCCGATCGAGCCGCATTGAATGCGTGATGGGGGAGCTTCTGCAGTGGCCTGTCGTGAGCGCAAGCTAACTTGCTCAAGTAAGGCTTGATATTAACCGGAGGCGCATACGTGCCCGCGGTCAATATCAAGGCCGCAGCCAAAGGTATATGACGCGAGCACGGTTGATGCGGTCATGCCTACTGCGGGTACGGGTCCTCGCGAACATACAACTGCGGGCACGGACCCACGGCTGCGGTGTCGTGCGGGCACGAATATAGCGGTCGGATCCTTCCTGGCCTTTGATAGGATTAATGCGGGGAGGGATGCGGTCTTGACCTCAAGCGGCCTATCTCGTCCACCTGCCTTCCCCCAAATGTCAGAACCGCCACGCCACCGGTTCCTTGGACTGCACTCAAGCGCGGACCCAGTTCAATAGATCCGAGCTCATCAGAAAATATGGCTTCAATATTGAACTAATTAATCAAATTTTTAATTTTCTAACTACCAGCTTTTGAACCAGTACATAAATAGTGTTGAGAATATGTTTGTATCACTATTAACGTAGTATTTTAGGAAGTTTTTCTGAATATATCAATTTACCTCCGTCAGTCAGTCACTGGGGAGCCGGTGGCTGATGATCCAGAACTTAGTTTGACGAAATTGGGAACCTAAGTATCAAATTTTTTTTTCTGAATATATAATATATATTGGAATTTATATACTCCCTCCGTCCCACTTCAAGTGTCACTTTTTACCCAAAATGACGTCCCGTTTGAAGTGTCACCTTTCCTAAAAAGGAAATGTTTTATTAATATTCTATTATCCCATCCACTATTCCCTCCACTAATTCTCTCTCCTCTACACTCACAACACTTTTTAAATTCACTATTTCCTCCACTAATTCTCTCTCCTATTTTCAAATTACACTCATAACATTTTTTCTTTTTCTTTTTTCCTTAATTTGCGTGCCACCCCTAAAAGGGTGACACTCTTCGTGGGACGGAGTATTAAATATGTAATTTTAAAGTTCCCTTTTTTTATCTTTTACATTCATTTAAAGTTATTTGTGGAAGGAAGTGGAAGAAGGAAAATTTCATTAACAAATATTTATAAAATATCTACTTTATCTCTCAAATATAATTCTCTCATTTTTTTATTAAAAGTATAAGTATAATTTAAAAATATTTCCTTCATTTTCTTTCCTAAATTCAAGAGCACTAAAGAAAATACTCCTTTCGTCCCATTAATAACTTTATTTTTTGCCATTTTGAGTGTCCCATTGAAAGCTTCACCTTTCCTTTTTTGGCAAAAAATCTTTACTATTCCCTCCACTCATTCTCTCTCCTACATTATTTTAATACTCATAATACCATTATAATTTATTATTTCCTCCATTCATTTTCTCTCCTATTTTCAAATTACACTCACAATATTTTTTCTTCCCACCCATTTTCTTAATTTGCGTGCCGAAACCAAAATGGTGAAGTAAATAATGGGACAGAGGGAGTATTGAATTCTCTACCCTCTTCTCTTCTCTCCTTCTAAAACTCAGTAGCTGACCCCAAATGTGAGTTTATCGCGGTCAACGCTTCAAAGTCTCCTTCCGGACACAAATTCCTTCTTTTCCTTCTTCATCTCCGCGCCGATCGCTTCTCCTATCTCTCCAAATCAATTTACTCGTTGCCCCTTTCTCTCTCTCAATTCCATTCCCAGTTCTTCAGCAAAATCCATAATCAAACATGGAAGACATATCCAATCACATTGACCAACTCGACGATGCAACCAATGCCAACAACAACAACCATGGCTGGCAAAAGGTCACTTACGCCAAGCGGCAGCGCAAAACTTCGGCGAAAACGAATCAACCGGCTGCGGCGGCGCATTCCAGAAAGCTCGTTCTGAACGGATCCGATTCCGTCTTTACCTCCTTGGAGAAGAAGTCCGAGGAGCGTCGTCGCCAAATCGAAGCTCAGAAAGCTGCAATTTCTGCTTCTTATGAGACCACTCCTGTCGTCAGATCTTCTAGGAATTACTCTGATGACGAAGATGATAGCGATGCCGATGCCGATGCCGCGGCAGGTGGTGGCGTGAACGGAGGCGTTGATGAGAAGAAGGTGAAGCCTAAGAAGGTGAAGAAACCTAAGGTTACGGTTGCTGATGCCGCGGCTAAGATCGATGCGGCTGATTTGGCTGCTTTTATTGCTGATGTTACGGTGAGTTTGACGTTTGATTTGATTAGTCAACAGATTTTCAAATTTAGTTAGATTCGGTTGTTGATCTACTTTAAATAGTTAAAATTTTGAAGTTAGGTTAAATTGATTCGTTATTTTGCTTAAAAGGTGTGAAATTGGGCTGTTGTACTGTCTACAGGCTTCGTATGAGACCCAACAGGACATACAGCTGATGAGATTTGCTGATTATTTCGGAAGTGCATTTTCTAGTGTGACTGCCGCACAGTTTCCTTGGGCCAAGTTGTTCAGAGAGTCAGCCCTCGCGAAGATTGCTGATGTGAGTTTCTACTTTGAGTTTAGTAATGTGTCAAGTAGTCAAATTATAAATTTTATTTACCTGGAGAAAATGATTTATGATTCTGCAAATTAAAGTGACTGTTATGATCCTGGTGCATAATTCATGCAAGCATCTAAATGGAATATAAACGAATTTGATAGACAGGGAAAATGGTCATTGTATCGGGCACTACTTTAATGTGGTGGTGCTGTATATTCAATGGTCACTGCTAACCACTTTAGGTTCCAAATCATTGAGCTGATTGTTCCTGTGAACATTGGCTTCACTGTTGCCAAGCTTTTTGGTTAGCTTTTCAAATATATATCTTATAATGGTAACTGTAGATGTGTGCCATCCATGTGAATAGTAACCTAAGCCAGAAGCAACAATCAGAGACCAGAAAACACTATCAAGGTCTATCACGTTCTCTTCGTTGCTTTATCTACTTTTCCTCTATAATCTTGCATTAAGTCCAAGCTTATATTTTAGGGGGCCAATTCTCGGTTAGAAGTTAGGCTTGTCAAAATGGTTATAAGCTGGTGAATTGTTATTAACTAGAGCCACATATTAGTTTGATGCATTTTCATTCCACTTCTAATATTCTACTAGAGCCACATATCAGTTTGATGCATTTTCTCACGTAAATGTGCATGGGTGCTGCTACATTTGCTCACATAGATTAGTGTGATTGAATCTGTTGATAGAACTTTATTTTGAAGACTGTTTTTGATGGAGATCAATATAGGAGTAATACTAGTTTAGTTTTTATAATTATGATTAATGTATTTTGGATATTTATTTTGATAGGGAGTAATTTTATGTTTAGAAGCAAATTTTGGTAATATTTTGATTTTTGTAGTTTTATTAGGTTACCATATGGGTTAGGAGTATTTTCAGATATGTTTGACTTGTTTTCCAAGTCGTAGGAGTCCTATAACTATAGGATTTTGTGTAATTTCGAAAATTAGTTTTCGATATTGAGTTGTACTCTTTATTCCCTAAAAGTGACTTTGTTCCTTTTGGATGCCAATTATCGGTAATCGTGCGCGATTCAACGAAATTTGAAGATCTTTCACCGGTAATACCTGCGCGATTCAACAGTGTTTGATAATGTATCTTTTTATTCGGTTTTGTTGCCTACATCAGTTGGTAATCAGAGCCTACACCTCGAATTTGTAAGAAATGGAGATAATTTATAAAGAAAATGAAATGGTAAGCTTTTATGTTGTTAGAAATACACTGAGCCAGCTTATCTTACAAGAAACAGTTTAGCTACTGCCACCGATGGCCGAGTTAGAACCAATTAATTAAGTGTTACTAGTTTTGGATGTCTTTGACTATGTAATGCTCGTAATAGCTCTGGGTAGCAGGTATAGTCATGTGGCTTCTGTACATGTCCGCTACTGCTGTCGAGAAAGCTTCCAGATTTATCCTTAAAATATTCTATCATGTTGTGCTTACTTCTGGTTTGGGGCACCAGAATTAGTGACCAAGACATATACTCTTCTGTTTCTTGAATAAATCGCCATCTATTTGACCTTGTCATGGGTGAAAACAAGTTAAAAGGAAAGGAGGCCTTTCAAAATTTCTTAACTGAATGAAGTGCCTAAGTGCTTCCTGGTGTTGATTGCTCACCTATATTTTTTATCTTTTATTTGGGTGGTTGAACTTATTAATGAAAATTAAAACAAAACCGCTTTTTAGGTTTGGTTGATCTATGATGATAATTCATATTGTGTTGGTTGCATCTTCTGCTAAATGCTGACTCTACCATTTAAAATGTTGTAGAAGCATGATATTTTAAATATATATAGAATTACAGATTTGTGATTATGATAAAATAAATGGACTTATTTGGATATTTATATATTTGATCAAGTTCAACCTGTTCTTTAATTTATTAGTCTACTATAATCCTTTAGCGCATGTCTTAATTACTTTGTTATTCACCGCAGACACCTATTTCTCATATTTCTGAAGCTGTTTATAAGACTTCAGTTGACTGGATTAACCAACGATCTCTTGAAGCCCTTGGTTCTTTTGTATTATGGTCCTTGGACAGCATTCTTACTGGATTTGCGAGCCAACAAGCTGGAGCTAAGGGCTCCAAGAAAGCTTCCCAACAAACGTCCTCAAAATCTCAGGTAAAGTGGTGAGCTAATGTGTGCATGACGTTTCCTGTATATAATATTGCTTGGCAACATTATGGCTTCATTGCCATGTATTATCATCGTCATTGTTACTATTGTTTTTGCTGTTGTTTCTGGATGTATCCGACAAATATCCTCAAAGTATAAGGTAACTTGGTTAGGGTTTCTTATCTTTCTTCTGCTAGAAGTGTTTGCCTCAAATATCTTCGTTATTGAATCAACTTGAGCAAGTACTTGCCACAGTTACTGTAAATAACGATTTTATGCAAAAGTGGAGCTCGTCGCAATCACCTCGCGATCATGGAGCAATAGGGTCAAACACTTTAAACTAATACTACAATTGGCAGAAATAGTGATGCTTGTGCACCCTTTTACCTACACCCTTGATTGTCGATGTTATTTCACGCAAAAAACAATGATTATTGCAGAATAGATAATCAAATTTGAAAATATCACCCTACATAGTTTACAGATTTTTACACAATATCAATACCTTCCAAGGCTTTTACACAGTATCTAGTTAGGGGTGATAAGAATGCCAAATACTGAAATATATTTACCTTGGCTTTGCAGATCACTGCATAGTGGTTACTGCATAACCAAGTAAATTTCTCTAACCGCTTTTCATTAAGGTTGATTAAAAACAAAAGGAAGGCACTATATGCTAAACATACCCCCTTTCCAAAAATAGAAAAGAAGTAAGGAATAATTAAAGGAAAAGGAATAAAAGAAATGTGCAAGGAGGATGGGAATTAGGAAAAGAGGAAGTGGAAATAGATGGGTTTCTTATTAGGTGGGGTATCTTTGCATTATATGACGAACAGTTGATGGCCTCCTTTTTTAAGGTTAATGGTAAGTGGTAATAGTTGGTGCTTTCAACGAAGCTGAAACATTTCAGCATGTAAAGATGTATTCCTTTTTCCTTATTTACTCTATAGTAAAGTAATGATGTTTCTGGAGCTTTCTCATCTTATTCAGGCCAGTTTCTGAACTCATGTTTCGTTTCTCGCAAAAGTAAAGTTCACCATCCTTATAGTTCTCTTACTCCATTGACATCCTTTATGGTCAGACACAAATCTGTCTCTCTAGGTTAGTGTATGAACCATGCTGAGTATATCCCAAACTAACCAAATTTGGACTTTTTGAATATTCAAATCATGAAATGAATGTCAGTTGAAGGCAGGTTACTCTCCAAGCTTCAAGCTTCCATTATTCATCATGGTATCCATAAATTAAATAAACACGACATATGATAACTCGAGTTCACTTGCTACAAGCATGAATTCAACAGATTAGTAGTAGGCTCAGGCTCAGCTCGGCTTGCAAAATTTGATGCGCCAAAGAGTAGGGTTTGGCTTGAGTCATGATAGGCATGCAAGTCGATCCCTGACCATGAGGTGATTTGGCTAACCTTCAGGTCTATCCGTCTATGTCTCTCCTTAGCAAATTTTGCTAAGGATTGTTGCTTCTTTAGAGTATGTGGAACTAAGACTAGTTAGATTTATATACTACTATTCATGAGCCAATTCAAATGATATCTTTTTCTTGACATTCACAACTTTGACTTTTGAGATTTTCTTCGAAGGATGGTTAAATAAATAAACTGCTCCACAATTCCCGAATAAATCATCTTATAATCTTTTAAGCCACCCGAAATCAGTTTCCATGATTTAAAAGTTGAATGTTGATAGCCTTGTTTTATTCATACTTACCGGGAACTCTACTTCCCCCTCATCCCACGTCTCGGATCGCGCGTCCCATAATTGGGGTCGTTTATGTCCCAATTATCTTGGGAACTCGATCCAAATCCCCAAAAACATTGTCCCAGATTTTTTTTTGAAAAGGAAGGTAGAATCTGACCTTTTAGTAGCGCCGTCGGTTAATCGAATGTCATTTTGGTCCTTTTTTGGACTTTAATGAAGTTGAGAACATTTCGATATTTGTCGATCCAATATTGACTTGAAGTGGAAAACATTTAAATTTTGATCGGAATTGAAGTCGCTGTTAGGATGAGAGGATACTACATAAATAGAGAAAGCGTCAGAATTGCTAAGGAGAGGAGAAGTGAGGAGAATTTAGACTTTGGAGTAAGAGTCGTGGATATATATGAAGAAGGGTTTACATGGATCGGGGAAAGCGAATGATGCAGAGTGTAATTGAATGGGACTCTGCATATAAAGCTAAACCTATAACGCGGCTATTTTCATTCTCAATATATTTACACACCCAGTAATTGTACAACACTTTTATAGGTGGGTATGTTTAAAGATTTTAAAAGTGTAAGCAACATTTTTTTTAATATATATATATATATATATATATATATATATATATATATATATATATATATGTATATTACTTTTTGTGTTCCCCGATAAAAGCGCACCACGTTTCTAACTCCGGGCGTAATCGACTAATCCTACCCCTAACGTACCTAAATGTTTAAAAGTCACGGTCCTCGCTCTCGTTCCCGTCCCGTCAGGCGTCCACGTTCCTGGTAACTATGGTTTTATACAACTATGATTGTCCTTTGTTATGTATTATTCATAAAAAATCAACTTTCTAAGAAGTCATTTTGTGATAGGAGTATTTGATCAGGGAATCTCTTAGTGAAATCTTTGACTTCACTAAGAGATTCCCGATCGGGTTTCCATGGTCTAAAAGTTGAATGTTGATAGCCTTGTTTTATACATACTTACCGGGAACTCTACTTCCCCCACGTCCCGAATCGCGCGTCCCATAATTGGGGTCGTTTACGTCCCAATTATCATGGGAACGCGATCCAAATCCCCAAAAACATTGTCCCAGATTTTTTTGAAAAGGAAGGTAGAATCTGACCTTTTAGTAGCGTCGTCGGTTAATCGAATGTCATTTTGGTCCTTTTTTGGACTTTAATGAAGTTGAGAACATTTCGATATTTGTCGATCCAATATTGACTTGAAGTGGAAAACATTTAAATTTTGATCGGAATTGAAGTCGTTGTTAGGATGAGAGGATACTACATAAATAGAGAAAGCGTCAGAATTGCTAAGGAGAGGAGAAGTGAGGAGAATTTGGACTTTTGAGTAAGAGTCGTGGATATATATATGAAGAAGGGTTTACATGGATCGGGGAAAGCGAATGATGCAGAGTGTAATTGAATGGGACTCTGCATATAAAGCTAAACCTACAACGCGGCTATTTTCATTCTCAATATATTTACACACACCCATTAATTGTACAACACTTTTATAGGTACATTTAAAGATTTTAAAAGTGTAAGCAACATTTTTGTAAATATATATATATATATATATATATATATTATTTACCAAAATGACTTATTGTTCAAACTATTGCTCAGAATGTCCATTATTTTGAAACTCGCTACACCGTGTAGTTAGTTTGACTTGGGTCTGGTCAAAACTCGCTACACCATGTAGCGAGTTTAGGGTAATTAAGTTTGACCGTTTGGAAATTAATTAGGGCATTTAATTAACCTAAACTCGCTACACCGGTGTAGCGAGTTTGACCAACCCTAGTCAAACTCGCTACACGGTGTAGCGAGTTTAAGTTTAATAAATACCACCCCTCAGCTTTCCAGATTCATTTATCTTCTTCCTCTCCTTCCTCGTTCATTCATTTCTAACTGGCGTACCGACTAATCCTACCCCTAACGTACCTAAATTTTTAAAAGTCACGGTCCTCGTTCCCGTCCCGCGTCCCAGAGCGTCCACGTTCCTGGTAACTATGGTTTTATACAACTATGATTGTCCTTTGTTACGTATTATTCATAAAAAATCAATTTTCTATGGAGTCATTTTGTGATAGGAGTATTTGATCAGGGAATCTCTTGGTGAAATCTTTGACTTCTGAAAGAGTGATTTCTTTCTGGAACAAAAATTATAAGATGCTAGCAGCTTTCATTCAGGAATGGAGGTAGTCTATTAGACAGATAAGGTGAAGATGTGGGAAAACTGCTGCCAATTTGTTACTTCTTCCACTGAGTTGATTATTGTGGTAACATTTGCCTTTAATGGACATCCTATCCTCAACAAGACATTATCTTCCCTAGAAAAAATCTATCTTTTCAGAAACAATCAGAAAACATGTTGAGCTCATCAATGATCTGTGGTGCTGTAATAACTACCTTTAGACATGTTATATACGTGCTGCTCTACATCATTTTGTGGCTTGGTGTTATTGTGTGGATTCTCTATCCACCTTTCTTAAGACACGTTATAGTGTTTGTGGTAGCACCAGCAGAAGATGTTAAATTGCATCTGAAACTATTGGAAATGGTTTAAGTTTGGGATCTGTCATTAAGCATTTAAAGTTAGTATAAATTTTAATTATTGGATATGAAGTTTTCCAAGAAAAAGGAAAAAGAAGATGATGGCACTATGGAAGGACTAATAACAAGCTGGTGACTCATATGCTCTTACTACCAATCCATACCTGATAAGGACTCTATTTGTACTATGATGTTCAAAGCTAAGGTCTGCATTGTCCAATACTTTCCTATGTTTGGTGTCTTTTCATCCACTCATCAACACTCACTCTATTTATGAATGGCTATCAAATTAAAAATCCATGCATATTTCTTGATTGGAATTGGTTGGCATTTTAGATATATACTGATGGTTTACTCTTATATTTACCATCACAGATTGGCATATTTGTAGTACTGGCAATGGTGTTGCGGAGAAAACCAGATGTTCTAGTCAGTCTGTTGCCAACTCTGAAGGACAATTCAAAGTATCAAGGACAAGAGAAGCTTCCACTTATTGTATGGATGATTGCTCAGGTGAGTCAGTTGCATGAGGCTCTCGAACGAGATACTCCCTCCGTCCCGGAAAGTTTGTCCCACTTTGACTTTCATGGTCAACTCAATCTAGATTTTATGAAAATCTAGATATCCCTATGCAATTCTGAAAATTGTTATTGTTTCACCATTATGAATACTATCAATATCAATTTTTAGAATTGCTTAGAAATATCTAGATTTTCATAAAACTATGGTCAAAGTTTGATTGAGTTGGCCATAAAAATCAAAGTAGGGACAATCTTTTCGGGACAGAGGGAATATTAACTTTTCTTCTACTTCGTTGTACACGTCTGTTTTATACTAACCATGGAAATCTGTTGAACAGGCCGGTCAAGGAGATCTTGCTGTTGGGGTGTACTCTTGGGCACATTTTATTGTACCCATTCTTGGGGGCAAGGCAGGTTCCAATCCGCAATCCCGGGATCTTGCTTTGCAGCTAGTGGAAAGGTTTGCAAATATGCATTTCCTTCCCTATTTTAGCCTGCTTGCTTCATCATTATTCTATAGCTTTTGATTGTTTCAACTTTGTTTCAGATTTCTCTCGGCTCCTAAAGCTCGTACCATTTTAGTGAATGGTGCTGTTAGGAAGGGAGAGAGGTTGATTCCTCCCTCAGCTTTGGACTTCCTGCTGAGAGTGACCTTCCCTTCATCTCCAGCTCGAGTCAAGGTGGGAACATGAACATCCAATTATAGTTTCCAACATTATACTCTCTCCATCCGGAATGATAGTCCCACTTTTTTAGTGGTTATTTTGATTGAACTTACGAAAGATTTACAACAACAACAATAACAAAGCCTTAGTCCCAAAATAATTTGGGGCGGCTAACATGAATCCTCATATGTTATCGTGAAAACAAAAATAATAATAATAAAATAAGATAAAAAAAAATAAAAAAATAAAAAATAAAAATAAAAAAAATAAAAAAATAAAAATAAAAAAATCAACCCCCACATGGATTTTTGCCCTCCACTCCGCCTCTTCAACACCATACTTTCATCCACTCCAAGTAAATTCATATCATTTTCAATTACTCTAATCCAAGTTTGTTTGGGTCTTCCCCTACCCTCGCCATTTTATCATTTCTCCACTGTTCTCGCCTCCTAACCCGGGGCATCACTCGGTCTCCTTCTCACATGTCCAAACCACCGTAGACGATTTTCCCTCATTTTATCCTCAATACGGGCGCAACTCCTACTTTACCTCTCGATCACCTCATTCCCAATCGATCCTTTCTTGTATGACCGGACATCCATCGAAGCATACGCATCTCCGCCACATTCATCTTATGCACGTGACACTGTTTTCACCAGCCCAACATTCGGTGCCGTAAAGCAATGCCGGCCTAATTGCCGTGCGGTAGAATTTTCCCTTTAATCTATCGGGCATGCCGCGATCACATAGAAACCCCGTAGCACTCTTCCACTTCAACCAACTCCGCTTTAATCCTAGCGAGCCACATCTCCATCTAATTCTCCATCCTTTTGGATAATGGATCCAAGATAGCGAAAACTCGAAGTTTGGATAATATTTCCATCAAATGTGACCGCCCGCTCCCTACTTTCAACTCTGCTAAACTTACACTCCAAATATTCCGCCTTGCTTCGC
This sequence comes from Adenophora triphylla var. japonica, assembly GCA_022495995.1. NCBI lineage: Eukaryota > Viridiplantae > Streptophyta > Magnoliopsida > Asterales > Campanulaceae > Adenophora > Adenophora triphylla. The sequence goes on from JAFEMH010001665.1 coordinate 323,800, forward strand.
TAATCGAAAACCTCGAGATTCCAAAGTGTGTCTCCACAACTCCAATTTACTTTCAACACCCTCTCTTGTCTCATCAATCAGCACAATATCATCTGCGAACATCATACACTTTGGTATATCATCTTGGACTGACCTCGTCAATTCGTCCATTATCAAAGCAAAAAGAAAGGGGCTAAGTGCGGAACCTTGATGCACTCCAATCTTTATAGGGAACTCTTCAGTCTTTCCAACACTAGTCTGTACACAAGTACTAACTCCATTATACATGTCCTTGATAATATCAATATATTTCTTTGAAACACCCTTCTTTGCTAATGCCCACCAAAGTACCTCTCTTGGCACTTTATCATATGCCTTCTCCAAATCAATGAAAACCATATACAAATCTTTCTTTTGATCCCGATATTTCTCCATGGTTTGTCTCATAAGATATATTGCCTCCATAGTCGATCTTCCTGGCATAGACCCCCAAGTAATTATAAAACTTGTTATTGATACACTAATAAAAGTACTACCAATAACATTTTTTAGAATTTCATTAGGATGATTGTTATTTTCTAAATCTTTAACGAAAGTTCAACCCATTTAACCACAAAAAGTGGGACTATCATTCCGGGACTGAGGGAGTATGTTATAATTTTGGTTTTCAACTCTCCTAAGAAACATATTGCTTTTGACTCATCTTCATGTATGCCATGTAATGCAGGCAACTGAAAGATTTGAGGCTATATACCCACTGCTCAAGGAGGTTGCCCTTGCTGGTTCCCCTGGAAGCAAAGCCATGAAGCAAGTTTCTCAGCAGATTCTGGCTATTACTCTGAAAGCTGCTGGAGAAGGTAATTTAAAGTTGGCATAATCATAATGGTTTTACTGTGTTTGATTTGAAAGATTCTACTCTGTTAAAAATAAAATAAAATCTTAGAGTTGACTTGAGATATTACAATTATGGCAGGCATTCCGGAGCTATCCAATGAAGCAAGTAGCATTGCTATCTGGTCGTTTTCTCAAAGCTCAGATTGCTACAAGCAGTGGGTGAGTTGTATTGTATGTCAATACATTATTTGCAGTCATATGAAATTGTGTTTTTAAATCATTTGTTTAGAGTTTACCCAGAAGAACTTATTGTTTAGTGTTCTATAAATGATTGTACAGGACAAGGTCTACACTGAACATTTTCAAGCAAGTCTTGCTATTCTCAAAAAGCTTTCCCAGGAATGGAAGCAGCTATCTGTAAAACAGTCTTCTCTCGAGGTTCTGGCCGAAACTCTTAGGAGTGTCAGGAAAAAGGTATTAACTGTTGCATTGATTATGAATTTGCTTTTTTATGTTAGTACGAAGGAACTCTGAGAAATGTTCATTTAATTATTCTGGGACAGAGGGAGTAATTTTTAATTTTTAATACATGAACATTAGAACTTTTGCATTTACTACTCCCGCCGTCCCAAAATGAATTTTCAATTTATTGGGGAAGCTACTAAACCATTCATCATCAATTAACGAAAGTCTTAATTCACACTTGCACTCATGATGCAATATGGTGAGATCATTAAGGGTTTTTATGTACTTATCCTACTAAAAATGTTAAAATCTCAACTTTCTTAATATTGAACATTCATTTTGGGACTTTTGGGACGGAGGGAGTACAATACAAGAGCATCATTTTACTAAAAAATTCCTTGAACAGTTCAGAACAGAAGTTTTCATTTACCTTTTTCTTTTTTTCTTTTTTTCCTTGTTGTATGTAGAATGAGATAGCATTAACAGAGGGGGAGAAAAGTCCTGCAAGCCAAGCACTTGTAAAGGAGGCGGACAAATACTGCAAGGTGTTACTGGGAAGGCTATCACGTGGGTATGGGTGCCTAAAAGGTCTTGCCTTTGTGGTGGTTGTGGTGAGTGTGGGGGCCGCCCTTGTGTCCCCAAACACGGAGTTGTTGGACTGGAACAAACTCTCTGATATGTTCAATGCCCAGCGGGCTCTCTACCAGATTTGAATGTGCCAGAAAAGCCAGTCAACTACCAATGACAGTCACTCCAACGTGATTTGACCATATACAGCAACTCAGACCAGATACGACCAGTTAACATTATGCACACAGTCGAAGTTCTTTTAGTAGCAAATTTCCGAGTAGGCAAAATACGACTAATTTGCCCTTGAATAAAGAGAAAAATCAGTTTTTATTTGCTTTGCAATCTTTTTGGGGTTTTAATTCCGTGTTTCATTTCAGTGCTGAAACTAGAATAGTTCGAAGTGGTTACCCTGAGTTCCTGAAATGTTGGGACAAAGGTTTTTCTTCTTTTTAACTCCCCACCAGTTTTCTTTTGTGGGATTTCCATTGGTATCTCTTATAAGTTATTACGTCCATTTCTTGAGAAAATGGGATTAGTATAGATATGGAATCGAAATGTAAGGCACAGTTTATGCTTTATTTTTGGATGTACTTTTTCGTAGCTCGTATTGTTTTGTCGTAGTAATGTAGGAAATTATTTCAATTTTATTGTGATGATAGTTGTTTTATTAGTCCGTTTTTGCAAATGTCCTAAATTTATGTGGCAAAATGGGAATCCCGATATGTTATGTTAGGGTAAATTTGGATATTTTTCATTGTACCCGTTATGGGTGAAATTTCGGATGACGACATCAAGAATCTAGCCAGCATGTCAACATTTAGGCTCCTGTAATTAAGGTAAAATAATTATTTTATCATTTGCATTAAATATCTTTTTTACAGGATAAAGAGATAGTTGTCTCAAGGGCTTTTCCTTGTTACATCACTGTGTTGATCTTGCTCTACCCTTACAACAATTATACTCCATTGCATTTTCCTCATTCTCTTTTGATCTAAATTACAATTAATTGTTTTTTCACCAAAACAATTTGGCGCCCACCGAGGGGCCTTTGGTTTTTTATTCGGTTTAATTCTCGTCCGCCCATCATGTCTACTCAACTCATGACCTCTTCCGCCACTATTGTTACTACCAGCAACATGAATGTGTCCACTAGGGGTTTCAATCCCGACAAGTCGACGACCGAAAACTTTGAGTCGTTGCCGCCACCGTCGCCTACGGAACCCGGCAAGAAGCAGTCATCTCCAACGCCTGATTCTGAGATCAAGAACGTGCTCATTCAGATGAAGAACCAGCTGGATAGACAACAAAGTAACACCTCGTTGATAGCTGACACTTTGGTGAAGATGCAAAAGGAACAGAAGTTGTTGACTAAAAGAGTGGATGCTGTCTTCCCTATTCGCCCTAGAGTCCTTAATTTTGATATTGGGGGCAGCTTCCAGACCTTCAATGAATTCATTCCAATGGCTTCAGCAACTCATGGAAGGATACCATCATCACCGATAACTTGCACGACTTCTCCACTGATGACGACTTCTACGATGATGTCGACACCATTTGCATCCTGCATCTTCGAGTTATCTTCTCAAGGAAACACCTCTGTCCCACCTTCTACGAATAACATCATTGGGATATCTTCAGAGGGGGCAACCTATACCAATAGTATCGTCGTGACATCCTCCGTAGATAACACTAATCCCTTTGCTAATGTCAATTCAAATTATGTTTTCGATAATATTGCTCGTACTATTAATTTGCAGTTAGCTACATAGCAAGTCAACTTCAAGAATTGAGGGATATGGTCATGAACGTACCTGGTGTCACTCCCATCCAGCAAGTTTCACTGACATGCTACAATCAATCACGCTTTGTATCGGCTCTTGCACATGTCGACATCCCCAAAGGATTTAGCATACTTGCCATAAACCTGTATGATGGAAACACTGATCCTGAGGAGCACGTCGCCCATTACCAAGAAAAGATGGAAATTGTCCGCATACCTCTCCAATTCCGAGAAGCATGCTTGTGTAGAGGATTCAGTTCAACATTGGTAGGACCATCTTTGAAGTGGCTGATTCGTCAACAACCTGGATCCATTGGGTCGTTTGCCCAACTTGTCAACATGTTCAACAACCAATTCTCTTGCAGCAGGCAGTTCGAGAAACTCACCAGTGAACTTTATCCTATCACTCAGCAGCCTACTGAAGCGTTGAAAGACTATGTTAAGAGGTTCAACAAAGAAGTCTTAGAAATTCCCAACCTAGATATGGCAACAGCCGCTGAAGCCTTCAAAATGGGTTTGAAAAAGGATTCTCCGTATTATGAGAAGTTGGTTATGAACCCGTGCAAGAGGATGGAGGATATCAGGAACAGGGCGTTAAGATTCATTAGGCTAGAGGAAGATAAGATGCAACAGGAAAAGCTTTCTGACAAGGCGTCAACATATGACAGTCCTGACAGAAAGATAGAGACATCTCACCAGAAGCAGAACAGATCCAGACCTTATTATAGAAACGATCACAACAAAATCCACGTTGTGGAAGATGAAGATGAAGATGATACTGAATGTCCAAAGATTTCTGACTATTGCTTTTCTGTTGATGTTTCAGGTATCCTCTGCGCAATGAACAACCTAGGAGACACGACAAGATGGCCCCGAAAGAATGACAAACCATCAGGATGGAAAGATAAATTTAAGTGGTCTGGTTACCACGAGGATTTTAGACATCTCACCGAAGATTGCATCGCCTTAAGGAAGGAACTGAGCTATCTGCTCTCAAAAGGATAACTCAAAGAACTTCTCAGCCACCGGAAAAACAAGACGGCTAAAGAACCTGTTCCAACGAGACCACCATCTCTTTTCGCCGATTACTAAGGTAGTCAATGTTATTAGTGGTGGATCCGACATTTGTGGTACTTCTTATTCTCAGAAGCTAAAAGATTTGCCAAGAAAGCAAAGGATGAAAAGCACGAAAGACTCACGAAGATGTCCCGACTTACGGCTCGAGACGTCGTCTCCTTTCAAGAAGACGACATGGATAATGTTATGGATCCACATCATGATTCCTTGGTAATTGCACTTCAGATCGCCAATTGCAGAGTAAGGCGTATCCTAGTAGATGGGGGCAGCTCAGTCAACCTTATTATGCTGGGTGCCTTGAAGGGAATGAAGATTCCGGAGTCAAGTATTGTTAGAAGAACTTCAATTCTTGTAGGTTTCAGTGGGAGACCAAGGATACAATGGGAGAGATCACGATTCCGGTGTATGTTGAAGGTATCAACTCCATGGAAATATTTTGTGTGATAAATTATGCAACATGTTATAATGTGATCTTGGGAAGACCATGGATTCACGGGATGAAAGCAGTACCGTCCACTTACCATCAGTGTGTGAAGATGCCGACACCTTGGGGAGTTGTCAAAATCTACAGCGACCAACAATCAGCTAAGGAATGCTACATGACATCTATGAAGGCGTCGACATCCCCGCGGTAGGCATAAAAATTAAAGAGAAAGGCACGTGAGGTCTTGGAAGCAAGGGAGCATGATGTGAAAGAAGTATTTTTGCATCCCTCTAATCCAAATCTTAAGGTGCTGATTGGTCAAGATGTACCAGCAGAAATTGAAGAAAAACTTGTCGATATTTTAAAGAATAGAGTTAAAAGCTTTGCATGGAAACACGAATATATGACATGTATAAGTAAGGATGTCATCACCCACAAGCTCAACATAGATCCATCTTTCAGGCCAGTACACCAGAAAAGAAGAAAGTTTGCACAGGAAAGGAATTTGATCATCCAGGAAGAAGTGGGCAGGTTGCTCAAAGCAAAGATGATCAGGGAAGTTGAATATCTAAGATGGTTAGCAAAGGTAGTAATAGTTGAAAAAAGAAATGGCAAGTGGAGAGTTTGCGCCGACTTCACAGATCTAAACAAATCTTTTCCTTAATATCATTTCCATTTGCCACACATCGACACCCTAGTCGATGCCACCTCCGGACACGAGATCTTGGCATTCATGGATGCATCTTCAGGATTTCAGCAGATCTAGATGGAGCCATCTAACCAGGAAGACCCTGCTTTTATAACTCATATAGGTATATATTGTTATATTGCAATGCCTTTTGGACTAAGAAATGCAGGTGTAACATACCAGAGACTAGTCAACATGATGTTCAAAGATCAGATTGGAGACACTATGGAAGTGTACATTGTCGATATGGTAATAAAATCAAAGAAAGCTGAGGACCATGTACGAGATCTCACTCAAGCCTTCGACATCTTGGATGCCTTCAACATGAAATTGAATCCAACAAAGTGCAACTTTGACATGAAATCTGGCAAGTTCTTGGGGTACATGGTGACACAAAGGGGGATAGAGGCAAGTCCGAAGCATATTAGAGCCATCATCAACCTGATGTCACCTCATTACATTAAAGATGTACAGAGATTGACAGGCAAAGTAGCATCCCTGAATAGGTTCATTTCAAAATCCTCAGACAGATGTAAGCCGTTCTATGATATCCTGAAGAAAAATAGATGATTCGAATGGACGGAACAACACGAGCAAGCCTTTCAAGAATTGAAACACTACCTGTCGACACCTCCTCTACTCACAAAGCCACTAGAAGGTGAACTATTATATGCTTACTTAGCCATGCCAGAAGCTGCAGTTAGTGCTGTCTTGGTCCAAGAACAAGATGGCGTCCAACAACCTATTTATTATGTAAGTAAAACACTTCTTGATGCGGAAACCAGGTACTCACATCTTGAAAAGTTAATTCTAGCTTTAATTACTGCTTCAGTTAAATTAAGACATTATTTTGAAACTCATATTATCTATATTTGTACTAACTATCCAATCAAGAATGTTATGAAAAAGCCAGAAATGTTAGGTAGGATGGCTAAGTGGTCCGTTCATCTTAGCACTTATGATATCGGGTATGAACCAAGGACAACAATAAAGTCACAAGCACTTGTAGATTTTGTGGCAGACGTCAGTCCAAGTATGCAACCAGAAGTAGAATTGGAAGTCCAACAACTTCAAGATGGCGACATCTTACCCAAGTGGACACTATATACAGATGGTACAACAAACATGAGGGGGGGGGAGGTCTAGGAGTTGTCCTGAAGTCACCACAAGGGGACATCAAACCCCAGGCTATCAGTTGTAATTTTAAAGCTACAAACAATGAAGCAGAATACGAGGCCTTGATCGTGGGTCTAACCGTGGCTCTAGATCTTAATATCAAAGCAATCCAGGTATATAGTGATTCACAGTTGTTAGTTAACCATTACAATGGTTCCTATGCAACAAAGAATGCCAAGATGACGTCACACCTAGGAATCGTGAAAATTTTGGCAAGTAAATTCTAGGTATTTTCCTTAGAACAAGTACCCCAAGAGGAGAACTCTCAAGCAGATGCCTTAGCTAATCTTGGATCAGCCTTTAAGAGCCTATCTCAAACCAACATACCAATCATTTATGTTAACATCCCGGCTGTAGAAAGATTAGAACTCTTCAACATAGACGATGACATCCTGGAGAGTCAGACAGAGACATCTTGGACTTCTCCAGTAATTAAATATCTTCAAAATGGTACCATTCCCATAGAAGAAAAGAATGCTAAAGCATTCAGGGTAAGGATTTCAAGATATTTGTTAATAGATAATGTGTTGTTTAAGAAATCTTTTTCAGGTCCATACCTAGGATGTCTAGAACCCGATAAAGCAAAGGAAGTTCTTAAGGAATTATATGAAGGATTGTGTGGTAATCATTCCGGGGGCAGAAGCTTGTACACAAAAGCTCTAAGTGAAATTACCCGATCCAGGAAAGGTCATTTCATGGATTGGACGGATTAATTTCTTTTGAAAAGACGGAGTCGCTACACCGTTTTGATTATGCCCAAAACATTGAAAAAAAGGCCTTTTTTTGTTCTGAAATGAGATTTTGAGTTTGGAGGTCAGGTTACGCCTCGGGAAGAGAATTTTGAGCTCACCCGAAACGCTTCATATACATGAGTCTTTCTAAAACTTTCTTTGAAAATTATCTGTGTGTGTTTGTGTGTTTTTAAGAAATAAAATGCATTTGAAAATAAATAATGTCTACATTGTAAACGATGTACTTAAAACAATAATGTTTAAAGATTCGAAAATTAAAGCAGTTTATTTAAAGTTCGAAAGGAGATCTTACCAATGTTGGTTTCTTTCTATCTTCCTCGGGGGAATGTGGTTGATTTGTGGTGGTTTGAAGAGGAGAGAAATTATGTTCTCACTCAGACAGATCCTCTGCTAGTTAACTCTCATTTTACACTCGCTAGACTCACGGATTTTGACCCTTTTTTGAGTTTTTTTTTGGGTGTTTGGAGTTTGGTGAGTGGGTATGGGTTGATTGAGGATGAATAGGGTTTATGGGACATCGGGAGGTTGATCGGGACAGACCGGAATGGACCGGGATTGCCTCGAGATGGCTCGGGATGCCTCGAGATGGCTCGGGATGCCTCGAGATGGCTCGGGATGCCTCGAGATGGCTCGGGATGCCTCGAGATGGCTCGGGAGGCCTCGAGATGCCTCGGGATGCCTCGAAATGGCTGGGAAAGGCTGTTGGATGAAAGAGATCGATTAGAGGGATGTTTGTTGATATGAAATGAGCTGATGGAGGCTAGTATTTATAGGCCCAGATTTTGGACAAAGAGGTCCGCACGGATCCACCTTGCTTTGCAAGGTGGTCCGTATGGACTCAACATTAATCAGTCCTTGCCTGGCTTCCTGGATTTTGCGTGTTAGCAAAGAGGTCCGTGCGGACTATCATGCAACAAAGAGGTACGCACGATTCAAGCTGTAATCTGACAACTTTTTGACCTTTTTGTCATTCCTGTAGGGCCCTTCCTATGTATTTTTATGCCTAAGCATTCATTATGTGGTTTGCTTGATCAGTTTTGTCCCTTTGGAAGTTTCCGTGCCTTCTGGATCGTCGGGAAGTGTACCTTCGGTGTTTTCTGTATGCTTGAGTGGAGAGCGGTCCAGATTAGGGTACTTACAGAAGCCCTCGGCGACGTCACTTATGAAGGAAGTGGGGTAATCGATAAAAATAAGAATCCCAATCTAGATCGCTTGTCGGGAGAGAGAAAATGACCGTGTTGGTCAAATGGCTGGACCCGTTGATAGGATTCCTACGTATCCCAAGTGGGAATCAAGCCTGATCGTAGTTCTGGTGTGAGGACAATTTTAAGGGGCCTCTACCTGTGGAGAACTATTTGTAGGCGTTCGTCCTGAGTTTGAGACTATTCTGAGGCGTCTCGACCTGAGATGGAGGCATTTGTGCCTTAAGTTGAGATGAAGGCGTTTGTACTTGAGTGAGATCTTAGAAGACGTTTGAACCTTAATTTGAGACGAAGGCGTTTGTACCTCGAGTTGAGATAGAGGTGTTTGTACCTCGGGTTGAGACTATTCTGAGGCGTCTCGGCCTGAGTATGATTTTTGGAAGGCGTTCGTACCTTAAGTTGGATGAAGGCATTTGTACCTTAATTTGAGATGGAGGCATTTGTACCTCGAGTTGAGATGGAGGCGTTTGTACCTCGGGTTGAGACTATTCTGAGGTGTCTCGGCCTGAGTAAGTTGAAGGCGTTTGTACCTAAGTGAGATTTTGGAAGGTGTTTGTACCTTAATTTGAGACGAAGGCGTTTGTACCTCGAGTTGAGATGGATGCGTTTGTACCTCGGGTTGAGACTATTCTGAAGCATCTTGTCCTGAGTTTGATTGATTTGTTTTGTGTGAGTGTCGAGACTTAATGGTCTCGGGAGCGCTCGCGATTCCTTGGTTGGAAATGTTTTGTCGCTTAGCTGGGGGAAAAATTCGGGCTTATGATGGCTGCCGGGGAATGGATTCGGGCTTACGATGACTGTCGTTTGACTGATGTTGCTATACGGGCTTACAATGACTGTCATTTGACTTTTGTCTGCTGGGGAAAAGGTATTTGGGCTTATGATGACGGCCGATAAAAGATTCGGACTTATGTATAACGACCGAAAGTACATTGCCAGTTAGTTGGGGCGAGATCCGGGCTTACGATGGCTGCCGGGGATATGTATTCGGGCTTACGTATGACGACCGAGAGTACTTTGCCACTTAGTTGGGGCGAGATCCGGGCTTACGATGGCTGCCGGGGAAAGATTGCCACTTAGTTGGGGTGAGATTCGGGCTTACGTATGACGGTCGGGGATATGTATTCGGGCTTATGTATGACGGCCGAGAGTACTTTGCCACTTAGTTGGGGCGAGATCTGGGCTTATGATGGCTGCCGGGGAAAGGTTTGGGCTTATGTATGACGGCCGAAAGTACTTTGCTACTTAGTTGGGGCGAGATCCGGGCTTACGATGGCTGCCGGGGAAAGATTGCCACTTAGTTGGGGCGAGATCCGGGCTTACGTATGATGGCTGAGGATATGTATTCGGGCTTACGTATGATGGCCGAGAAAAGATTCGGGCTTACGTATGATGGCCGAAGTTACTTTGGGGGACCAAAGTGCATAAATTTGCAGAAAACGGGTTTTGGACAGCCAAGGGTAAAGATTGTAGGGGCAAAAAAGTCAAATGGCCTGGGGCTGCAAAGAGGTTCGCACGGACCCAGATGCAAATATGGTTTTTTTTTAAAAACAGCTCCAGGTCGAACAGTTTGTCATTCCACCCAAATTTTCCAGCTTCTGCCGCCGAGAGAGATGGAGGAAACAGAAATCACCATTGTTTTTGGCTAAATTTCAATCGAGAGATCCTTCCAATTATCTAGATTTTCACCATAGCCGAGGGATATAGGTGATACTGTCGTCAAAGAGGCCAAGAAGCCATGGAAAGGAGAATGGATTTGAAAAGGAATTCCTCCATTTTCAAACCTTCTACGATTAATTCGGATGAGCTATACCCGGATGTGCATACGCATAATTCAAAGGGGAAGGCAAAAATGGAGGTAAGAATCAAATTTTGTCTTTGATTTTGCTTTGATTGATGCATGTTAGAACTAGGGTTTTGTTCTTGCCATTTTGGGGCTTTTGTTATTGCCACGTTTATTTTGTGAAATTGACGATTGATTGCTGAAATTGAATGTGTATGGATCACAGATATGTAATTTTTGTTGAAAACATATGGAGTTTAAATTTGATTTGTGAAAATAAAGTGTCTCTTTTGAAATGGGGTTTTTGCATGCTTGGGTGACTTATACTTTGATGGTGTTTTTGTATGTACTGTTGCATATTGGTGTCGGAAAATTTTGTTTGGAATGGATTTGTGTGATAAGATGTACCGCGTGAAAACTGGTTTTGAAGTAGAACATGCCGTGTTGAGACGGTCTTTTTGAAATAAAATGTGCCGTGTCGGAACGGACTTTTTGAAATGAAACTTGCTGTGTCGGAAAGGACTTTTGAAATGAAACTTGCCGTGTCGGAATGAACTTTTTGAAATGAAACTTGCCTTGTTGGAACAGACTTTTGGAAAGGTTCCGTGTTTTGTGATGGTCTTTTGAAATGTGTGCCATGTTTTGTGATGGTTTTTTTTGAGATGTGTGCCGTGTTTTGTGACAGTCTTTTGTGAAATAATATGTGATTTTTTTTATGTAGCGTTTATCACTTGCCAAATCTTGTATTGACATACCTTTGCTGTGTTTACCGGTAGGAGGAGGCGCCTTTGTCGGGAAAGGCAAAAAGGATGAAGATGCGGGGGTCTCTTGAGACCGTTGTAGAGGTCTGGAAGAGCATGCCAAACAACTCTTGGGAGAGGAGACCGAGTCCACGGAGGCTAGTCATTGATTCTGGGTTGAATGCCTTTGTGGAGAACCTGGTAGGGGTCATAACGACCAAGAAGAACAAGGGCGTCTTCATAGCCTTGTCTGAGTATTGGTGGGACACCAATCATTCGTTCCACTTCGGTTGGGGGGAGGTGACGGTGACTCCCACAGATTTTATTGCTATCACCGGCCTTTCCTTTAAGGGGGAGTTGGTGAAATGGAGAGAACGGATGTCTGATGAGCGTCTGACTGAGCTGCTAGGATTTGAGCATTTTCCTCGTAAGAGTTTAGGCATGGTGTACTCCGAGGTGGAGGCAAAGATTGTGATTAACATTGGGAGGTACCAGAGGGATCCCAGGGGAGTAACCGCGGAGCAGCTGACGCGCTTCTTTTTATGGTTTGCCCTTTCATTGACACTGTTCGGGAACCATGCTACCACGACTCTTTTTCCTCTACTTAAGTCCTTGGTGGATCTAGAGAGGGTGTGCGATATCGCCTGGGGAGAGGCAGGCTTGGCTGAGCTCTACTTTTCCATGGACAAGTTCAGTAAGGGTGCAACTAGCTCTCTGGGATGCTTTGATTTTGCTCTGGAGGTATGACTTACTGCTTTTGTAGCTTCATATTGTCATTGTTCCTCTTTTCTTTTTCTTTTTATTTTTCTTTTGTCTGAACTGTTATTTGTCTTTCCGTGGCAGGTGTGGTGCTATGAGATCTTTCAGTGCCAGGAGTGAGATCGTCACGAGGACATTTTGGTGGGATACCCTGCCATGCTGTGTTAGGCACGGCCTTTTAGGAAGAGGAGGAGTAGCCGGGGGAAGATCACGCTCAACTACGACGATGTGAAGAGGCATCTGGAGAGGGATACCCCAGAGAGCTTCCAGCTGTACCCTTGGTCATGATATGACGTGGAGGATCTGAAGGGTGTACCCCGGGTGACGAGGCAGAGGAAACTCTTGCAAGGCCTCACGTGCGATGCGATGTACTTGGGGGAGCGGGTCTTTTGGCAACTTGACGATGGCGTTGCTCCTTGTGCTCTGAGGGATCCACCTTTTCACATGCTCAGCCCTTCCGAGATGGGCTATTAGGAGATCGAGAGTTATCGGGCCAGGGTGGACGCCGATGACTCCTGGAGGGCGAGGAGTATGGGTCCTTCGTGAGGAGGAATTTGAGGACGCCGCAGGTGCTGGACAAGGAGAGGAGGGAAGGTTCGTCGCACCCTTGAGATGTTCCTGTGCTTGGGGCAGACTTTACTTAATTCACGTGGATTCTACTCGGAGGCGGGTGTCTGTGTCCGTCCCAGAGCAGGCTCCTTCTGCTTATCGAGTTGATCCTGATGCTTCGGTGAGTGTTTATCATTTGTTCTAGCATTTTAGTCATGCTTTTCTGCTTTATCTTTCTTGAGTGCTGCCTCTTTGTCATGCAGGTCTCGGGGTGGACCGTAGACTTGATCGCCCGGCGGTACCTGGGGCTGAAGGCTTTCACTAAGAAACTCATGAAGGGGATGTCCTACGGGTCATCGAGGGGTGCGGCGGTTCACGAACCGATGCCTTCGAGGAGGTCTATGGATACTCTCCATTCCCAGGTGCGAATACGGATCCAGAGTCTGCTTCCCAGCCTGACATACCAAGCCAGGGGAGGTTCAACCATGATGCCAGAGCTTTTGCGGAGGACCGAGGGGCGCGATCATTCCCACAGTTCTTTCCTCAGTCTGGCGAGGGTTCATCTTCTTTCCCTTTCTTCGATCCGTTTGCCGATTTTGCCCCGGGAGATTTCAAAGAGTATTCGGTCGAGGAGGGAGCCGAGTTCTCAGATGATGATGAGGCAGCTGTTGGGGGTGCCGAGCTGGGGGAGTCTTTACCAGGTGGTGCTGATGATGGCTCTGAGTAGGACTCTTTTTTGTTCATTTTGTTTTTGCCTTTTTTTGTATGACAGAATAGGGAACAAAACAAGGTGATCCATACAGATCCCTTAAGCATGCAAAGAGGTCCACATGGATCTGACATGCTTTGCAGAGGGGGAATAAAGCTTGCAGTATATTTGGCTTTTTGCTCATCTTCTCCATTTCAAAAACAAACAACCAGTAGCTCGTTTTCTTCTGTATTTTGAAGAGAAAAACTCCATTGGAGGTCATGAATTCGTCATTTATTTTGAGGAATTTTCCAAAGCTTCCGAAGGAGAAGCAAACGCGTTTCCTGGGGAGGCTCAAGGCGTAGATGAGACATCATTTGATGCACAACAAACGGGCCTTTGAGGTACAATTTCAAATCAAGTCCGTGTAGTGTCTCAAGGAGTTGGCTCCTGATTGGGAGTTGTTGCGGGCGGTCGCGAGATTCTGGGACACGAGGAGGCATGTGTATAGCTTCTCTTACAACGAGGTTACGTCCACTTTTGAAGATTTCAGGGCCTTGCTCGGGGGGCCGAAAGTAGAAGTCATTTCTCTTCTTTTGGTCGAGGGTGCGACCGTGAGCGTGAAGCTTGCGTATTTTCTTCAAGTTTCATTGGAGGAAGCACAAGGTATGATACTTGATTCTAGGCATATTGATATTTCTGAATTGCTCGAAAGATTCATGGGTGATGACGAGAGTGATGTCTCGTAGAACGCATTTGCTTTATGCGTGATAGCCACACTTTTCATGTTTAGCTCCCTTGGGATATGTGACAGTGCCCTGCTAGATGTGGTAAGCCATTGCCGAGCTGGTGAGAACAACGTTCCCTTGGTGTTGGGGAAACTTTCCATAGCATAGATCGCTTGGCGATGGGGGATCAGTTCATGGTGGGGGAAGTCCCGCTTTGCTCACCTTGTGGTTACGAGAGAGGCTTCAAGCTATGACGGTGCCTCCGGTATCTTTCAGTTCGTGGACCTTTGCTTAGCGTCCTCTATTTTTGGAGACTGATCAATCTGAGTGGGAGAGGTGGATGGCCAGGCTTGGCACGCACCATATCCGCTGGTGGGTTCCTCATTGGAAGATTGAGACCAGGAGGGCCTTTTAGGAAGGTTCCTATGTTGTCAAGGTTTCGGGGCTATCTTAGTCCTCTTTCTACATCTCGTCCCTTGTTTCTCGACAATTTGGGATGAGGCAGGAGCCTTTGCTGGGCTGGAGTGACATCGCTACCATGTAAGTAGCTTCTTTCTCTATGACAGACCCAAATGGTTTCCTTTTCTTTCTAAGGGTGTGGAAGTATTATGCTCTTCCTCCTATGGTACTCCTCAGACGCCGGGAGAGTATTGTTCTGACCACTGAGTACATGGATTGGTATGAGCAGCATATAGGACATACTCAGATGATTTTGGGGAGCCGACGCGAGGCTATTTTGGGGCAGGGCTGCCGTTCCAGTTACAACCTTCGGAGTGGAGAAGCTTGGGCTAACCCTCAAGATATCACAGGGGATATTCTGTTTGACTATGAGACTAGAGCTGACAGACTGGCAGAGAGAGGTACTCTTTTACAGACTCGTAGGGAGGAGATCCGAGCTGAGACACGGGCGAATGATGCTCTGAGAGCGACTGGATTGCTTGACACGACTGGGAGGACTCCTGATCTAGGAAGGAGGGAGACAGAGATAGTTCCTATGGAACAAAAGAAGACTCGCCGGGGGCAAGGGAAGAAAGGAAAGAATGAAGAAGGAACCAGCGCGAGCGGCATGTAATGACCTTCTGAGCTCTGAGTATCCATTCATTGTCATTGCAGACACATTAATTACTAGATGTTTTATGTTATCTTAGCATGTTGTGAGTTTGAGAGTAGACCGTGCTTGAACTCATCAAGAAGTATTTTAACTGTAATGATTTGTGATTTATTTTTAAAGCTTTATCGAGACACGAAATCGATTGCTTGCTTCTTGTCTGAGCCTTGATGGCGTCAAATTTTGGAATTTTGTGTGTTTTTTAGACCGAACCAGTGATGGTTGCCTACGTTCCCCCCCGGACTGAGGGGCTCAGGTCTCCGTAGTTCGACCTTCTTTTGTGAGAGAAGGGGGAGACAGAAAAGGGGGAGAATGGTGTAACCCTAATTTTGCCTAGACTGCCCTTTTTGGGGTTTTCAGTCTAGGTGGGTATGTTCTTTAACACCTTTGTAATGTTTTTTTTTTGTTTAGAATGTAGAGGGGGGAGAAGAAGGCTCATTATTCTTTAGGAAAAATATCTGCAGAGTTTGCTTCCATTGACTGGGTTCATGAAAGAGTTCCCATCCTGATCTGTTAGCTTCATTGCACCTCCTGAGAAGATTTTCTGAACCACGAATGGGCCGATCCATGTTGGCTCCCATTTCCCAAGCGGGTTGGATCAGGTAGGCATCTTTTCCTTGAGTATCAGGTTTCCTTCTCTGATGTTTCGAGATTTGACCTTCTCGTCGAAGGCTCTAGCCATCCGGCCTTGATAAGATCGAATGTGCTCCATGGCCTTTAGTCAGCGTTCATCCAGTAGGGCTAATTCGTCGTGACGGCTTCGGAGCCATTCTGCTTCATTGACTCATTTTCCAGTAGCACTCGAAGTGACGGGATCTCCAATTCTATAGGCAATACTGCTTCCATCCTATAAGTTAGAGCGAATGGGGTTTCCCCTATGGAAGTCCTGACTGACGTTCGGTAGCCCCAAAGTGCCAAATGTAGCTTTTATGGCCAATCTCGTCCCCATACTGTCATCTTTCTGATGATCCTTTTGAGGGTTTTGTTCGCTGCTTCCACGGTGCCATTGGTTTGTGGCCTATAAGGGGAAGACTTATGGCGCGTGATCTTGAATTCGGCCAACAATCTGTCGCAGTCTCCCTCGAAGTGAGATTCGTTTTCTGACATGACCTCATTCGGGATGCCGTATCTGCATATGATGTTTTCTTTGACGAAGTGGGCGACTTTCTTGGAAGTCAAAACTTTGTAGGACTTGACTTTGACCCATTTTGTGAAGTAGTCGATGGCTACCAAGACGAACTCGTGGCCGTTGCTGCCGGGCGGAGTTATCTTCCCAATGACGTCGATTCTCCAAGTGGCGAAAGGCCAGGGAGAGGTCATGCAATAGAGGTCATGAGGGGGAAGGTGGTTAAGGTTGGAGAATCGCTGGCATTTGTCGCAGCTTCGGACAAAATGGATACAGTCTGCCTCCATGGAGATCTAGTAGTAACCTATTCGAAGGATGATTTGCATCAGGGCTATAGCATTCATGTGGGGACCGCAAGCCCCATTGTGGACTTCGTTCAAGAGTTCAATTTCTTTTTGCTGGCTGATGCAGCGGAGGAGCGGCACTTGGTGGCATTTCTTGTATAGCATATCTCCCAAAATGACAAAACGAGAGGCAAGGCGCTTCAGGGCTTCCATGCTTTTGGTTTTGACTCCTTTGTATTTTCCTTCCTTATTCATGAAAGGGGCCTCTCCTCTTTTAGGTATTGGTAAATTTGGTTAAACCAGGGCTCATTGATCGGCTCGGGCTCTGCCTCGATTTCATAGCAGTAGGTTGGAATTTCCTTCTTTCCCACTTTGAATGGTTTTATTGATTTTCCTTAGGGGATCTCCACAAGTGAGGCCAAAGTGGCTAGAGCATCTGTGAACCGGTTCGGGTCTCTCGGCAAGTAGTGAAAAGTGATCTCTCTTGTTGGTAACCTCAAAATTCACCTTTATGGCGATTGGGGTGTGCTCGTCTTTTGGGTCTACCAAGAGCATTCCAATGCCATTACCTCTATTGTTGGCCGCTCCGTCGAAGAAGAGCTGCCATCAATTCTCGCCTTCAAGCGTGAAAATCCCTTCATCCGGGAATTGCCATTCGGGGCCTTTGGCTTCATCACTTGGGAAGTCCGCCAACTATTTAGCCATTATGCGCCCTTTAACTGACTTCTGGGTTACGTATTTGATATCGAACTTGGCCCGGAAGAAAGACCATTTGACTAGTCTCGTTGAGAGTGAGGGGTTTGTCGAAGAGATATTTGACCGGGTCCATCTTGGAGACCAGATGCACTGTGCGATTTCATGTAGTGTCGTAAGTTTCTAACCACCCATACTAGAGTTACGCAGGTCTTCTCTAAAGCATAGTAGTTGAGCTCGAGGCCTTGGAATTTTTGACTCACGAAGTAGATGGCATTCTCAATTTTTGATTCTTTATTTTCTTGACCCAACATGGCTCCAACTGCAGTGTCGGTTATAGTTAGGTACAGTAAGAGTGGATTCTCCTTGTGGGGAGGACAAAGGATTGGAGGATTCATAAGTTATGCCTTTATTTTCTCGAAAGCGTCTTGGCATGATGGATTCCATTCGATGTCGGCGTTCTTTTTCATTAGCCGAAAAATTGGATCGCATATGGAAGTTAGCTGATTTACGAAGCGGCTGATGTACTGCAAGCGCCCCATGATGCTTTTTACCTCCGTCTGGGTTTGTGGCGGTCTCATTTCGATTATGGCCTTGATATTTTGGGGATCGACCTCGATGCCTCGTTCTGTGACCATGTATCCCAAGACTTTACCCCGGGTTACCCCAAATGTGCATTTAGCAGGGTTCAGCCTCATTGAATGCTTTCGAAGACGATCAAAGAACTTCTTCAAGTAGGTGAGATGTTGTCTGTCTGATCCTTTTGAGTGGATGATCATTTCGTCGACGTATACCTCGATTTCTTTGTGGATCATATCGTGAAAAAGTGCGGTCGCTGCCCGTTGGTAGGTAGCCCCAGCGTTCTTTAGTCCGAAATGCATCATCGTGTAACAGTAAGTTCCCCATGGGGTGGTGAAGGCGGTTTTCTCTTGATCTTCTTCGGCCATCTTGATCTGATTGTAGCCGGCAAAACCATCGACGAAGGACTTTACTTCGAAATTAGCCGTAGTATCAACTAACATGTCTATGTCTGGCAGCGGAAAATCGTCCTTTGGACTTGCTTTGTTGAGATCCCAAAAATCCACGCAACAACGCACCTTCCCATTGGCCTTGGTGACCGTGACTATGTTAGAGAGCCAAGTCGGGTACTCAATCACCCTTATGAAGCCGACACGGGGCATCTTCTCGATCTCTTCCTTGACTTGTAAGGACCATTCGGGCTTGATCCTGCGCAACTTTTGCTTGACGGGCTTGGACTCGGGATTCAAAGGAATCCAGTGTTCTACTATAGCGGGATCCAAACCATGCATGTCTTGATATGACCAGGCGAACACATCCACAAATTCTTTGAGCAGGGCGATCAGTGCTTCTTGCTCGGCTTCGACGAAGAATTCTCTAACCTGGGTTTCTTTGGGCTCTTCAGTAGTCCCCAAATTCACTTTGGTCAAAACCTCCTCGGCAGCTTGGGCCCGATTTTCCTCTCTTTTGACAACATGCTTAAAGATTTTCTTACTGTATTTTTCATTCAATGTGTCTGCATTTTTATCAAGTGAATCATTATTAACTGTTTTTTTGTTTGTTAGTTAATTTATCATTTGTTAAAGTGGCAATGAGGGGATACTTTGAAAGGTCAAATTTTCCATTTAATGCAAAAGGGAATACAATGTCTGCTATGATTTCATAATATTTAGGCGTAAGGCCGTTGGATGACTCGAGAGACTCAAATTCGAATATAACAGACTTTGGACTTTTTTAGAAGCTAGACTCTAGGGAACGAGGGTTTAGACCAAGCTTCTCAATCATCTCTTCTTTGCTGGCTGTGGGTCCAGAGAAGGTAACCCAGTTTTTCAATGGAATTTTTGATGGGCTTGAGAGGGTGCAAGGGTCAAAAGGCTTTGTGCTGCTATCCGCGATCATGGCTACCATCGAGTTATCAGAAACAAAATCGATTAATTCTGGCATTTCAGTTTCTTCTCTGAAAAGTTGTTGTAGCGAAGGCTCGTCCCAGACATCTTCTTCGGAGTCTTCTTTTCTTGCCTTGAGCATTGTTAGCTCAAACACGGATCGTCCCGTTTATTTGTTGCAGGGGCGATGACAGAAAGCTTCTCTAACTCCTCCACCAAAGCAGGGGTTTCCTCGAACCAAAATTCGTTGTGAATAGTGGTGTTGGTGGGTCTCGGCAGGGTTAGTGCATCGAGGAATGCTCTCCTGATGGGGTTTGGCTCGAGGCCTCTGAACTTCTCAAGGTTTTGTTCGAGCTTCTCCCATTTGTCCATTGATGCAGACCAACCTTGTCGCGCGTTGATGATCCCTGCCTTCTTCTCTATGTCCTCGTTCAAGTCATGGGTTTTCTTTGTAAAGTACCGGGTCATGTCGAAGCTGTAGGGACAGAGATTGAAGGTTGTGTACGGGCCTCTTTTGTCAATAACCGGGTGCTTTCCGCGTGCAGCCTTTCTATCCTCTGTAACATCTTTGGGAGTAGGAACATACCATAGGCAATGAAGGGTGGTTTGTTCTTTGACTTCAATGATCTTATGGGTGCCTTGATGGTGTTTGCCTAAACCGAGCCCGAAAACATAATTCATGAGCTTCATCATTTTCATGGGGGGAGGAATCTGGTCCCAAGACAGAGGGAGGTCTATGCAACATACTTGTGCTTTTGGGCTTTCAACTGTGAATCTCGTCAACATCATGCCCTCATCGTCATGCTTAATTTCTAGGACCGGGATGCCATTTGTGTTTGTCCCTTCTATTGGCATGATCCCTAACAAGTCCATCATTTTGGCAGGGAGGACATTCATGGCCGATCATCTATCTACCAAGACTCGTGGAAGGCGATGTTCGTCGAGCTGAATGGTAATGTAGAGAGGCTCGTTATGGTTAGCCCCAAATTTTGGCAAATCAAGCTCGGTGAAGGTGATGATGTTGCCATAATGAACATTACCGATCATTTGTACCGCCTCATCTGGGGTGACATTTATTGGAACCATGGTCCGAGTCAGGCTTTCTTCCAATTTAAGCTTGTGAGGATAGGAGGAAGTGAGCAGGGACCATAGGGATATGTTGGCTTGAGTGCGCTTGAGTTGGGTCAAAATCGGTTCTTCTACCTTCGGGTCAAGCACTTCCTTTGCTCGCTTATCCCAATTCTGTCATTGATTGGCCCTGGTTAGCATACGGCCATGCATCACACCTTAGTTCATTTGCCGTTCTCGCTTTTGTTGCGGGTTTGGTGGCTGCCTTAATGTCTTACCAAGATAAAGGTTTGGGTAGCAAGACGTTGGGATCGTTGGTTGCTGTGCTGTAAGTACCCAAATCTGGCTCATGCCTCCCGGTTAAATTTTCCGGTAATTCCCCGGACTTTCCTAAAGTCCGGGAGCAATTCCGGAACTGCTCCGAACCTTTCGAGAAATGAAGGGACTGCTCTAAATTAAAAAGGCACGTTTTCCTTGTATTTGGTATCCTTCTAGAAGTGCCACCTTGCATGATTCTAGAAACATGCTGAGTCATACAGGATAATGCCGCACGGCTGCATTAGGAGGGAACTCCTGGCTGCACGGCTTCATTGGTCTTATCCAGATTGCCTATAAATAGAGCCCTCCTCTACCCATTTTAACAACAACAATATACCACATTCAACACCAAAAAAACTCTATTCAAGCAACTGCTGCGAAAATCTAGGAAGTTGAAGAGTGCCAAGAGCCACCTCCCTCCTCCTTGAAGCCTTCCAAGTTGGTCCTTCCGCTAGGAAAGATACAAAGAAGAAGAGGTCACCACCATTGGTAACCTCTCACCCCCTTACCTTGCATTATACTTGTTCGATGTGATATAATTGCTCCTTGCATTCATACATTGCTATTATCTTGCTTGGGACTTGGTATTAGTTTTCAAAGATCCTATCTTTATTCATATAAATCATATCCCCCTCCCCCTTTGCATCCTTTGCATGAAATAAGCATTCTTTGCCCATAAAAATGTAATCTTTGCACCTAAAAGTCCCTTCTTTACACAAAAATGATATCTTTATGCATCCTTTGCATATAAAAATGTAATCTTTATATTCGAATTGCATCCTTTGCACCCTAAAACACTACTTTTACACATAAAAATGCATCCTTTGCATAAAAATCCTTTCTTTACATCAAAAGCATCATTTGCAATCAAAAGCATCCTTTGCACCCAAAAATGTCATCTTTTCACTAAAAATGTCATTTTTAACATGCATTCCCCTAGTCCCCAATTGGTACTTGATGCAACCTTCGGAATGGACCGGTGTAAAGATCCTATCTTTACATCGTTTCTTCCATTAAAGGTGCCGCAATCTCTTTAGAAAGGGATAAACCTTGAACCTATATCTCCGATTATCGCTTGAGACGAGCATGATAGCTCCAATATAAGCTCAATCGTCTCAAGGCGTAGGATTGATGGGCTAAGGACACTCATTTCCTAAAGAACCCCATTTTGGACTATAAAAGAGAGTCCTTCTCTCGATCACGCAAGACCCAAGGTCAAAAAGCGATGATCACAAGTCCAAGATGAGGACGGGATCAAAGTCCCGAACACATAAAAATCCAAGGAATCCCGAGCGACAACCAACTAAATGGTTTGTACGTCCGGAAGACAACTTGGGACATTCCCCCCCTCTTTTCAACACATGCACACAAGAAAGCACACAAGCAAGCACGAAAAATGGAATCTAGGGAGACTTGCTACGGCAAAGCACCTTGGGTGAACGACGATCCGTTCTTCCCAAGGGGTAACTTAACCTCCGAACCCTAAAATCCTTTTTTTCAAAGTTTTGAGGAAATCAAAATGGCATGGCGACTCCGTTTTTTCAAATTAAACCGGATGTTTTCAAACTCGCGTGAATTCAATCTAAAAAAAACAAAAATTAGAATTTGGGCACACATTCACAGTTTGGCGACTCCGCTGGGGAAACCCCAAAGGAGAAAAGCTTTCATTTTCAAAATAAACGATACCCGGTATATAGGTGGAAACCATTTAACCTTCTTGTATCGCTCCCTAACCTGAGGCTTGGGATAAACGGTGGTTTAACAATCCCACGTACCGGTATCTCTTTCCGAAAAAAAAATAATAATAAAAAGAAAGCTTTTTTCTTTTGAGCGGGTTAGACTTCCGTCACGGATTCCAATTATCGTGCTTGCTTTCTTTCCTCGCATTGCATTGCATCATTTGCATCTTGGGAATTGTGCATACTTTGAATAGGAAAGCCTACTGAAAGGTGCCTGAAATGTTCGGGGAGCAACCTGAAATTGCAAAGGAGTGGAACCTGGAAAATTGATCTATGCAGTCGTACGGCTCAATCCTCCTTGGATTCTGACCGGGCGGCCTCATTGGCAATTCCACCAGGACAAAATTGAGATTAATCTGGCAGCCTTGGCAGCTTGGAGCTATTCAGTTCCAAGACTGACTGGGGCTCCCAGAAAATTTACGTGCCTTATCTGTTGCATTTTCCCCCGTCCCGAAAAATCATTCCTTTAAAACACATTTCTGAAAAAATCTCTATTTTAACTCAAAAAAGGAATATTTTTAGGAGGCCGCACACTACGCGCACCTTATATATCCTGTACACTTTGCACGCACGTCCCTTTAAACCCGGGGTGGTTTTACTGGCTGTGATCACGGACAGCCTTACGATGCTCCCGGGCGCGCACGGAATCACCCCAAACTCCCCATGGCAGCCAGTGTCGACCAATGCACAGTCCGTGTCACACATTTCAAAAAACCGTGACTTTTGGTTGGTTTTTGGTCTAGTTCGTGTCATATAGCCCAGTTGCATATCCCCGTAAAGGTCAAGCCTTAGTTCATAACGGAAGTCAAGATCTTTCGCACAAGCGAAACTCTACCAAAATTCCGACAAGGAAAAATTGGTAAAGATCTTGACTCCGGCGTTGACTTTGACCTTGACCCGCACGGAATGCGTAAGAGTCGAGACCAAGTCCATGCCAAAAAAATCCAAAAGATCTTTCGCTCAAGCGAAGCTCTGCCAAAATTCCGACAAGGAAAAATTGGCAAGATCTTGACCCGACATTGACTTCGATTTTGACTCACGTACTGCATATGCAACGAAGTTCAATGTGACACCGTGTCATCCGGCTTTTACCGCCCGACCCATGCCTATTATCTTCTCGAACATTACCGAAAAGTCAAAACGTCATTCGCGCAAGCGAAATTCTGCCAAAATTCCGTTAAGGCTGAAAGACGAGACTTTCCCGGTATTGCCTTGACTATAATTCGCATCGCTCGTACGTTAAAAGTTCCTATGACCCGCTAGACCTGTTAGGAGCGTTCTTCTCTCTCGGTCGGTGGGATCCGAGTGCCCTATAGGACCCTCGCCCGGGGCTGTCCACCCTGGGAGGTCGAAATACAGGTGGAATACGAGGGGCTTATAGACTTAGTGACGGAACCCACTGATCCAGGATCTAGAGTAGTTGCGAAAAAGAAGGAACCCCTTTTCCAACCAAATAGAAATTAATAAAAGACACTGTTTTAAGTAAACTGGAAGATTCTTAATTTGCATATTGCTTGAGCCTTCAGCCTAAACACCTACCCCGAGTCTAAACCTCTCCTATCCCTTTCCCGCAGCGAGAAAGAAGTGGGTGAGAACACCGGGTCAACGACTTGTTAGTGCAGAATTCTCAGACAGTTCGCCAAAATCCTCAGTTTTGTCGATCCGAGAGTCGAATGGCCGATTGTGACAGAGAACGATCTTGGTTTGGGTAACCAGATGACTAGGGAAGAAGAGCTAGCCTATAACCAATGCCCTCCTCCATCCACATATGATCCATTGCCAAAGACTGTCCCTTTTCAGTCCTTCCCAATGTCTCAAGCCATCAGGGTCCCTACACCCTCTCCTCCTCAGATAAGACCTAGCCTTGTTCCCTACTAACAGAGAGCAAACGCCATAGCTATCCTAGTAACGCAGCCTCTGCATTACCCTATGGGACTCTTTCCCTCCTCTCAGCCTGAGCCAAATTTCCCTACCTTAGAATTCCAATACCAGCCTGACCTTTCTAACTTTGTCAACGCCTGTGAGTTTGCCTATCTACCAGACAGTGGCAGTGAAGAGTCAGTCGGAAATGAGAATAGGAATGGGTGGATTTACAGTGATGATGACAGTTCAGTAGAAGGAATGAACTTGGAGTCAACCGAAGTGAAACCCAGAGGGCAAGATGAAGTAGAAAACCACGGACCTGGAATGGGAGATGGTATCACTTCAAAATGTGTCTGTAGCCTGTGTGAAGGTTCGGAAGAGAAAAAGGATGCAAGCTTAGATGAGGCAGAATACGAATTCTACATCCTAGAGTTCAATACTCCTTACAAAGACTTGGTCGGAGAATGGAGGAACTTGATCGAAGCTTTAGCTGAAAGAGGGAAGTGGGCTCCACCCGCCGATCTAGAACATATAAGCGTCATTGAGGCCAAACCCCCATCGGGAAGAGTAGACTCCATTGCAGTGCTAAGAGTCACCCCTGAAACCTTGTCTGAAGAAGAGTGTATGGATGCCCTGGAAAGAGTCTTAAGGTTCGAAGCGACCCCGGTCCCCTTTATTTCCTATGATGACAATGATGTTTTCTTGGTAATCCCCAAGTCAGAGAAAAAGTCCAAGATACCCCTTATATGTCGCCAAGTATCCCGACCTGCTTTTGCCCTCATTGGTCATCAGAGTCAAGATGAGAGTTCTCACGAGAGTTAATGTAGTGATACTGAGGAAGACACAGTCGAAATGCCAGAAGGAACAGTAGAGGAGTGGTTAGCCCAGAAGTCGAAAAGCCCAAAAAATCTTCCTGACAGTAAAGAACAGAACCCGCCATGAGGTTTGACCCCGTAAATCCTTCTCGATGATGGAATTTCCCACTTCAGAAAGTGTTTGGCCAACGTCAAAGATGCCATCAGAAGGCTAACCCCTAAAGAAAAGAGGGATATGCTTGACAGTGACGAGGAATATGACCCCGCTTTGCTGAAAAAGTTGCTAGGTCCAAATGAGGAAGCCATTAGCAAACCTCCAAACTCTGATAATTCCTGTTGCATGCTGACCTTGAATAGCCTGAATGAGACTGTCAAGGCTACGAGTGAAAAGGATGAAGCCGAAATCGCCCGCCGCTAAGTCGGTTAAGAATTCCAAACCCCGAGAAGGCCGAGAAAGCCATTAACACAGGATCGATTCGGGAAGCCGCCTATGCCTCTGGTAGCGCTGTCAATCGATTAATCGCCAGAATTGGCCATACGCCAAAGAAGAGCCCGCCTCGACTTTGAAAGAGCCGACGAGAATCCTCCAAAGAGGGAATGATGATTTAGAGAAGTCTAATGTCAATGTGATGACTCGGTCCGGACAGATGAGTGTTGAACGGCTAAGGGTGACAAAAGAAATGCCGTCTCGAGCCGAAAACAGACAAAAGACCCTATAAGCCGAAGCGAGAAAAGCCGGACTCGACAAGGAGGATCCGGTGCGACTCGGTTAAAGTGTACTCGTGCCAATATCTCCTTGTGGTCCCCTGTTAACCTCTTCATACCCTCATAAGTGAAACTAGAAGAAAGTTTGGCCAAGACCATGGTGCCCATAGATGTCACCCCGAGATGAGGTCGTCCGGATGATTGGAAGTATCCATTACGGAAACATCATTACCTTCACTGACTTGGACCTGCCAAAGTATGGGGCTAGTCATAACGAACCTCTTTACATCACGGTCCAGTTGGAAGAACGCCGGATGCCACAGGTATTAGTCGATGGAGGGTGCACAATGAATGTCACTGCCCGGCCAGATGATGGACTTATTGGATCTGAAGCCCACAGATTTGAAGCCTTCTAGTTAGACTATTAAGGCCTATGACTCCACTACATGATCAGTTTTGGGGATTGCTACTCTCAAGTTATGGTTCGGGAAAAAGGTCATGGACGTTGACTTTCAAGTGATTGACATTCCGATTTCATTTACCGCTCTACTGGGACGCCCTTGGATCCACCAGATAAACGGGGTAGCCTCTACTCTGCACCAATGCGTCAAATTTCAGTCGAGTGATGGTACTATCACTACTATTTATGGAGACAGTGTCACGGTGGAAGGAACCAGCACTGGAGGTATCCCGATATTGGAAATTAAGCATGATGATGAAGGGTTTGCCTTGACCGGATTCTCTGTAGCTTCTTCCAAAGCACAAGTGTGTTGCACTGACCTCACCACTACCTCCGATAAAATCCCCCCTGCCATGAGAATGATGAGAAAAATGGGTTATCTTTCGGGGCTTGGATTGGGCAAAAGACTGAGGTCGCAATACTATCATTGATGTAAAGGAACAGACTACCGGATATGGCTTGGGATACAAACCGAACTCTCGGGATGACGAGAAAAAGCTAAAGGCACAGTTCCAGGAAAACGAAGTGAAGGGGTTCATCTCCATCCCTACAGCTTGTCTCTGACCCATTACTTTACAAAAGGTGGGACTCAATACGATGAAAGTGACCATCAGACCTCCCTGAGGAGAACCCTTCTGGAAGATCTTGAGAAAGTTAGGGGAAAACCAGCAAATCCTATTCGGAGAATGTTCCTCGACTTGCCGGACATTCCTGGAGCTACCACTACCGTTCAGAACGAGTGTGTCACCAAGGGAAACCAGAACAGTGTCAAAGGGTCAACATCCTTCTCATCCGGGGTAATGGATTTCTTCGCCTTTGAGTTAGCTCTTCCGAAGATCAGCCAGATAGAAGCTGCCAGTAGTGAAGACAGTGAGTGGGGTTTGCAAAAGTTGTTTGATGAAGAAGCACAGATCCCTGATTTGATCGACTTCAGCCCAGATGATGAGGTAGTTGCCGTAATTGGATACGGTGGTGAAGAGCCTTTTGATCCCCGCACTTTGGTGACTAAAACAGAGATGTCGTTGAAGAATTGGGAGACATTATCAGGGCCGATAGCCAGCCGACAGCAAATGATCATGGAGCTTGGATTGGTACCCCCTCCTTCTCAACCCATTCGTGTCAAACACCCTGTCGTCTATACAGTTGAGTCAGGAATCTTTGAATTCCAGTCCTCTGAGTCATCCAAAGGCCTCACGCCTGAGGATTATGAACATGTAACCAATGTCATCTTTCCCCTTGCTTTGAATGAAATGACAGATCTTTCTGAGTATCCTCTTATTGCCAAATTAACAAATGATAAATTAACTCAAAACTTAACAACAGTTAATAATGAATCATTTGAACAAGATGCAAACACACTAAACGAACAATACATTAAAAAAAATATTTAAGCAAGTTACAGAAAAAGAGGAAAACCGGGCCCAAGCTGCCGACGAGGTTTTGACGAGTGTTAACTTGGGTATTGTCGAGGAACCTAAAGAGACACAGATTGGAAGCTTCTTATAGGGGGTTGAAAGGGACAGGCGGTTAATCTCGTAGAATACATGGACGTATTTGCATGGTCGTACAAGGATATCTTTGGGGCTAGACAGTTCAATAGTAGAGCACGAGAATCCCTCTAGCACCGGATGCTAAGCCGGTAAGCGAGCGAGAAAATCAAGCCAGTGGTATCTACAGGTCAAAGAAGAAATTGAGAAGCTACTGCGGTAGGATTCATCGAGTCATCGAATATCCGACATGGTTTTCCAATATTGTGACCGTAACCAAGGCCGATGGGAAGGTGCGGCTTGGTAGATTTTCGGGATCTAAACAAGGCCAGCCCCAGAGACGATTACCCCTTGCCAAACATAGACATCCTGGTGGACTCCACTGCCAACTACGAAGTCAAATCCCTCGTTGACGGCTGCAGGGCTACAACCAGATCAAGATGGCCGAAGAAGACCAAGAAAAGATAGCCTTCACCACACCGTGGGGAACTTCTTGCTATACGGTAATGCCATTTGGGCTTAAGAACGCCGAGGCTACTTATCGAAAGGGCGGCGACCGCTCTTTTTCATGACATGATCCACAAGGAGATTGAGGTTTACGTCGACGACATGATAATCCACTCCAAAGGCGAGGATGGGCGGCACTTTGTTGACTGCGAAAGTTCTTTGAAAGGCCGAGACAACATTCCATGAGACTAAACCACTGCTAAATGCACCTTCTGGAGTGACAAGGGAAAAGTGCTCGAGGTATATGGTCACGGAGCGAGGTATCGAAGTCGACCCCAGAAAGATCAAAGCCATTATGGACATGAGGCTACCTCAAACCCGGACGAAGTCAAAAGCTTTATGGGCAAACCGCAAGACATCACCGTTTCGTCAACCAACTGTTGACCCACTATGTGCGAGCCCATTTTCAAGCTCATGAAGAAGAATGTAGACACGAGTGGACCGAAGAATGCCAGGATGCCTTTGACCGAGATCAAGGCGTACTTAGTACATCCTCCGGTACTATGCCCCCACATAGACATAAACCACTTCTCTCTCTATCTCACCGTCACCGATATGGCGGTTGGGGCTATGCTTGCTCGGGAGAAGAAAGACTCTCGGGTAGAAAATGCTATTTACTTTGTCGCTGAAGCTGCGGGAAGTGAGCTCAATTACTCGGCATGTGAAAAGACTTGTGCGGGAGGCGATGCAGGTAGTCGGTAAGCTGAAGCATTATATGCAAGCCCACCCTATGAACTTGGTCTCGAAAATGGACCCCATCAAGTACATCTTCGATAAGCCTTCCCTCTCGATGCGTCTAGCAAAATGGTCCTTCTTCTTAGCTGAATACGACATCAACTACGTGACCAGAAAGGCCATCAAGGGTCAAGCATTGTCAGACCATCCGGCAAATTTTCCCGCATGAGGACCATGGGCCTGAACCCCAATTCCCAGATGAAGGGATCTTTGTAGTCAAGCCTGAGAACCGATGGCAGCTTTTCTTTGATGGAGCCGCTAACAAAAGAGGAAATGGCGTAGGGATGCTACTGGTCAATCCGAAAGATGAGCATACGCCCATAGCCCTTAAGTTGAACTTCCCTGCCACGAACAATGTTGCCGAGTACGAAGCCTGCATTGCTAGTTTAGAAGCTGCCTTAGAAAGGAATGTCAAGGAGATTGAAGTTTATGGAGACTCAGCCCTGATCATCAACCAGGTCTCCAACAAATGGAAGACTGTGGACCCTAATCTTCAGCGGTATCATGCCCATATGGAGGAGTTGACTGGACAGTTCAGAGAAGTGACTTTCCACTACTTGCCAAGGGAAAAGAACAGATTCACAGATGCCCTAGCTACTCTAGCCTCACTGGTAGAGATTCCCGAGGGAAAAGCCATAAAACCCTTCAGAGTGGGTAGAAGAGAAGCCCCGGCTTTCTGTTGTGAAGTAGACTTGGGACCTGAGCCTATCAAGGAACCCTGGTACAATAAAATTTACCAGCTCCTCAAAGATGGAGAGTCATCTTTCAGAGATGAAGAAGGTAGACCAAAAGAAGGTGTCAAAGCCAAGAGCTTGCAAGCCCTGAAAAGGTTGGCCTCCCATTATGTCATTTTAGGAGGCAACCTGTACAAAAAGTGGTACCAAGGACCACTCCTCTTGTGCGTCACTCATGAAAGGGCCAGAGAATTGATGACCGAAGTCCACAATGGTCCCTGCGGTCCTCATATGAATGCTAGAGCCCTGATGCAAGTGATCCTCAGAATGTGTTACTACTGGATTTCCATGGAGACAGACTGTGTCCAGCATGTCCGAGCGTGTGACAAATGCCAACGGTTTGCCAACCTCAACCATCTCCCGCCTCATGACCTGTACTGCATGATGACTCCTTGGCCGTTTGCAACTTGGGGTATTGACGTGATAGGGAAGATAGCCCCGACAGGAAGCAATGGGCATGAATTTGTGTTAGTAGCCGTCGACTACTTCACCAAGTGGGTAGAGGCTAAGTCCTACAAGGTCCTCACTTCCAAGAAGGTGGCCCAGTTTATCAAGGAAAACATAATGTGTAGATATGGGGTGCCCAATGAGATCATTTCTGATAATGGGTCGCACTTTGAAGGAGACTGCGATAGGTTACTGTCAGAATTCAGAATCACTCGCCACAAGTCGTCCCCGCATGCACCTCAGACTAACGGAGCCGTGGAAGCTGCTAATAAGATGCTCGAACAGATCATCTGGAAATGGCCACCCGTGGTCGTGATTGGCCCGAAAAGCTGCACCTGGCACTCTGGGGCTACAGAACGTCCGTCAGAACAGCTACAGGAGAAACTCCTTTTGCCCTAACTTACGGGATGGAAGCAGTGTTACCAGTGGAGTTGGAAATCCCGTCATTAAGGGTCCTCCTGGAAAACAGTGTCAACGAAGTAGAATGGCTACGTAGCCGGCATGATGAGTTGGCCCTGCTCGATGAAAGAAGGCTAAAAGCCATGGAGCACACCCGAGCCTACCAGAGGCGAATGGCCCGAGCATTTGACAAAAAAGTCAAAGCCAGAGACATCAAAGAAGGTGACTTAGTGTTGAAAGTAAAGCCCCCTACCAGAGACAACCCCCTGGGAAAATGGGAACCCGTTTGGATTGGCCCGTATGTGGTGCAGAAGATACTATCGGGAGGAGCCATGAAGCTTGCAGACCTGGACGGCAATCCCTTTGTCCACCCAGTCAACGGTGATAAGCTCCGAAGGTACTATGTCTAAGAAATAGAAATAAAAAAAAATAAAAGAAAAGAAAAGAAAAGAAAAATCTTAGTGCAAAAAGAGTAATACCCAGCTAGGCTGAAAACCCAAAAAGGGCGGTCTAGGCAAAAAACAGGGTTGCACATAAAAAAAAATCTTAGTGCAAAAAGAGTAATGCCCAGCTAGGCTGAAAACCCAAAAAGGGCGGTCTAGGCAAAAAACAGGGATGCACATAATTTTTTTTTCAAAAGTTCACCAGAATGAACTACGAAGACCTGAGCCCCTTAGTCTTTCTTGTAAAAGGGGAACGTAGGCAGCCATTTATGGTTCGGTCTAAACAATAAAAAAAAAGGGCGATTAAGTCTCCATGAAATGCGTCCTAAACAATAAATAAAGGGCATTCAAGTTTTTATAAAACGGGTCCTAATCAATAAGACATCTGAAATTTCCATGAAATTGTGTCTTGATTAATTTCTAAGATAATATCTCTTGTTCATTACAAGTTAAAAACTTCTTGATGAGTTCAAGCACGGTCTACTCTTGACTCTGCTAACCTGCTACAAAGATCTAAAATACAATAAAATGCCTAATAAACTACTGTGTTTGCAAAATGGCAATAAGGGAATCCTAAGAAAAGATCTGTCAGCTGTCATTCCCTGAGTCTTCTTTGGACTTCTTCCCTTTACCTCGACCCCGTCGAGTTTTCTTTTTCTTCTTCTCCATGATGTCGGTCTCCCTCATCCCGATCTCCGGTATCCTCACTGGAGCCTCCATTAAACCCGTGTCAATAAGTGCCCTCTCAACATGGGCACGAGTCCGCACTTCCTCCCTCTGAGCCTCAGTCAAGGGAGCGACTTCAGAAAGCCTCTTATATCGAGCCTCCATATCTTTAATAAGGTCACCCGACTGGTTATGGTGACTCACCTTAGCTTCAGTCTCCCTCAGAGTCCTACACGAGTCACAGTCAGCCCCCAATAAAGCCTGACGCCTCTCTCCCAATATGACCTGAGTCGCTCCTATCTCCCTCTCATACTAATCCAAGTAGACCGTAGTCAAGATGGTACTCTTCCTGCTCCTGAGGAAAGCCCTGGGTGGGAAAACGGTGCATGTCTAAGCCCTCGAGAAGAATAAGAAGCTGGCTGGATCTCTCATATCTAATGGCACCACCTCCATGGTACGGATGTCCTCCCAATCGCCCAACGGCTCCTGTAAGGCCCCGAACTGCCTGGATACCAAGCAGGGTATGTAGAAGGATGACCAGCAGAACCCTGGAACCCTCACTATATAGGACTCCTGAAATGTCCTCCTGGTCTGCAACCTCCAGTGAGGTACCCACCAGCGAATATCCGAAGTGGATAACCTAGCCATCATTAGCTCCCAACTACCCTGGTCCTGCTGTCGAGGTAAACCCCTCCGGGAAATCACCCAAGGGAACTGAGTCGGTAAAGCCCCTGGCAAAGCCCCAAGCCTCTCCTGCAGCCATAAAGTCAACACGGCCAGACTCCCAGACCTCATGAAACGGTCTCCTCTAGCCATCCTATCGATGTCGTGCAGGGTCTCACCCAAAACCAATGGGACAATGTCCTTCCCAGCCCTGCAATCCCTAACCATGTCCAAGAGACCACCATGACAGACTCCCACGGACTCAACAGTGAACAGGGATGAGAATATGCAGAGAATAAAGGCATCCATAGCCACCGTGGTCGTAGCCATATCCGGAAACCCAAACCTGCCTGGGATATCAGAAAGGTCAATCCTATCCGGAGCTATCTTCATCCCCTCAGCCTCTACCAGAGATATTTGCAGAAAAGATGCAAGCTTTGCCGCCACCGGCACATCTTCGATCAGAGGAATTGATATAGACTCAATTTCTGGACCCCCAATCAAGGCTCGGAAGTCTTCATAGGTTGGGACAATCTCATTGTAAGAAAAGCAGTAAACGTGTCTCCGGACGTCCCAAAACCTTGCTGCTGCTCTCAAAAGGTCCCAATCAGGCGGGAGATCCCTCAAATGCCATAAAGATTTGATCTTGAAAGAAGAATCAAACAGCCCCTTATGTGATTGAAAGTTATATCTCACCCAAGATTGAAGATCGGATAGAAAGCGGTCTCTTTTCCCCCTTTGCAATCTAACGGGCTTCTCCATTGCAAGATGATCAAAGTTGACGTCTTTAGGCCAAATATGTGCTCTGGGAACAGTTGGGACAATTCTAGAGTGAAAATGAAATGAAATGGCCAAGCCTTGATTTTATTTTGAAAAAAACCAGTCCAGATAGAACTGTGAGCCGCACGACCTCTTTTGCTCCGGAGACCAGACCGCACGGCTTCATTTGCCTGATGTGGAAACCAAATCTGCAGCAACCAAGTTGCTGCCCAAAGGGAGTTTTTACCCCACTTTTCCAACAAAAACCTGTACAAAAACATATCCAAACACTAACCATGCAGTTATGTGTCATCACAAATCATTTTGGCCCAGTTTCAGCCCCAATTCCAAGCAAAAAACTGCCCCGAGGCTCAAGTAATATGTAAATTCATAAAGCATAAATTTAAAAAGCAAATAAAACATTAATACATTGTTTTTGCCCCATCGGCGCCCAAATAAAGCAAAAAATAAACAAAATGTGCATAAAACTGTTCATTGTTTGTTTTTTCCTCCTAAATCGATTCTAGAGACCTCCTAGGCCTCCGATTCTTCCTCATCACTGCTCAGCTCATAGAAGCTCGCCTCTCTCATCAAGTCCTCACTGTCGCTCACATAAAAAAGATGAACATTCACATGTTCATATTCAGTCAGATGCTCCAGGATGCCGGCATTGGGTCCCCGACCCCGAGGAATGGCGCTAGAGGAGTACTCTGAAGCCGATGAGGTGGATGCCATGCCCCCTACATGCCTCCTTTTGCGCACAGGCTCCTGCACGTTCGATGCAGCCTTTGAAGCGCAAGCCAGCTTCTTCAAAAGGGACTGGCATACATCTTTCCAGCCCCTATTCTGCCTGACCAAGCCATCATAAGTGCGAGCTGGAACCTGAGAAAAAGAGAAAGAAAATCTCAGAAAATCTTGAAATTGCAAAAAAGCAAAGAAGTCTAAAAAAAGGGGAAAAGACCCTAAAGTGTACTTACAGTGCTGTCCGGCGACAGAGTATACTGGGGCTCCCTAGTGTCGGGGACAGGTATCCTGAACCTCCTTGGTACCCCATTGACTACATAAGAGAGATGAGCAGGAGGCATCGGCGGGTCAGTAGGCTTGATCTCCCCATACCCCTGAGTGATAGCCAGCTTCACTAGCTTCTGTGGCGTCCTCAATCGCTGCTCCACAAAAGTGGCATAAGGGGTAGACATGTCAAAATACTCCTCAGCTGCTACGCCTGCCTGATATCTCTCTATATCATCCGCCGACCAATCCCTGGGCTGCAGCATCCGTGCTGGAGGATCACGAGGGGTAATGGCATCCAATGGAGGGATATGGCCATGCTGCCTAGAGAAATGGTCCCCCAGATAGATGACATCGCATGTCAGCCCAGTTGTAAGTACCCAAATCTGGCTCATGCCTTCCGGTTAAATTTCCCGGCAATTTCGGTAAGTTTTTCGGTAATTCCCCAGACCTTCCTAGTGTTCCGGAAACATTCCGGAACTGTTTTTAATTAAATAAGGGCTGAAGGGAATCCTTCCTAATTAAGAAACACGTTTTTCTTAATTAGGAGGGAAGGTTCTAGAATTTGCCACCTTGCATGGTTCTAGAATGCTGAGTCATTGTGGATAATGCCGCACGGCTGCATTAGCTTGCTGCCCTTAGCCGCACGGCTTCATTAGCCTTATCCAGACTGCCTATAAATAGAGCCCTCCTCTACCCATTTAACAACAACAATAACAACAATTTCCAACAATACCACACATAATACGAAGAAATACTCACAAGAGGCTGTTGAAGATCCAAGAAGGTGAAGAAGAAGGCCAAGAAGCTCCCTCCCTCCTCCTTGAAGATCCAAGACCAACCTCTCCTCCTAGCTCCGCCCGAAGAAGAAGGAAGCCATTGGTAACCTCGCACGCCCTAACCTCGCATCCTAATTGCTTTATAAATTGCACATTGCATTACTTTTATATTGCTTGGGACTTGGTAGATTAAAGAGCATATCTTTATATTTCCCCTTCCCCTTTTGCATGCATTAGACATCATTTGTCATAAAAATGTAGTCTTTTCCCATAAAGGTGCATCCTTTGCACCTAAAACCCCCATTTTCAAATAAAAATGTCATCTTCATGCATCCTTTGCATATAAAAATCAAATCTTTTCAATCAAAATGCATCATTTGCATCCAAAATCACTTTTCCAAGCATCATTTGCTTTAAAGACCATGTCTTTACCATAAACTAGCATCATATGCTTTTCAAAATGCAATCTTTATGCATCATTTGCATAATGAATGCCAATTTATTCAAAAATGCATCATTTGCATAAAAATCAAATCTTTATGCATCATTTGCAATAAAGATCATTTCTTTAAACTAAGTGCATCATTTGCAACCCAAAAATGTCATCTTTTCATTAAAGTGTCATTTTTACATACATTTCCCCCATTCCCCCATTAGTAACCTAGGAACGGACCGGTGTAAAAGATCCTATCTTTACATCGTTCCTTCCATTAAAGGTTCCATATTTCTTTAGAAAGGGACAACCTTGAACCCTATATCTCCAATTATCGCTTAAGAAAGAGTATGAAGCATCTATACGAGCTCGACCGTCTTAAAGCGTAGGATTGATGGGCTAAGGACCTTCCTTTTCTAAAGAACCTCATCTTTGACCAAAAAGAGAGTCATTCTCTCGATCACGCAAGTCCCGAGGGTCCCGAGGTTAAAAATGCGATGATCACAAGTCACAAGATGAGGACGGGATCATAATCCCGAATACATAAATTCCAAGAAATCCCGAGCGACAACCAACAAATGGTTTGTACGTCCGGAAGACGACTTGGGACATTCCCTCCTTATTTTATAACACATGCACACAAGAAAGCACGCAAGCAAGCACGATTAATGAAATCATGGGAGACTTGTCCGACAAGGCACCTTGGGTGAACGCCAAACGTTCTTCCCAAGGGGTAACTTAACCTCCGAACCCATAAAACCTTTTTTTCAAAGTTTTGAGGTAATCAAAATGGCGTGGCGACTCCGTTTTTCAAATTAAACCGGATGTCTTCAAACTCGCGTGAATCCAACAAAAACAAAATTTGGGCACACATTCACAGTTTGGCTACTCCGCTGGGGAGGATCCCAAAGGAGAAAAGCTTTTATTTTCAAAAACAAAAAAAATTGATACTCGGTATATAGGTGGAAACCACTTACCCTTCCTGTACACTCCCTGACGTGGGAGTTGGGATAACCGGTGGTTTAACAATCCACGTACCAGTATCCTTTTTCGAAAAAAAATTTTTGAAAAAAAAAATAAAAGAAAGCTTTTCCCATTGAGCGGGTTAGACTCCCATCGCCGATTTCATTAATCATGCTTGCTTTCTTTACCATGCATTGCATCATTTGCATCTTGGAATTTGTGCATACTTTGAACGGGAAACAACCCGAAAAATAGCAAAAGGAGTGGAACCTGGAAAATTGATCCATGCAGTCGTACGGCTCAATCCTCATTGGATTCTGACCGCGCGACCTCAGTGGCAATTCCACCAGGAAAAATCATGGCTAATACGCGAGTCCTAGCGGCTTGGGGCTACTCGGCTCCATGGCGGCAGGGCTCCCAGAAAATTTACATGCTTACGTGTTGCATTTTCCCCGTCCCGAAAAGCATTCCTTTAAAACACATTTCTGAAAATCTCTGTTTTAACTCAAAAAGGAACATTTTTAGGAGAACGCACACTATGCGCACCTGATATATCCTGTACACTTTTGCACGCACGTCCTTCAAACCCGAGGGTGGTTCCAGTGCCGATCACGGACAAAGCCTTACGATGCTCCCGGCGCGCACGGAATCATCCCAACCTCCCCATGGCAAACGGTGTCGACCAATGCACAGTCCGTGTCACACGTTTCAAAAAACCGTGACTTTTGGTTGGTTTTTGGTCTAGTCCGTGTCATATAGCCCAGTTGCATACCCTCGTAAAGGTCAAGCCTTAGTTCATAACGGAAGAAGAACTATGCCAAAATTCCAACAAGGAAAAATTGGCGAGATCTCAACTCCGACATTGACTATGGACCTTGACCTGCACGGAATGCGTAAGAGTCAAGACCGAGTCTTTGCCAACAAATCAAAAGATCTTTCGTTCAAGCGAAGCTCTGCTAAAATTCCTACAAGGAAAAATTGGCAAGATCTTGACCCGGCATTGACTTCGATTCTAACTCACGCCCGGCATATGAAACGAAGTTCAATGTGACACTTTGTCATCCGGCTTTTGCCGCCCGACCCATGCCTATTATCTTCTCGGACATTATCGAAAGTCAAAACGTCATTCGCTCAAGCGAAATTCTGCCAAAATCCTATCAAGGCAGAAAGACGAGACTTTCCCGGTATTGCCTTGACTATAATCTGCATCGCTCGTGCGTTGAAAGTTCCTATGACCCGCTAGACCCGTTAGGAGCGTTCTTTACTCTCGGTCGGTGGGATCCGCGTGCCCTATAGGACCCTCGCCCGGGGCTGTCCACCCTGGGAGGTCGAAATACAGGTGGAATACGAGGGGCTTATAGACGTAGTGACGGAACCCACTGATCCAGGATCTAGAGTAGTTACGAAAAAGAAGGGCAAATCCCCTTTTCCAACCAAATAGATATTAATAAAAGACACTGTTTTAAGTAAACTGGAAGATTCTAATTTGCATATTGCACGAGCCTTCACCTAAACACCTACCCCGAGTCTAAACCTTTCCTATCCCTTTCCCGCAGCCGAGAAAGAAGTGGGTGAGAACACCGGGTCGCCGACTTGTTAGCGCAGAATTCTCGGAGCAGTTCGCGTAATCCTCGGCTTGGTCGATCCAGAGTCGAATGTCCGATTCGACGAGAGAACAACACCGGGTTTGGGTAACCAGATGACCAGGGAAGAAGAGCTAGCCTTAGCTTTGGAAAATAGTCGTAAGGCCCATGAGGAACAGCAGGCCATGCTCATTGATGCGCTACGCCGTCATGGGGTCCAGATAGTGGTAGAGCCCAATGGTTCCTTGGTTATGGTAGAAGATGAAACTCCAGAAGTAACCATCTCAGCCCCTCTAGCCTATAACCAGTGCCCTCCTCCACCCACATATGAGCCTTTGCCAAAGACTGTCCCTTTTCAGTCTTCCCCAACATCCCGAGCCGTCAGGGTCCCGACACCCTCACAGCCTTTGCATCACCCCATGGGACTCTTTCCCTCCTTTCAGCCTAACCCAAATCCCTTTACTTTGGAATCACGCACCTACCCGACCTCTCTAATTTCGTCAACGCTCGTGAATTTGCCTATCTCTCGCAAAGTGGTAGTGAAGAATCGCCGGGAACGAGAATAGGAATGGATGGATTTACGTTGATGATGACAGCTCCGTAGAAGGAATGGACTTGGAGTCGGCGAAGTGAAACCCAAAGGGCGGGATGAGGTAGGAAACCACCGACCCGGAATAGGAGATGAAATCACTTCAAAGTGTATTTGCGGCTGTGTGAAGGCTCGTAAAAGGAAAAAGATGCTAGCTTAGATGAAGCAGTATATGAGTCCTACATCCTAGAGTTCAATACTCCTTACAAAGACTTGGTCGGTGAATGGAGGGATTTAATTGAAGCCCTAGATGAAAGAGGAAAATGGGCTCCATCCACCGATCTGGAAAACGTAAGCATTGCGGAAGCCAAACTCTCATCAGAAGAGTAGACTCGTTACGTTGTTAGTAATCACTCCCGAGACCTTGTCCGAAGAAGAGTGTATGGATGCCCCGGAAAGAGTCTTAAGTCTCGAGGCAACCCTGGCCCCTTTATGTCCTGTGACGACAATGATGTTTTCTTGGTAATTCCCAAGTCAAAGGAGGAGTCTAAGATACCTCTTATATGGCGTCAAGTATCCCGACACGCTTTTGCCCTCATTGGTCATCGTAGTCAAGACGAAAGTTCCCGCGAGAGTTACTACGGTGATACCGATGAAGACACGGCCGAAGTGCCGAAGGAACAAGAGAAGAGTGGTTAGCCCGTAAGCCAAAAGCCCGTAAAACCTTCCCGACGGAAGAACGAAACCCGCCATGAGGTTTGACCCCGCAAATCCTTATTGATGATGGAATTTCTCACTTCGTAAAATGTTTAGCCAATGTCAAAGATGCCGTCGAAGGCCGACCCCTAGAGAAAGAAGGGATATGCTTGACAAAGTGATGAGGAATGTGATCCCGCTCTGTTGAAAAAATTGTTGGACCCGGATGAGAAAGCCGGCTGCCGGGATCCAAACCCCGAAGGTGATAACTCCTGTTGCATGTTGACCTTGAAAAGTTTGAATGAGACCGTGAAGGCTTTAAACGGAGAAGGTAAAGCTTAAACCAGCCCACCGCTAAGCCAATCGTAGAGTCGAACCTTGAAAAGGTCGAAAGCCGTTAACTTGGGATCATTCGAGAAGCGCCTACGCCTCCGGTGGTGCCATTAATCGATTAATCGCCAGAATTGGCCATACGCCGCAGAGCCCGCCTCGACTTTGAAAGAGCTAACGTAATCCTCCGAGTAGGAATAATGACTCAGGAAAATCTAATGTCTATGTGATGACTCGGTCCTGGACAGATGAGTATTGAGCAAACTAAGGGTGACAAAAAGAATGCCGTTTGAGCCAAAGACGAGATAAGAGGCCTTATAAGTCGGAAGTAGAAAAGCCGGACTACGACAGAGAGGATCCAGTGTTGGCTCACCAAGTGTACCCAAGCCAATATCTCCTTGTGGTCCCCGTTAACCTCTTCATACCCTCATAAGTTGAAGCTAGAAGAAAGTTTGGCCAAGACCATGGTGCCCATAGATGTCACCCCGTATGAGGTCGTCCAAATGATTGGAAATATCCACTACGGAAACATC
Organism: Adenophora triphylla var. japonica; assembly: GCA_022495995.1. Classification (NCBI taxonomy): domain Eukaryota; kingdom Viridiplantae; phylum Streptophyta; class Magnoliopsida; order Asterales; family Campanulaceae; genus Adenophora; species Adenophora triphylla. Next base: position 363,771 of record JAFEMH010001665.1, read on the forward strand.
ATTACCTTCACCGACTTGGACCTCGCCAAAGTATGGGGCTAGTCATAACGAACCTCTTTACATCACAGTCCAGTTAGAGGAGCGTCGATTGCCACGGGTATTAGTCGATGGAGGGTCTCGCAATGAATGTCTTGCCGGCCAAGATGATGGACTTATTGGGCCTAAAACCAACAGATTTGAAGCCTTCTAGTCGACTATTAAGGCCTATGACTCCACCGCACGGCCGCTTTGGGGATTGCTACTCTCAAGCCGTGGTTCGGAAAAAAGTCATGGACGTTGATTTTCAAGTGATTGATATTCCGATTTCCTTTACCGCTCTCCGGGACGGCCCCTGGATCCACCGGATAAATGGGGTAGCCTCTACTTTGCACCAAGTGCATCAAATTTCACCAAATGATGGTACTATCACCACCATTTATGGAGACAAAGTGTCACGGTAGAAGGAACCAAAGATCTGAGACATCCCGATATTGGAAATCAAACATGATGACGAAGGGTTGGCATTGACAGGATTCTCTGTAGCTTCTTCCAAAGCACAAGTGTGTAGCACCGACCTCACTACTACTTCCGATCAAATCCCTCCCGCCATGAGAATGATGAGAAAAATGGGTTATCTTCCGGACTTGGATTGGGTGGAAGACTTCGTGGTCGCAATACCATCATCGATGTAAAGGAACAGAATACCGTATATGGCTTGGGGTACAAACCAAATGGCGTAAAAGATAAAGGGGTCCACTTCATCCCTACGCTTATCCTCGACCCATTATTTTACAAAAGGCGAGACACAAGACGATAAAAGTGATCACCGATCTCCTTGCGAAAACCCTTCCGGAGAATCTTGAGAAAATGAGGGGAAAGCCACCAATCCTGTTCGAAGAATGTTCCTTGACTTGCCGGACATTCCCGGGGCTACCACTACCGTTCGTAACGAGTATGTCTTCAAAGGAAACTCGACAAATGTCAAAGAATCGGCATCCGGGGTAATGGACTTCTCGGCTTTCGAGTTAGCTCTTCCGAAGATCGCCGGATAGAAGCCGCCAATAGTGAAGACAAGTGAGTGGGGCTTGCTACGCTTGTTTGATGAAGAAGCACGCATCCCGCATTTGATCGACTTCACTCGTATGATGAGATAGTTGCCGTAATTAGAGACGGTGGTGAAAATCCTTTTGATCCCCGCACTTTGGTAACTAAGACAGAAATGCCGTTGAAGAATTGGGAGACGTTCTCAGACCGATAGCCACCGACAAAGAAATGATAGAGGAGCTTGGATTGGTACCCCGTCCTTCTCAACCCGGCCGTGTCAAACACCCCGTTGTCCATACTGCTTGAGTCGTGAATCTTTGAATTCCAGTCTTCCGAGTCATCCGAAGGCCTCACGCCCGAGGACTATCAAAATGTAATCGATGTCATCTTTCCCCTTATTTTGAATGAAATGACGGATCTTTCGAGTATCCTCTTATTGCCAACTTAACAAATGATAAATTAACTCAAAACTTAACAATGCTTAATAATGAATCATTTGAACAAGATGCAAACACACTAAATGAACAATACATTAAAGAAATCTTTAAGGTGTTTCGTAAAAGAGGAAAACCGGGCCCAAGCTACCGAGGAGGTTTTGACAAGTGTGAACTTGGAGTACCGTCGAGGAACCTAAAGAGACACAGATCGGAAACTTCTTCCAGGGGGTTGAACGGGACGCATCGATCGATCTCGCTCAGGAATACGTCGACGTGTTTGCATGGTCATACAGGATATGCCGGGGCTAGACAGCTCGATAGTAGAGCACAAAATCCCTCTAGCACCGTATGCTAAACCAAGAAAGCGACCGAGAAAGATCAAGCCGTAATGGTCTCTATAGGTCAAAGAAGAAATTGAGAAGCTACGCGGGTAGGATTCATCGTAGTCATCGAATATCCGACATGGTTGTCCAATATTTTGACCGTCACCAAGGCCAATGGGAAGGTGCACTGTGTGGATTTCCGAGATCCGAACAAGGCCACCCCAAGGACGATTACCCTTTGCCAAACATAGACATCCCGGTGGACTCCACGCTAACTACGAAGTCAAATCCTTCGTTGATGGCTTTGCAGATACAACCGCATCAAGATGGTCGAGGAAGACCAAGAAAAGACAGCCTTCACCACGCCGTGGGGAACTTACTGTTATACGCTGATGCCATTTGGGCTTAAGAACGCCGGGCTACTTACCAAAGGGCAGCGACCGCGCTTTTTCATGACATGATCTACAAGGAGATTGAGGTCTACGTAGACGACATGATAATCCACTCCAAAGGCGAGGACGGGCAAGACTTTGTTGACCCGCGGAAGTTCTTTGAGAGACCGAGACAACATTCCATGAGACTAAACCCCGCTAAATGCACCTTCGGAGTGACAAGGGGAAAAGTGCTTGGGTATATGGTCACGGAGCGAGGTATCGAAGCCGACCCCCAAAAGATCAAAGCCATTATGGATATGAGGCCACCTCGGACCCCGGCATTTAAGTCAAGAGCTTTATGGAAAAACCGCAAGACATCGCCCGTTTCGTCAATCGCTGACCACTATGTGCGAGCCCATCTTTCAAGCTCATGAAGAAGAACGTAGATACGTAATGGACCGAAGAATGCCAGGATGCTTTTGACCGCATCAAGGCATACTTGGTACACCCTCCAAAGGCTATGCCCCCACACGTACATAAACCTCTTCTCGCTCTATCTCACCGTCACCGACACGGCAGCTGGGGCTATGCTTGCTCAGAAAAGAAAGACTCTCGAGATAGAGAACGCCATTTACTTTGTCACCGAAAGTCAGCAGTGGAAGTGAGCTCAATTACTCAAGATGTGAAAAGACTCGTGGCAGATCGGTCTGGGTAGTCGGCAAGTTGAAGCATTATATGCAAGCCCACCGTGAGAATTTGGTCTCAGAAATGGACCCCATCAAGTACATCTTTGATAAGCCTTCCCTCTCGATGCGTCTAGCAAAGGGGTCCTTCTTCTTAGCAGAGTACGACATCAACTATGTGACCGTAAAGGCTATCAAGGGTCAAGCATTGTCGACCACCCGGCAAACTTTCCCAAGAATGAAGACAGAGGGCTCGAACCCCAATTCCTGCATGAAGGGATCTTTGCGCTTGAACCCGAAAACCGATGGCGCTTATTCTTTGATGGAGCCGCTAACAAAAGAGGAAACGGTATCGGGATGCTACTGGTCGATCCGAAGGATGAGCATACACCCATAGCCCTCAAGTTGAACTTCCCTGCCATGAACAATGTTGCCGAGTATGAAGCTTGCATTGTTGGTTTGGAAGCTGCCTTAGAAAGGAATGTCAAGGAGCTCGAAGTGTATGGAGACTCAAATTTCGATCATCAACCAGGTTTCCAACAAATGGAAGATCGTGGACCCTAACCTCGCAGCGGTATCATGCCCATATGGAGGAGTTGGATCGGACAGCCGTAGAAGTGACCTTCCACTACTTGCCAAGGGAAAAGAACAGATTCGCAGATGCATTAGCTACTCTAGCCTCATTGGTAGAGATCCCCGAGGGAAAAGCCATAAAACCCTTCCGAGTGGGTAGAAGAGAAGCCCCACCTTCGTCATTGAAGTAGACCTGGGACCCGAGCCTATAAAGGAACCCCGGTACAATCAAATTTACCAGTTCCTCAAAGATGGAGAGTCGGCTTTCGTAGACAAAGAAGGTAGACCGAAAGAAGGAGTCGAGCCAAGAGCTTGCAAGCTCGAAAAGGTTGGCCTCCCATTATGTCATTTTAGGAGGCAACCTGTACAAGAAGCGATACCAAGGACCACTCCTCTTGTGTGTCACTCAAGAAAAAGCCAAAGAGTTGATGACTGAAGTCCACAATGGTCCCTGCGGTCCTCATATGAACGCCGTAGCCCCGATGCAAGTGATCCTCGAATGGGTTACTACCGGATTTCCATGGAAACAGATCGTGTCCAAAGACGTCCGAGCATGCGACAAGTGCCGCCGGTTTGCCAACCTCAACCATCTCCCGCCTCATGACCTCGTATTGCATGACGACTCCTTGGCCGTTTGCAACTTGGGGTATTGACGTGATAGGGAAAATAGCCTCGGCGAGGAAGCAATGGGCATGAATTTGTGCTAGTAGCCATCGACTACTTTACCAAGTGGGTAGAGGCCAAGTCTTACAAGGTCCTCACTTCCGAAAAGTGGCCCAATTCATCAAAGAAAACATAATGTGCGTATATGGGGTGCCCAACGAGATCATTTCCGATAATGGGTCGCACTTTGAAGGGGACTACGATAGGTTGCTGTCGTAATTCAGAATCACTTGCCACAAGTCGTCTCCGCATGCACCTCGGACTAATGGAGCCGTGGAAGCCGCTAATAAGACGCTCGAACGGATCATCCGGAAGATGGCCACCCGTGGTCGTGATTGGCCCGAAAAGCCGCACTTGGCACTTTGGGGCTACGTAACGTCTGTCGAATGGCCTACGGGAGAAACTCCTTTTGCCTTAACCTACGGGATGGAAGCAGTGTTACCGGTGGAGTTGGAAATCCCGTCATTAAGGGTCCTCCTGGAAAACAAAGTGTCAATGAAGTAGAATGGTTGCGCGGCTGCATGATGAGTTAGCCCCGCTTGACGAGAGAAGGCTAAAAGCCATGGAACACACTCGAGCCTACCAGAGGCGAATGGCCGAGCGTTTGATAAAAAGGTCAAGGCCGTAGACATCAAAGAGGGTGACTTAGTATTGAAAGTGAAGCCCCCTACCGTAGACAACCCCCGGGAAAGTGGGAACCCGTTTGGATCGGCCCTTATGTGGTGCGTAAGATACTATCGGGAGGAGCCATGAAGCTTGCGGGCACTGGACGGCAATCCCTTTGTCCACCCAGTCAACGGTGATAAGCTCAAAAGATACTATGTCTAAAAAAAAATATAAAAAAAAGAAATAATAATAATAAAAAAAAGGGGGGGGTGCAAAAAGAGTAATACCCAGCTAGGCTGAAAACCCCAAAAAGGGCGGTCTAGGCAAAAGACAGGGTTGCAGATAAAAAATCTTAGTGCAAAAAGAGTAATGCCCGCTAGGGCCGAAACCCCAAAAAGGGCGGTCTAGGCAAAAACGAATGGCCGCACATGAAAAAATTAGTTCACCGTAATGAACTACGAAGACCTGAGCCCCTTAGTCTTTCTTGTAAAAGGGGAACGTAGGCAGCCATATATGGTTCGGTCTAAACAATAAAAAGGACGATTAAGTTTCCATGAAATGTGTCCTAAACAATAAAAAAAGACATTTGAATTTCCATGAAATGTGTCTTGATTAATTTCTAAGATAATATTTCTTGTTCATTACAAGTTAAAAACTTCTTGATGAGTTCAAGCACGGTCTACCTCTTAACTCTGCTAACCTGCTACAAAGATCTAAAATACAATAAAATGCCTAAATAAACTAATGTGTTTGCAAAATGGCAATAAGGGAATCCTAAGAAAAGATCTGTCAGTCGTCATTCGCTGAGTCTTCTTTGGTCTTCTTCCCTTTTCCTCGGCCCCATCGAGTCTTCTTCCTCTTTTTATCTATGATGTCGGTATCCCTCATCCCGACCTCCGGTATCCTCACTGGAGCCTCTACCAAACCCGTGTCAATAAGTGCTCTCTCTATCCGAGCACGAGTCCGCACTTCCTCCCTCTGAGCCTCAGTCAAAGGAGCGACCTCGGACAACCTCTTGTACTGAGCCTCCATATCCCTGACCAAGTCACCTGACTGGTTATGGCGACTCGCCTTAGCCTCAGTCTCCCTCAAAGCCCTGCTCGAGTCACAGTCAGCTCCCAATAAAGCTCGACGTCTCTCCTCCAAGATGACCTGAGTCGCTCCCATCTCCCTCTCGTACCAGTCCAAGTAGACAGTGGTCAAGATGGTGCTCTTCCTGCTCCTGAAGATAGCCCTGGGTGGGAAAGCAGCATGTGTCCAAGCCCTCGAGAAGAAAGAGAAGCTGGCTGGTGTTGGGTTTTATGGATCCATGCGCAGCGGAATTAAGCATAAAATTAACACAAAACCCAAGCCCTAAGATCCGTTCTATACGATTAAATTGAATTGCTATGAGATAGAATTTACCAACCTAAATTGCTTTCCGGTCTTGAGCTATCGAACGGATAATTATGTGATTCGTAATCACAAACTTTTGATCTTCAAATCTTCGAATCTTCAACTCCTTTGGATCTTCAGATTTGAACTCTAGGTCTTTGATTTGTTTGAACAAAACTAAGACCCTCTTTTGGTAATCCACACAAATATGAATGTCGAGAACAATTCTCGGGCTGGGAATTGCTAGATTCCTAAAACTTATGGAAGAATATTGAGAGGACTTTTGATTGTGAATTTCTATTGAAAAATTCGGCTAGGGAATTAGGTCCGAGCACCTCACATATTTATACTACAATAGTATGAATATGTCTCCTAATCGTATTAGGAGAACAGGCTGTCAAACCGCGTAGGGCTTGATATGTCGCGCGGTATATTAAGCCATTGGCTTAATATGTCGCGCGGTATATATAGCCAGATACAGAAACTCTCAACCATTCTTCCTCCGGTTTAACCAATTCATTCTATTTGTGTGTGACCCAATAGGATTGTATTATGTTGGCAATGAGTCCGATCATATCGGCCCTCATAAGACATAAGCGGACTCTAGCAAGCCATTATGTCTACCCAAATAACACAACGTAAGAGTTCACGTTTCCAATGGTACACTTTCATTTATCCCTTTGTCTCACGATGTTATATTGAACACAAGTGATGGTCCACGTCAACTTGTATTTGTTCAATGCTTTCTCGATCTTGAGTATAATGATAGTCCAATCATATTGGGGTGTGGCCACACGCTTTCATCATTATCACTCATCGAGGGGCCCAAGCAAAACATCTCTCTTTCGAGGGACAAATTCCATCTTGACTTATCATCCTTCCCATCATGAATCCGATCATGCCAAAGATAGCCTTTATAAATATCGTGTTAAGATATCGTTTGACTAAAATCAAACATGACTTTCATCATATGTAAGGTCATGATAATCTCGTGTCTAGGGATTAACTGAAGTGACCATATGAGATTTAATTATGACATTTGACCATGACATAAATCTCATACGGGTCAAGTCCAGTCACTTGTTCTCTAACAAGTACCCATAATTTCAATGTGCATCTCTATGCATATAATCATCATATGATTATCCATTGACAATTATACTAATTATTCTCTTAATAATCAGGGATGGAGATTATTACAATAAATATGAAAACTATATAATAATCAAATAATAAACATAAACGATAAAAATGATACATAACGGTTTTCAGTTAAACATAACTAAAGCCTAGGGCATTACACCAACAGTCTCCCACTTGCACTAGGCTCCATTTATGTATCGAATACTCATGGATCTAACATGACCATCATGCTTCCGCCTGTGCGAGGGTCTTTGTAAGTGAATCCCTTATGTCATCATCGGTTGATACTTTGTATATTTTAACGTCTTCTCATTCTTTATGAATTCCTTGAAGAACGTCTAAGTGAGTGTTTGGATCGCTGTTGTGACCTTGGTTCCATTGTTTGCACAAGTGGCACCACTATAGTCATAACAAAAGTTTCACTGATTAGTGATACTTGGAAAAACACTTGGAGTGTTTCCAAAATACTAAATGAACTTTTGATCCAAACTGCCCTCTTTCAGCTACATCATATGTTGCTAAAATATGGCCTTAGTAGTAGAATCGGCTACAATTTCTGCTTGGAACTCTTCCAATCAAAATTGCACCTCTTATAAGCATAAACACAAATCCTAATTGCGATTTTAAAATTAACTTTGTCAGTTTGGAAGCTAGCATCTATGTAACCCTTACAACAAGATTAAACTTCCAATCTTTCAAATCCCAAGAACGTATCCTTAGTTCTTTATAAGTACTTAAGGATCATCTTGACTGCCATCCAATGGTTCTCATCACAGGATTAGATTGGTATCGACTCATCATGCTTATAGCATATGAGACGTCGGGTCTAGTACAAATCATGGCATACATGACAGATCCAAATGCCGAAGCATATGGAACTTCATTCATTTTTCCTTTTGCTCATCAGTTGTCTTAAGACAATGAGTATTGCTAAGAGAAATACCATGACCCATTGATAAGCTACTCTTCTTAGACTCTTCTAAGAATCTTGTCAATGTGAACACTTTGACTCAAACCAATTTATCCTTCTAGATCCATCTCTTAATGCCAAGGATGTAAGCGGCTTCACCCATATCTTTCATTGAGAAATCTTTCCTTGACCAAGACTTGACAGTCTTAAGTGTCGGAACTTGTTTTTCCAATGAGTAAGATATCATTGTAATAAAACAATAGAAATAATACTACGCTCCCACTGAATTTCATGCATACACAAGGTTCATCTTTGTTCTTTTTGATGAAGTCAAACTCTTTGACCAATTCATCAAAACGAAGATTCCAATTCCTTGAAGCTTGCTTCAATCCATCTCATGGATCTTTGCAACATGCATACTTTATTAGAGTTTCTTGGATCGACAAACTATTCGGGTTGTATACTCTACACATCCTTAATAATCTTTCCATTTAAAGAAAGTTGTTTGACATCCATTTGTCATATCACATAGTCACAATATGTAATGATGGCAATTGAAATTCTAATAGACATTGGCATTGTAACTGGCGAAAAAGGGTTCTATCATAGTTGATACTATGAATTTACCTAAATCCCTTTGTTACAATCCTTAGTCATGAAAGTATACACCTTCCCATCCATGTCGGTCTTTGAAGACCTACTTGCACCCTTCAGTTTTTACACCTTCAGGTAGCCCAATCAAGTTCCAAACTTGATTGTCAAACATGGATTGTAATTCGGATTCCATGGTTCCTAACCATTTATCCAAAATAGGAGTGGACATCGCTTCTTGATAGCAAGTAGGATCGTCATTCTTAATGACTTCCACTTCATCACTTTCCGCAACGAGAAATCACTATTTCTTGAGTTCGGATCGTAACCTATCCAATCTACGATGGACTTGTGCATCTTGAACCGGTTTCACAACTCCTTTGTGAACTTGGTTCTGTCTCTACTCTTGGTTCCATATTATTTTCGAGTTCTTGAACTTCTTTCAAGATTAATTTTACTCCCACTAGATTCTTTATTGAGAAACTATTTCTCAAGAAACAAATCGTGTAGAGCAACAAACATTATGTTCTCTTTGTGATTGTAAAATCAATATCCGAAAATAACATTGTCAGATTTGGTGCTAACTTATAAGAGACAAGTCTCTTTACATAAGATTCGCAACCCCAAATCTTCATGAAAGACAAACTAAGTTTTCTTCCATGCCACATCTCATGTGGGGCCTTAGGAACCGATTTAGTAAGGACTCAATTCAGTGTAACCGCATCATTTCTAATGCATATCCTCAAAAGGAAATAGGAAATAGGAAAGTCTAATTGACACATCATCGAATGAACCATGTCCTACAAGGTTCAATTCCTCCTTTCAGACACACCATACAATGTGGTGTTCCGGGTGGAGTCAACTTTGAAACGATTTCATAGTTTTGAGATGATTGTCAAACTTTTGGCTCAAATATTCATTACCTCGATCCAATCGAAGTACTTAATAGTTTTGCCAAGTTGTTTTGCACTTCATCTTGAAATGTTCGAAACATCTCAAACGATTCACCTTTGGACTTCATCAGATAGACATAATCATATCTAGATAAGTCTTTAGTGAAATATGATGAAATACCGAAATCCTCCCCTAGCAATGCTGCTTAATAGTTCACATACATCTTATGTATAATGACCAATAAGTCACTAGCCCTCCCACTACTTTAGTGTAGGGTGGTTTGGTCGATAATCCCAATAAATAAGATCAACATTCCTCAAATGATTGATAGTCATATGAGTCTAAAAGTCCATGTTAATGGAGTTTAGATATATGTTTCTTATTTATCTGACCAAACCGGCAATGCCATATGAACGCGTTGTTCATATTATTCGGTTTAGATTTCCATTTATATTATAGATATCTTCAACATTATTTTGTTTCTCATCTTCAAGGATATGAAGACCATTTAATGACATATGCATTACAATAAGGCATATTATTAAATAAATATAAAACTTCTTATTGAAAATAAGAAAATTATATCCTTCATCATCCATTTAAGAAACATAAATAATACTCCTACTCAAATCTGGAACGTAGTCATACTTGTTCAAAACAAGTACTACTTCACAAGGTAAAGTGACTTCATAAGTCCCTTATGGCTAATGTTGCAACTCTTGCTCCATTCCCATGCATAGGTTTAATTTACCTTTTTTGAGTAGCTTTCTATTCTTTGTTCCTTGCACATTTAAACAAATGTGGGATCCAATCCGGTATCATATACCCAAGAATCAAGAAGTCGAAATGAAAAAATATCTATCATATAGATACTTGAAGTAGTAGCAATCATATTGCCCTTCTTCACCTTTTAGGCCTTCCTAATAAGCCTTGCAACTTGGCTTCCAATGACAATCTTATTGCAATGATAGCAAAATGCATCCTTTTGAGACACTTTGGGTTTAGCCTCTTCGGCTTTGACAACATTTGTCCTAGGTTTAGCAACTTTTGCTTTACCTTCTTTTCCTTCCTTTATGAACCCTTTTCTTGTGTCAATGTTAGTACCCGGTCCGAAAAAAGGGTATTCCAAATACCTGGCCCGGTTAATTAATAAGAAACCCTAGCGAAACCCTAAAAAACCCTAATTCATTAATTCGTCCGTACCTGCGCCGTCATTGCTAGCGTGGAAGGTACGCCAGGCAGAAGTGCCGATCGGCCCTTTGCCCGTGGCATGGCCGATCGACCCTTTTATATAGAGCCGATCGACCCTTCAGCCCTAGTGCCGATCGACCCTTCAGAGGCCCAGCCCAAGTTCCGAGGTATTATAAATAGGGGTGCCCGGCTCCCCATATTCACACACAATTTCATACGGGAGAAGCAAGACTACACTTGCTTTACCCACAGTTATTCTTATTCTTTTCGAATCGCCAAGATTCGACCCCCAAGTCTTGCTACAATTGGTAAGACTCTCTTTTTAATATTCTTGTTCTTTATTATTATTGTCCTTATTATTATTGTTTGCATGCTTAGTATATTTTAATTACTTTATTTCTTGCTTATGCTAGATTTAGGATTGTTTTAATATATTTAATTATGCATAGCCGAGGATGATCTAAGGTTTCGCCCTAAGAAACCCAATGGATCTAGGAACTATTTCTTTCCTTCCACCTTAGTTATAATTATCCCATGATCAACAATCCCCCAAGGATGAACGTTGATTAGTGCACCTTCCGAGGGCCTAACTCAAAGGTTCTAGGGTGTGATCATCAATAAATTCTTTCTCTCCCCTCCTCCTTATGCATGATCCCGTTTCTTCTATCTATTCCTGTAAACACCGCACACAACCAACACCCCATATGCTAGAAAGACCGATCCGTCGGGCAATAGGAGTGATAGCGTTTCTTCTTCTGTTGTAACTTGACCCCCGAACCCAATTAACTGTTTAGCCTTTTTTCAAAGCTTTGGGCTATATCAAAGTGGCGTGGCGACTCTCAAAATTAAACTAATATTTTAATATGGTTTAAAGCGAGTGTCACTAAATGAATATCCCATTTCGGTCCGACTTTATATAATTATTTATTTTCAAACTTCCGAATGCGCGTTGCATCGGGACGGGGTATTCACAGTGGCGACTGGGACTGGGACCTTTTTGAAATCTTTTCAAACTAAGTGGGTCAGACTTTCGTTTTCTTGTATGGTGTTGTATTTTTCGCTTTCTTTTTATTTTCTTTACTCTTAACTGTTGCATTGCATGCATGCATTTCATGTAAATAAAAAAATCTTTCTCTTTTTTCTCTAAAAAGAATTAGACTTCTCTACCTCACACTACCACTAGAGTCCGTGTCACACTGCACAGACACCCTTTTACCCTTCGGAGAAGCCAAAGTGCGGGAAGTGTGGTGATCATGTCGCCTCCCTTCCGAGTCTCACTTGGCCATCCACTCATCAGTACGCTTCGGCTGCACGGTGGGAGCCTAAAACCTAACCCTTGCGTCACCCACTTTTCTAGGAATACACTCCATATGACCGGTTGGTTTGACTAGCTTTTTTATATAGACAATTAATGGGGTCTTTACGCTAAGTCACCACGAACCAATGATAAGTCAAGATCTATCGAGAGATTAAGAGCACTAAAAAATTGATTTCCTTTCAAAGGACGTGCTATGTGAGAACGAGTTATATATTGTTAAAGGATCTTGACCTATCATTGGTTTGCGGTACTTTTCATAAAAATCATATTGACTGTCTATACGAGAAGGTTAGTCGTTAGGATTCACCACTTTAGGATATTTAGTTAGTTGCGAAAAAGGGGTATCCCTTCCAACCTTTGTAGGACTAAAATGTACAAAGCTTTTGTAAATAAAATTTCAAGCTAGTACACTGCATTGAGTCAACCCCTCTCCTAAAACCGAGTCTTTTCTGATACTTCCGCAGAGCTAAGGTCGGGCCGCGTTCTTCATTCAACAATGACAACCTTGCCTCCATCAACTACTCCAAGCGCACCTGCTGCCTCTGCAACCGGCTCTACTCCAGTCACTTCAATGGAAGGTCTTGCCAACCCCAACTTCAATGACATTCCGCCTGCTCTGCACGCCTACTTTGCCGGTTTAACCATGAGGGTTGAGAAACTTGAAGAGCAGAATCGCACTTTGAAGAACCACAATCAAGAGCTGAAGGATCATTTTGTTGAGGAACTCAGTAAAAGGGGACACAAGGTTATCTTGATGGGGAATGAAGTGGTCGATGTTGAAGATGAAACTGTCAATGCTCCTAATCCCGCCAATCCCAATGCACCTACCTTCCCTCTACCCAGCTACGTTCCAAGCAGCTACAATAATGTTCCACCACCTGTCATGTATGGGAGCTCGAGCAAATCCAAAAGACCTTATCAACCTCCTGCCAACACACCCAAGGACCACTTTGCTAATCTACCCCCTCCCACTTTACCCTTCAATTATTCCGGCCATCATATTCCTACCTACTCCACCTCCCCTACCATCACTCAACCCCCAGCCATGCAAAACTCCAACATTGCTACGGACCCGACTGTGTTAGCATTGATTGAACAAGTGAAGGCATTGACCGAGCAAATGGGAAAGCAAGGTGTGTCCCCCATCAAGATGCTTAATCCGAGCAAAGTTGCACCCCTACCTCAAGATTTCAAGATGCCCAAGATGGCCATGTTTGGAGGAGTTACTTGCCCAAAGACACATTTAGACAGTTATACGTTGGCGATGAGGGCTAAAGATTGTACACCCGAGCAGATGGCGAGAATGTTCCATAGCACATTGGAAGGGGCTGCTCTCCGTTGGTTTCTGAAGTTGAACGAGGAGGAAAGGGACACATGGGACAAGGTTAGTAGGGTGTTCTCTGAAAAGTATCAAGCAAACATGGATTGGCAATTGAATCGAGCTGATTTGGAGCACACGCTTCAAAAGAATGGAGAGTCGATTTATGACTTCTACAAGCGTTGGAATGATAAGTTGAGCGAAATTCAGTATCCGCCCAAGGAGAATGAACAGAAACAGATTTTTTACAAGTGCTTGTTGCCCGGACACAAGTTGGCAGTTGGTAATGGTTACTTTCCCAATCTTAGGGAAATGGTGGATTCAGGCGTACGTTATGAGAGTGGCATCACCGGAATCGCTCCACCAAAGGACACTGGGCCGCTAATAATTCATTCCGCTATAGAGCTCCCGCAAATACCGCAAAGAAAGAAAGAGCCCGTGGGGCAAGTAAATTATGTGCAAGGGGAAGCCGCTTTGGATGTTCAAGCCGTAATGAGGGGGAATAACAAAGATTCACCGCGAGAGGGAAGTATTTGATGATTTTGGAATGCCAATGGGCAAGGTTTTCGAAGTGCTAGTAAAGAAGGGCTTGGTCAAGCCGCTTGAGAATTATGAACCGTTAAACCCAAAAGAAGGCTTAGATGCTTCTAAGTATTGCCACTACCACAAGTACAAGGGTCACACTACTGATTACTGCCTTCAGTTCAAACGTTTGGTACAAGACTTGATTCGGCAAGGTAAGGTAGAGAAGCCGAAGTCTCCAAATGTTGTGGGGAATCCTCTCCCTAACAACAAGATCCACATGGTGGAAGGTAATTTTATCAGCTTGGTAGAGATGGAAGATGCTTTTGAGAAACTGGGGCTGTCGACAGAAGATGTATTCTCAGCTATTGTCAGAAAGGGATTGTTCGTGCCGAAACTCTCCGAGTATGCTGGTTTTGCTTTGAAAAGGGCTGTGCAGAAGCTCATCATTGAAGGGAAGGTAGAGAATCCTAGTAAGATAGTTGGTAGTGATGTTGCTATGGTAGAGAAAGACCTCACTGATCCAGTCGAGTCCGTTGCATGCATGCTGAGGCGGTTGTGTCGCTTGTAATTTGAGTTCAATTTATAAAGAATTTTCTTGTTATATGCTGTCTTTTGAGGAACTGTCCAGAGAAGTTGCCTCGTTAAATAATGATTATGTGGAAGAGAGTCCTAAACCTCTCTCGTTGGCTGAAATTCACGCGAAGTATCCGATATGGAAAAGAATGGGGTTAGTCTACTCACGAGGTCCGGAAGGGTGTATCAACCGAGAAGATAAAGGGGCGAAGAAAGTGTTTGGTCCGAAAACCGAAGTAGTGAATCCCGATAAAGAAGACCCTATTCTCACTCAACTGAAGCTAACTCAAGCCAATATATCCTTATGGTCCTTGCTAACGTCCTCGTATGCCCACAGATGATGTTGGAACAGAATCTTGCCGCGACTTTGGTGCCGTCTGATACAAAGCCGAAGATGAAACGCAGATGATCGGCAACATACACTTTGGGAATATCATTACATTTTCAGAACTGGACATGCCGGAGTTTGGATCGGATCATAATGAACCACTGCACATTACTATTGAAGTCAACGGAAAAAGGTTGCCACGTATTTTCATTGATAACGGTTCTGCAGTGAACATACTGCCTTCCAGGATGATGGACGTCCTTGATCTAAGTCCCACAGATTTGAGACCTTCAGTTCATTCCGTGCGAGGATACGATTCTACTAGCCGATCAGTGTTGGGAATAATCAGTTTGCCCCTTACTTGCGGGACCACTACTATGATTGCTGAGTTTCAAGTCATAGACATACCTTCCACCTTCACCATGTTGCTGGGTAGGCCATGGTTGCATCAGATGAATGGAGTCCCTTCCTCATTGCATCAATGTGTGAAATTCCAGTCAGGTGATCAAGTGACAGTTATCTACAGCGATCTGGTAACATCTCAAGGAACAAGCACTGGGGGAAAGCCGGTCCTACTGTATTCAAAGACGAAGAGGGTAGTTCAATGTTCGGCGGTTTTCGCCTAATAGCACGAGTAATGTGTTTGCGCGGTAGACCTCACAAAGACATCGACAGAGTACGACCAGCCGTTAGGATGATGAGGAACATGGGATTTGTACCAGACTGGGCCGGGTGAACATCTCCAGGGACCTACGCAAGCAATGGAAGCTACGATCATCGCATCAGTACGGTTTAGGCTATGTTATTACCCCCGAAGATCGGGTGAAGAGAAAAGAATTGAGTTCCTCAAGAGGGCAAAGCTACCCTACGAGAAGCCGTAGATGAGGCCATACCGCCTTTCCCTCAATAGTTACTTTGTTAAGGAGGGCGAAGAATTCTCTTGCATGGAGTTTAGCGAGCCTTGGTTTGATCACACAGTGCGAGCCGCAGAAGGGTTTCGAAATCTTCGTAGATACAGAGATTGATAGGTCGAAGCCGAAGACGGTTCTCATGGATTCACGTCAAAAGAGAGGCAAGGTAGTCACGCCCGAGCCGGTACGTCATCAAGACCGAAGATGGGTTGGCCAATCGCCTAGGACGGTATCTTTGGAGGAGCCGTTGGTTGAGAACATTGCGCTTCAGAGGATGCGAAGAATGGGATGGTCGAACCTGTTGCAAGCATTTGGGGAATCTGAATATAGAAGATGATATGGTTGCAGCCATTGGGGCAGAAAGCAGCAGACGATACGGATCCAAGGACGTTGGTGACACCCATGGTTGGAAAGTCAAGAATTGGTGCGTATTTGGCGGACCCGTAGCCACGAAGGAATACATGGTTGAAGAGCCGGGCCGATGCCTCCTCCCGTTGAGTCTCCCCACTGGTTCCCCCAAGTCCTCTACTTCTTCGTAGTCATCTGTTTTGTTTGAGTCTCGATGTGTTTTCTTTTGAGTTTGAGTCTTCTTCCAAGTCTAATGACCTCACGTCGGAGCACTATGAATTAGTTGCAAATGTTGTTTTCCCTTTCGCTATGAATGAAAAACTAGATCTTTCTGAGTATCCCCTCATAGCCAATCTTCTTAATGATAAATTAACTAAAAATAATGCTCAACTTAATCAAATTAACTTAGTTAATAATGACTCATTAGAAGAAGCGGACACACTAAACAATGAATACATTAAAGAAATTTCTAAGCAAGTTATCAATCAAAAGGAAGGTCGGGCCCAAGCTGCCGATGAGGTGTTATCATGTATTAATTTGGGAACGGAAGAAGAGCCGAGAGAGACACAGATTGGAAGCTTCTTCGAAGGGACTGAAAGGGAAGCATTGATTGAGAAATTTGCTTAAGAATATTCGGATGTGTTCGCATGGTCATACAAGGATATGCCGGGCCGGATAACTCGATAGTGGAGCACGAATACCGCTAGCACCAGACGCCAAGCCGGTCAAACAGAAATTGCGCCGCATTAAGCCAGAATGGTCTCTGCAAGTTAAAGAAGAGATAGAGAAGCTCCTCCGGGTAGGTTTTATCAGAGTTATTGAGTATCCGACGTGGTTATCTAATATTGTGACGGTC
Source organism: Adenophora triphylla var. japonica (assembly GCA_022495995.1). Lineage (NCBI taxonomy): Eukaryota > Viridiplantae > Streptophyta > Magnoliopsida > Asterales > Campanulaceae > Adenophora > Adenophora triphylla. The sequence continues at coordinate 380,733 of JAFEMH010001665.1, forward strand.
GATGAAATCGAATGGCAAGGTTAGAGTTTGTGTTGACTTCCGAGATCTCAACAAGGCTAGCCCAAAGGACGACTTCCCGTTGCCCAACATCGACATGCTAGTAGATGCCACTGCCAACTACGAGGTCAAGTCTTTTGTAGATGGTTTTGCAGGATATAATCAGATCAAGATGGTGGAGGCAGACCAGGAGAAGACGGCTTTCACTACACCATGGGGAACATACTGTTACACCGTAATGCCATTCGGATTGAAAAATGCAGGGGCTACATACCAGAGAGCGGTCACAGCATTATTCCATGACATGATCCATAAGGAGATTGAAGTGTATGTCGACGATATGATCATTCATTCCAAGGGGTCAGACGGTCAGCATTTCATTGATTTGAGAAAGTTCTTCGATAGACTGCGCGAGCACGCAATGCGTCTGAATCCTGCCAAGTGTACATTTGGAGTTATTCGAGGAAAAGTCCTGGGTTACATGGTCACCGAACGAGGGATTGAGGCAGATCCAAGGAAGATTCAAGCCATCATGGAGATGAGGCCACCACGCACAGAAAAAGAAGTTAAGGGATTCATGGGACGGTTACAATACATCAGCCGCTTCATTAATCAATTAACTACCATGTGTGAGCCGATTTTTAGACTGATGAAGAAGACCGCAAGTATAGATTGGGATTTGGAAATGTCAAGAAGCCTTTGAGGAAATCAAGAGATACTTGGTCAATCCCCTATCCTTCGCCCCCACATTCGGAGAAACCATTGCTATTGTACCTAACAGTAACTGACACAGCCGTTGGGGCTATGCTGGCACAAGAAGCCAAGGACTCTCGGGTGGAGAACGCCGTTTATTTTGTTAGTCGAAAGTTGCAGGGGAGTGAGCTAAACTACTCAGCATTGGAAAAAACTTTGCCTTAGGGCTAGTTTGGGTGGTTAATAAGCTCAAGCATTACTTGTCAGCGCATCCGATTCTGCCAGTGTCAAAGATGGATCCAATTAAATATTTGTTTGACAAACCCTCTCTGTCCATGAGATTAGCCAAGTGGTCGGTATTTCTGGGGGAATTCGATATCACCTATGTGCAGAAAGCGGTTAAAGGGAGAGCCATGGCGGATCATTTAGCAGAGTTTCCAAGTACGAGAAGAACAGGGGGCTTGAACCGGAATTTCCAGACGAGGGGATTTTTAGCATTGATACGGAAGAGAGATGGCAACTATTCTTTGATGGAGCCGCAAACAAGAGAGGCAACGGAGTGGGAATCCTTTTGGTTGATCCCAAAGATGAGCACACCCCCATCGCCATCAAGCTAAATTTTACAACCACCAATAACGCGGCTGAATATGAGGCATGCATAGCCGGTTTAGAAGCAGCCTTGGAGCGTAATGTAAAGGAGTTGGAAGTATATGGAGACTCAGCTTTAATTATCAATCAGACGTCTAAGAAGTGGAAGGCCTGTCGACCCCTACTTGCAACATGTCGAGACTCATATGGAAGAGCTTGTCAAGCAATTCAGAAGTGACATTCCATTATCTACCCGAGACGAAATAGATTTGCCGACGCTTTAGCTACACCGGCTTCTTTGGTCGAGATCCCTCACGGAATGTACGTAAAACCGTTCGAGTTGGCCGAAGAGAGAACCCCGCTTGCTACGAAGCCTCTTTAGCTGTGAGATTCAAGCTGACATCGAGGAGAATAAGGAACCATGGTACGCACAAATCTATGAGTATCTCAAGAAGGGTGATGTGTCTTTTCTAGGAGACGTGAAAGCCAAAAGCTTGCAGGCATTGAAACGATTGGCGGGACAGTTTGTTCTACTAGATGATATGTTGTACAAAAGGCACTACGATGGTCTCCTGTTACTCTGTGTAGACGCGAAACGAGCAGAAGTGATCATGGAAGAAATACACGATGGCTTGTGCGGTCCACACATGAATGCCAGAATGTTGAGACAGAAAATCACACGGTTGGGTTATTATTGGGTCACTATAGAAGCCGAGGCATCCGGTTGTGCGGAAATGTCCCAAATGCCAAATGTGTTCCAATTTGAACCATGTACCCCCTCACGAGTTGTATAGCATGGTAACCCCTTGGCCATTTGCGACATGGGGGATTGATGTGATTGGCAAGATTACACCGCCGGGAAGCAATGGGCATTGTTTTGTATTAGTAGCTGTGGATTATTTCACCAAGTGGATCGAGGCAAAATCTTACAAGGTGTTGACTTCCAAAAAGGTGGCACAGTTCATTAAGGAGGACATCATGTGCAGATATGGAGTACCAAATGAGATTATATCAGATAACGGGTCCCACTTCGGCGGAGATTGTGACAAATTCTTGGCGAGTTCAAGATTACCCGGCACAAGTCTTCCCCTTATAGGCCTCGGACCAACGGAGCGGTCGAAGCGGCTAACAAAACGATTAGCGAGATAATCGAAAGACTGACAATTCGAGGTAGGGGACTGGCCCGAGAAACTACCATTGGCACTTTGGGGATATAGAACTTCCGTTCGTACGGCCACGAGCGAAACTCCTTTTGCTCGACATATGGGATGGAGGCAGTACTCCCGGTTGAGTTGGAAGTCCCGTCTTTGAGGATCTTATTAGAAAATCAAGTAGCAGAAGTTGAATGGCTCCGTAGTCGATATGATCAGTTGGCCACACTTGACGAACGCAGACTCAAAGCCATGGAACACATCCGAGCCTATCAAAGACGGACAGCAAGGGCTTTCAACAAAAAGGTGCAGCCCTTAGACATTAAGGAAGGAGATTTGGTTTTGAAGCAGCAACTTCCCAACAAGTTCAATCCTCTTGGGAAGTGGGCCCCTACATGGACCGGCCCGTATGTGATCAAGAAGATATTTTCGGGTGGAGCAGTTAAAATGGCAGATTTGGATGGCAACGAATTCAAGGAGCCCACCAATCTCAGCAAGCTCAGACGCTACTATGATTAAGCTCTTCCTCCCCCTCTAAATAAAAAAAAAAAAAAAAAAAAAAAAAAAAAAACGCAAAAAGAAGCCCGCTAGATTGAAAACCCGCAAAGGGCGGTCTAGCAATAAAAGAAAGGGTGCGTTCAAAAGCTCGCTAGATTGAAAACCCGTAAAGGGCGGTCTAGGCAAAAGTTAGAGCAAATAAAATAAAAATTTTTGTCCCGCTTCTATCTCCCCTTTCTAAAAATAGTAGCTTGATGAAAATGAACTACGACGACCTGAGCCCCTTGGTTCTCATTGTAAAAGGGGAACGTAGGCAGCCTTAATCGGCGCGGTCCAAAAAATAAATAAAAATCCAATCTGTTTTTTATTAAAGCAATAAACTTTTTCATTCCCACAATCAATGCATGATTACACTTATTTGATGAGTCTAAGCTCGACTATACTAATGACTAAATAACTTGCAAAAGAAACTAAAAAATTAAAAGACAAAATAAAAAACTAATGTGTCTGCATATGACTGTGGGTGGATACTCGGACATATAAGGTCTACTCCTTGGCACTAGGCCCCTCATCTCCGTCCTTCTTCTTCTTGGCAGCTCGTCGAGTCGGTTTCTTCTTATTCTCTCTCTTAAAATAAGGCGAATACTTCTTCTTCAATGGGGGAACCTCCTCGATCACCTTACCCTTCAACTTCCGCTCCATCTTCTTGGGAGGATTCTCCTCCACTGTGTCTAGAGAAATCCCCAAAGCCTCCTTGTCTCTGAGAAAACGGCTCGAAGATATGTTAGGAACCAATCTCCGTCTCAAGTCATACAAAGTCTCCCTCATCGGTCCCAAGTTTTCTTCATACCATGTCAAATAAGCATGCGACAAATGAGTGCTAAGGGTCCGCTGTGCAAGATAGACTCGTGGCATCCCATGAGAACTCCATAAGCTTACCATCAAAACTGAAACACCAACGTCCATTGGGAGGACTTTGGCAGAATCATCAAACTCAGAAGTTCCCCAAGTTTGAGGACGGACCTGCTCCATGCCATATTGCCGAAGTACCCGCTCTGCATAGTAAAAGGCGGTGGTCTCAAAAGCTGGTACACGAATCGAGGCATTGCCCAGTGAAGGCTCCGAATGAAGGAAAGGCCCCAATCTTTGTACTCGCCAATGAATCCTATCAGTATTCACCTCCGCCAAAGACATCTTCCACTCCCGTTCTGACAAGCCGGAAAGCGGATCAATCTTCCTCCTACAACCATGAAACCAAGGCCTAACACTCGAAGGGAATCTCTAGAACAAAAAGTCGATCCTCGAGCCACGTGGTCGGTAATTTGGCACTTGCCCCTAGTCATAAGCGGAGCACCCCTAGCTATCACGAGATATACCATGAAGCGTCTCGCCCAAGAGAACCGGAATGATGCTCCTCCCGAACGGGCCTGATCATCCATATCCAAGCATCCACTGGTAGCTACACCCACATAAGGAGAAAACAGAACCTTGGAAAATAAGCAGAGGGCCAGGCAATCCAGAGCAAAATCCGAGTCGAAGTCATCACCATAAGCAAACCTTCCCGGCAAATCACAGATATCTATGTCCACACCCTCAACCAAACCTCTAGCCACAGCCGTAGGGAGGCGCAGAAATTTGGCCACCCTTGTCACCAACGGAACTCGATCCTGCGGAACCGCTATCAAACTGACATCATCCCCTCCACACAAAGCAAGAAAATCCTCATAAGTGGGTGTAATCTCGTTGTAAGAAAAGTTGAAAACGTGATTAGATTCGTCCCAAAAAGCAGCGGCAGCATGTAAAAGATTCCAATTGGGATGCATGGGCAAAAGGGACCAAATACACTTTACCCCAAAACGTTTGTCAAAAGCATGACGAACGGAGCGAGGTACCTTGGATACCCAAACGGCCAAATCACTCTCAAAATTGTTTTGCTTCTCTATCAAGACGGAGGGATGAGAATTCATTGTGTTTTTCCACGGCAAGAAAAAGAGAGCAGTGCGAAGAAGAGAGAAAAAAAAATTATGCTTTATAACAGTCGGCTGACAAGGGTTTTTATAAGTTTTGGTGTTAAAATCCGTACAGGAAAAGGACTGCTAGGGCAATCCGCTCAGGAAAAGGACAGCATAGGGCCGATCGGCCCCTTCCAGGAAGTCAACCGCCGCCTTTTCAGTGAAAGGCCGATCGGACCTTTTAATTTGGGCCGATCGGATCTTTAAATTTGGGCCGATCGACCCTTTAAACACAGCTGCAGCAAGTTCCAAGGCTCCACCCTTTTGTTCTTTTATTTTATTTTATTTTATTTTCATCTTTATTCTTTATTTTTTATTATTTTCTATTTTCAATTTTTACCTTATTTATTTTATTTTGTCCTCGTGTGTCCAATGCAGTGTACAAAAATAGATAACGTCCAAAAATAGAAATGTACATAAATAGAAAAGACTAACTTTTATATATATTAAATCCTTAGAACATTACATAAAGCATTCATCAGTGAGTCAGCATAAAATCTAGAGTCTGCATGCTCCTACTTTTTCCTAACAGGTACTACATAAAAAAAAAGAAAAATCCTAATGACCCCGACGGGAAGTCGAGGCACGACCGCGAGAAAACCCGGATGTCGAGCTACCCTCACCCTGGGAGCGCTGTCTCCACTGTGCCGGATCCACATCTACTGATCTCCGGGATTGGCAAGAAAGCGCCGCCACTGCACTCCTCAGCAGACGGGTCAGTACATTGCTGTGCCTCACTGACCGCACATAAGACTCCCGAGTAACCTACAAAAATCAAGTGCGAGAGTTACATCACAGCTAAAGCATAAATATCAGTACATGAAGAGGAAAGGTAAAAGGCATACCCCGCCAGCACCACCGGGAGGAAGCTGGGCACCCTCCACCTCATCGGCTTCTGTAGGAGCCAAGTCTACCCGCACCTCCCCGTCGGCCATATGCACATAGAAGTGATCAGGAAAGGGAGGCATATCCACTATCTCGGGAGGTGCAGCACCCATCGGCTCAGGGATAACCGGATCCTGCTCCCCCATACCAGCAGCCTGGGCATCCGCAGCAGCCCGCCGCACCACCTGCGGTGATCTCAGATAAAGAGCCACAAAATCTATATAAGGCATGTCAAGGCGGAACTGATAAGCGGGGACCCCATATAGATACTCCATCCTCCTCGGCAATCGGTCCGGGTACCACATATTCTTGGGAGGGTGCTGAGGCGCATAAAGAGGAGCCCACGCATGGTGCTGTCTCGACACCCGCTCGCCCAGATACATCTCATCGGCAAGCAATCCCACCAGCAGTCTGCGGGAAGCAGTAACATCCCGAACGGCACCAACAGCCTCAGAAGCCTCAGGAGTCCAAGGGAAGAGTAAAAACTCAGGTCTACTGGGACCATCAAACACGGCCCTCAAATCAGATTCACGAACCGTCTTCGGATACCCCTCAACCCGGTTTTCCTTCCTCCAGTACCGCAAGACGGGCACATCCCGAGTCTGGTCCCGTAAGGTGAAAGGCGCAACGCCGAAGATCTCATAAACCCAAGCCTACAAAAGACAGAAAAGCAGATATTTACAAAGACAGAAAAAAAAAAAAAAAGTGACAAGTAAGGGGTAATGAGAATGACAAGAGTTAGCATACCTCCAGGACAAAGTGAAAAGCATCAAAAGAAGAGGTGTTGGACCTCGAGACAGTGTCAAGGGCCCGGTACAGTTCGGCCAAGCCGGCCCCTCCCCAAGAAATATACCGCACTAAGTCCAAGTCAGACAAAGCACCCAATAAAGAGAATCGGCACACCGGGCCCGAGTTGGGAAAGAGGGCCACTGATAAGCCGTACCAAAGGAATCCCCGGACAAGTGCGTCCATCCCATACTGACCGACTCTGTACCGATCGATAGCAGTCTCAACAAGCTTGTACAGCTTTCCTGCGTCAACACCGAAATTTCTGCTCGGGCCAACGCTAGCGCCAAACAGCTGGATCTGACGAGCCTTATCAGAGTGTAGGGTCTCATCAAAAGGCAACACTACATCTGTAAATCTCAACCCGGTGAGGACGGCAAAGTCAGTAGGAGTGATCGTAGTCTCACCCCAACTCAGATGAAAAGTATGTGTCGTGTCCCACCAAAACTCACGACACACCTTCACCACAGCATTACACTTCCGGGTCTGACCCATCAGTGAAACCATATCAAAGAAAGGGCCCAACCCCAAGCTCCACACCATCTCGCGAGGACCACCCTCACCGGCTGGCAAAAGCGCCCACAGCTCACCAACCGCCTTAAGGGAACTACGTCCCTTCATCTTCTTCATCTGCAGGTAAACACAGCACAGGTATGTGTCATTACTCGCATTTTAAATAATAAAATACTTTGCACATGTATCAATTACTATGTTGTTAAATAAAAATTGTACCTTCATCCCGACGCGGGAGCGAAGACCAGTGGATCCATGGAAATTCAGGCCCGCGTAAAAGTCCGACTGATTTTGCAACAGAACGAACAGTCTCGAAGGCCGATAATTGCGCGAAGCTCGCCGCCTCCTGGCCTCAGCATTCCCGCCGGCGTCACTCCGGTCACTCTCCCCGGCATCAGCATCAACCTCCTCTTCATCATCATCACCACCATCATTTCCACCATTCCCGCCATGGCCGCCATCGTTGCCGCCACCAGCACCACCGTGACCACCACCGCTGCCGCCATGGCTGCCACCTCCATAACCTCCATAACCTCCATCACCTCCATAACCACCGTGACCACCACCCATATTACCAAAACCACCCCTAAAACTGTCAGAACCGCGGCTACCCCCGGCGCCGTGTCCACTAGCTCCAACTCCTCCTCCATAACCATGAAAACCACCCGCACCTCCGGTGTATGAGCCCAATGGTGAATAATCCGGTTGATTGAGCAATCGTTCCAAAGCTGCGACGTCGGGATCCATGGCAAAGCAAAAATCTCGGCACAAATCGGTGGAACAAAAGAGTTTTTCCGGCGAAAACCTTCAAGAAATTCGACGGGAAGGAAGAAAATTCAGAGAAGAAGAAGAAGGTGTGTTGGAGAAGGAGGGTACACGGCTCTTAAGGCCGATCGGCCGCCTTTTTAGGCCAATGGGAGTCAAGGGCCGATCGGCCCTCCCATTTTGTGTTTCTTTCACCTGATCGAACGGCCAGGATCTCACCCTGGCGACCCCGATCCTCGTCAAGCGTCCTCAGCCAATCAGAGCATAGGGCCGATCGGCCCTTCAGCCTCTCCGCCTGACGCGTGTCTCCTCGGTCAGAGTGAGTTGACCGGTTAATTTATTACTCCCTCTTCCCAAAAAACTCCCCCTTTTCAAAACAAATTCCCCCATTTTCAAAATATGACCGTTTTCAAAAAACCTTTTTAAAATAATTCCTCTTTTTTTTTTTTTTTATTATTTATTTCATAATTCCAAACTTTTTTGTTTAAATTAATATTTTTTCGGGATGACTCCCGCAAAAGTCAAATGCTTGGCTTTTAATTCCCACACAGTTTTTTTTCACATTGCCCCATACACTTTCTCTCGGCACGGAGAAATCAAGACTACACTTGATTTGTTCCATCACACACAATTTTCAAGGGGAAAATCAAGACTATACTTGAATTTCCTTTCCACACATTATCTCACAACATATCCTCACACGGAGAAATCAAGACTACACTTGATTTGTTCCATCACACACAATTTTCAAAGGGAAAATCAAGACTATACTTGAATTTCCTTTCCACACATTATCTCACAACATATCTTCACACGGAGAAGGCAAGACTATACTTGATTCTCCTTTCCGTACATCTCTCAATATTATTCGAATCGCTCTTAGATTCGCTTCTCAAAGCCTCGCCACAAATCGCATCTTTGGTTTGAGACGTTGCACGTCCGCCATTCTTGGGTACTAAGCGCCCACTCTTTCGAACTACGACTTGGCTTGATTCCTCTTGGGATACGTAGGTAGCCCGACGTGGGTCCAGCCACTTGACCTACCTGGTCATCCTTTGCGACTCAGCTCGAGTCCAATCTTCACATTCACAAGATCACTTTCCTTACCTCCTGAAATCCCTTTTTTCAGGACGGATCCTATTCTTTTATCGTCGACCCCACTTGTCTTACAAGAAGCGTCGCCGAGGGGCTACTGTTAGTACCCGGTCCGAAAAAAGGGTATTCCAAATACCTGGCCCGGTTAATTAATAAGAAACCCTAGCGAAACCCTAAAAAACCCTAATTCATTAATTCGTCCGTACCTGCGCCGTCATTGCTAGCGTGGAAGGTACGCCAGGCAGAAGTGCCGATCGGCCCTTTGCCCGTGGCATGGCCGATCGACCCTTTTATATAGAGCCGATCGACCCTTCAGCCCTAGTGCCGATCGACCCTTCAGAGGCCCAGCCCAAGTTCCGAGGTATTATAAATAGGGGTGCCCGGCTCCCCATATTCACACACAATTTCATACGGGAGAAGCAAGACTACACTTGCTTTACCCACAGTTATTCTTATTCTTTTCGAATCGCCAAGATTCGACCCCCAAGTCTTGCTACAATTGGTAAGACTCTCTTTTTAATATTCTTGTTCTTTATTATTATTGTCCTTATTATTATTGTTTGCATGCTTAGTATATTTTAATTACTTTATTTCTTGCTTATGCTAGATTTAGGATTGTTTTAATATATTTAATTATGCATAGCCGAGGATGATCTAAGGTTTCGCCCTAAGAAACCCAATGGATCTAGGAATTATTTCTTTCCTTCCACCTTAGTTATAATTATCCCATGATCAACAATCCCCCAAGGATGAACGTTGATTAGTGCACCTTCCGAGGGCCTAACTCAAAGGTTCTAGGGTGTGATCATCAATAAATTCTTTCTCTCCCCTCCTCCTTATGCATGATCCCGTTTCTTCTATCTATTCCTGTAAACACCGCACACAACCAACACCCCATATGCTAGAAAGACCGATCCGTCGGGCAATAGGAGTGATAGCGTTTCTTCTTCTGTTGTAACTTGACCCCCGAACCCAATTAACTGTTTAGCCTTTTTTCAAAGCTTTGGGCTATATCAAAGTGGCGTGGCGACTCTCAAAATTAAACTAATATTTTAATATGGTTTAAAGCGAGTGTCACTAAATGAATATCCCATTTCGGTCCGACTTTATATAATTATTTATTTTAAAACTTCCGAATGCGCGTTGCATCGGGACGGGGTATTCACAGTCAACCATTAACACAATTTGCGAATTGCTCCTTCTTTCATCTCATGAATTAAGAGCCTTCACCACAACATATATCTTTTGCCTAGCATGCACTTTGAACATTTCCCCTTTTGCGTTATGCTAGAACAGAAGAATAGTTATCATGTACTCAAGGTTCTTCACAAGAGCCTTTAAACATAATGGCAATTACAAGGCAAGCAATATTGTCAGAATCATCAATATGTTTCTAATGTTGCTTCCTTATTTGCCCTTTGCAACATTTGCAATGGGTTCAGTAGGAACGGATTCGTCAAGAACGTACACATTTACCCAAGAACCATTCTTTAGGCTTCTGATCCAATCAGAATTATATGTATCGTTCCTTTCGAACTTTGTCCTTCATAAGGACGAATCGCAATTATCATTATGTAATGCTACTTCTACAACAAAATATACAAATTATATGAACACATATCAATATCAACACATTTATCATTTAAGAACAAATAATGTATTTTACAAATACTCCCACTAAGTCATACACCTTCCAATGCAAATAAGCATAATATGCATTTAATGGGCTAAGATCCAACTTTAATTTAATCTCAAGTACGCTATGGCGCACCGCTCAAGATTAAACTAAATTAGGTAGAAAACATCAATCATATCGTATATGACTCTTAGGACTAAGATCCATCTTTAATTTAATCTCAAGTACGCTATGGCGCACCGCTCAAGATTAAACTAATTAGGTAGAAAACATCAATCATATCATATATGACTCTTAGGATCTTTTATGAGATTTATTTAAGACATCATATGTCTAAGCATATTTTAATCTCATCTTATGCCTTGGGTCCAAAACCATTTTGATAACCCAATTAAGTTCATTCATATTAAACGTATAGGAACCACCATTTCCTCATCTTGCTCGCAAACGGAATAGAATCAAAGTACCTTGCTATGGCAAGCCCACCCAAAACTATCCGAGTGGTCTCAAGTGTTTAATCATGAATTGGCATAAAGAACTTAAAAGTTAAATGAAGGTTCTTTAAGGTAGATTATAAGCATATCTGCAAAGATAGTCATAATCATGCACCGGGTAAGTTTCCGGGAAGATAGGTGAGCCACAAGGACTACTTAAGTACCAACTCTTCCTTAGACAGAACTCTCCTAGTCATGCACAATTAGAAATCGGCTACGATTTGGCAACATAATCACTACCTTTTATAAATAATCAGTTTCCTTTTAAATTTCGCGTAATTATGACTTGTTTCCATAAACAATCATAAAATCCAAAAGTTACAATGTCTAAATCTAAACATATTAGGAAACTATGAATCAATGTTTCAACTAAACATCTAATAAAATTCTTACTTGTAAAACTGACTTGTTTCATAAACAATCAGACACTAACTTGTTTCTCATAAACAATTAGTGAACTATAATTCAATGTTCAAAAACATTCTAGAATTACAACAGTTCTTCATGCAACGCAATAATTAATAAAATCACTTTTTAAACAATTAAGCAAGCATAAGAACACTCAATAATTATGCAACGCAACAATTAAATAAACACCTTTTAATTAATTAAGCAAGCATAAACAATGAATTAATCTAGCATAGCCCTATAAACTCAATTTCCAGAAATTTATAGCATCCAGATTAAGACATAAAACATCTCGCATTGTAAACACAATCACAGAATAGCAAAAAATTAAACAAACCGGATTACGCCAGATTTGGCTTATTATGTCGCGTGACAACATCGCCGCAGGCTTGATATGTCGCGCGACCTAAGCGGCCAGATAACCTGAATTCCTCATGGCTCATCATGTCGCGCGACTAAAGTAGCCAAGTAACAGGATTTCCAGATCTCAATCAATTCAGATTACATGCAATTAAATCATATAAAACAACCCTTTTACAGATTTAATTCAACATAATTCAACGATTTTCACATTGTTTCACATAAACAATCAAAATTCTACCGCATACAAAAACATGCAACGAACATATAAACAATTTATATAATCATTCTAGCATGTTAATTCAAACTTAACCATACGAACGGGGCTCGATACCACTTTGTTGGGTTTTATGGATCCATGCGCGGCGGAATTAAGCATAAAATTAACACAAAACCCAAGCCCTAAGATCCGTTCTATACGATTAAATTGAATTGCTATGAGATAGAATTTACCAACCTAAATTGCTTTCCGGTCTTGAGCTATCGAACGGATAATTATGTGATTCGTAATCACAAACTTTTGATCTTCAAATCTTCGAATCTTCAACTCCTTTGGATCTTGATTTGAACTCTAGGTCTTTGATTTGTTTGAACAAAACTAAGACCCTCTTTTGGTAATCCACACAAATATGAATGTCGAGAACAATTCTCGGGTTGGGAATTGCTAGATTCCTAAAACTTATGGAAGAATATTGAGAGGACTTTTGATTGTGAATTTCTATTGAAAAATTCGGCTAGGGAATTAGGTCTGACAGACCTCACATATTTATACTACAATAGTATGAATATGTCTCCTAATCGTATTAGGAGAACAGGATGTCAAACCGCGTAGGGCTTGATATGTCGCGCGGTATATTAAGCCATTGGCTTAATATGTCGCGCGGTATATATAGCCAGATACAGAAACTCTCAACCATTCTTCCTCCGGTTTAACCAATTCATTCTATTTGTGTGTGACCCAATAGGATTGTATTATGTTGGCAATGAGTCCGATCATATCGGCCCTCATAAGACATAAGCGGACTCTAGCAAGCCATTATGTCTACCCAAATAACACAACGTAAGAGTTCACGTTTCCAATGGTACACTTTCATTTATCCCTTTGTCTCACGATGTTATATTGAACACAAGTGATGGTCCACGTCAACTTGTATTTGTTCAATGCTTTCTCGATCTTGAGTATAATGATAGTCCAATCATATTGGGGTGTGGCCACACGCTTTCATCATTATCACTCATCGAGGGGCCCAAGCAAAACATCTCTCTTTCGAGGGACAAATTCCATCTTGACTTATCATCCTTCCCATCATGAATCCGATCATGCCAAAGATAGCCTTTATAAATATCGTGTTAAGATATCGTTTGACTAAAATCAAACATGACTTTCATCATATGTAAGGTCATGATAATCTCAGGTCTAGGGATTAAATGAAGTGACCATATGAGATTTAATTATGACATTTGACCATGACATAAATCTCATACGGGTCAAGTCCAGTTCACTTGTTCTCTAACAAGTACCCATAATTTCAATGTGCATCTCTATGCATATAATCATCATATGATTATCCATTGACAATTATACTAATTATTCTCTTAATAATCAGGGACGGAGATTATTACAATAAATATGCAAACTATATAATAATCAAATAATAAACATAAACGATAAAAATGATACATAACGGTTTTCAGTTAAACATAACTAAAGCCTAGGGCATTACACCAACAGCTGGATCCCTCATGTCCAATGACACCACCTCCATGGTCCGGATGTCCTCCCAATCACTCAATGGCTCCTGTAAAGCCCCAAACTGCCTGGATACTAAGCAGGGTATGTAGAAGGATGACCGGAGATCTGGAACCCTCATAGCATAGGACTCCTGAAATATCCTCCTGGTCTGCAACCTCCAATGAGGTATCCACCAACCGATGTCCGAAGTGGATAGCCTAGCCATCGTCAGCTCCCAGTTACCCTGGTCCTGTTGCCTCGGTGCACCTCTCCGAGAAATCACCCAAAGGCACTGAGTCGGCAAAGCCCCAGGCAAAGCCCCGAGCCTCTCCTGCAGCCATAAGGTCAACACAGCGGGACTCCCGGATCTCATGAAATGGTCTCCCCGAGCCATCCTGTCAGTCCCATGGAGTGTCTCTCCCAAAACCAGCGGGACAATATCCTTCCCAGCCTTGCAGTCTCTAACCATGTCCAAGAGACCACTATGACAGATCCCCACGGACTCGGCGGTGAACGGAGCGAGAGAATACGCAAAGAATGAAAGCATCCATAGCCACCGTGGTCGCAGCCATATCTGGAGACCCAAACCTGCCGGGATATCGAAAGGTCAATCCTATCCGGGGCTATCATTATCCTCTCAGCCTCTCCCAAAGGAATCTGCAGAAAAGATGCAAGCTTTACCGTCACCGGCACGTCTCCGATCAGCAGAATAGATATAGCCTCAATCTCGGGACCCCCAATCAAGGCTCGGAAGTCTTCATGCGTCGGGACAATCTCGTTGTAAGAAAAGCAGTAAACATGTCTCCGGACGTCCCAGAACTTTGCTGCGGCTCTCAAAAGGTCCCAATCGGGCGGGAGATCCCTCAAATGCCATAAAGGCTTGATCTTGAAGGAAGAATCAAGCAGTCCCCTATGAGATTGGAAGTTGTGTCTCACCCAAGATTGAAGATCGGACAGAAAATGGTCTCGCTTCCCCCTTTGCAATCTGACGGGCTTCTCCATCGCAAAATGATCAAAGATGGTGCTTTTAGATCCAAAATGTGCTTTGAGAACAATTGGGACAAGTCTATGTTGAAAATGAAATGAAATGGCCAAGCCTTGCTTTTATTCAGAAAATAACAGAACTGTGAGCCGCACGGCTTCATTTGCCCCAGAGACCTATCCGCACGGCTACATTAGCCCTCTGCAGAAAAAAATTCTGCAGCAACCAAAGTTGCTGCCCAAGGGAGTTTTCACCCCACTTTTTCAACCAAAACCTGTACAAAAACATGTCCAGAAGCCATTCAAGCATTTATATACCATTATAAATCATTTTGGCCCAGTTTCAGCCCCAATTCCAAGCAAAAAAGTCGCCCCAAGGCTCAGATAATATGCAAATTGAAAAAGCATGAATTAGAAAAGCAAATAAAACATAAATACAATGTCTTCGCCCCATCGGCGCCCAAATAAAGCAAAAAATAAACAAAGTGTGCATAAAAATTGTTCATTGTTTGTTTTTGTTCCAAATCTACTCTAGAGACCTCCTAGGCCTCCGACTCTTCTTCCTCCTCATCGCTACTCAGCTCGTAGATGCTAGCCTCCCTCATCAGGTCCTCCTGGTCGCTCACATCAGACAGATGGACATTATCATGCCCATACTCAGCCAGCTGCTCCAGAATGTCAGCGTTGGGTCCCCGCCCCCGAGGCATGGCACTGGAAGAGTACTCCGAGGCCGATGAGGTAGACGCTGTGCCCCCGACATGCCGTCTCTTGCGCCCGGGCTCCTGTGCGTCCGCTGCTGCCTTCGAGCGCAGCGGCTTCCTCGAAGGGACCAGGCACATGTCCTTCCAGCCCCTATTCCCGCCCGACTAATCGTCATAGGTGCGAGCCGGAACACGAAAAAAAAAAAAGAAAAGAAAAATCTCGAGAAAATCTCGTAAAATTGCAAAAAGCGTAAAAATCTGAAAGCCGAAAAGGGAAGGACCCTAAAAGTATACTTACAGTCTTTGTCGAGGGGCGGCAAGGTGTCTTGGGGTCCCTAGCATCGGGGACAGGTATCCTCATCCTCCTCGGTACTCCATGGACCACGTAGGACAGATGCGCAGGAGGGATCGGGCGGGTCAAGCAGGCTCATCCTCCCCATATCCCCGAGTGACCGCCGGCTTCACTAGCTTCGTGGCGTCCTCGGGGCTGCTCCACAAACACAGCGTAGGGGTGTCCATGTCAAAGTACTCCTCTGCAGCCACGCCGCCCGGTACCGGCAATCTCATCCTCTCGGCCAATCCCTGGGCCGTAGCATCCGTGCCGGGAGGATCCCGAGGAGTAATGGCCTCCAATGGAGGGACATGGCCATGCTGCCTCGAGAAACGGTCCCCCAAGTAAATGACATCACATGTCAGCCCAGTGAGCCACCTCCTCTGCCTAGTCGCCTCAATGGCATCTCCCAGCAAGATCTCTGGATACCTACCCCAAGGGTAGAAGTCCACTCCGTCGTGCCCGTCCTTATTGATGATCGGCCTCACCATTTTGTAGTCGAAAGTGATCCGGGTCTTCCCCGTGAATTTATCCCTCGCATCTCCCCTCCAGCGAACCATAGCAGGGAAGATGGTGAAATCGCTCTGCTGGTTCCAAGGGAAGAACCCGATCACCTCGCAAAACCAGGCCTGCATATTCAAAGCGTCAAAAAAGGTCATTCTCTCTCTCATAAAAGTCTCAAGATAGGAAATAGAAAAGAGAAAAGAAAGGAGACTACCTCAAGGGCAAATGAGAAGCAGTCCATGGAAGCAGCTTTGTTCCGACTGTACATGTCCAACGAGAAGTACAACTCCGCCAATCTGGCCTCTCCCCAAGAGACCGTCCCTATCCCATCAACATCCTCCAGAGAGTCGAGGAGGCAAGTCATAGCTAGCGTCCCAGAATTAGCGAAGATAGTGACTGATAGCATCAATCATACAAAGGCTATAGCCACTTGGCGGCCACATCATTAGCAGCAAAGTTCTCGCATGCAAGTCTGAATCGCCACCTCGATGTTCCGCGTCTCCATCCCCAGCCCTTGGGAATCAGCTCAAACCCGACCAAAGCCTGGAACTCCTCACCTGTAATGTGGTCTCTCCAAGTCACCGGCCTCCCGTGAAGCTCAGGCCGCAATAGCCGTGAAGTCGGCAGGAGTCACTGTCAGCTCTCCCCAGCTCAGGTGAAAGCTATGTGTACTGTCCCACCAGAACTCAGAAAGGGCCTGGATCAAGCCCTTGCTCTTCGAGGTGATGTGAACACCCCTGCCGATAGCCTCGACGAATGAATCTAGGCCGGTAGCCCTCACCAAATTCTTGGGGTTCACCCCATTCTTCTCAAAATCCGGCATCCTCTGCCAAAGCTTGACTGCAATCTCTGATGGTCCTCTAGACTTGTTCTCCTGTAGACAAGCACAAACAACAAAAAAAAAAGTGTGTCAATCCTTCATCATTTTCAAAAAAACACGCATATATTCACAAAAGTGCACATGTTTTCAAAAGAAAAGCATTCACAAAAGTTTTTCTAGCATTATTTGCATCAAAAAAAAAAAAAAAAGAGCGTCTTTCATCACTTGAAACGCGTCATGTCAAGTCCCATTGCTTTCCTAAAGCACAAAATCACAATTTTCACAATTCTTTGCACATAAGCATTATTCTTTCAAAAATGGCATGCATGAATCCCTTTTCATCTTCCAAAATCATGTTTTCTCAAAATTTTGACCTAGTTCTAGCACATGCAAGAACTCCGTCTCACTTTAGACAATTTTCTCATTCTTACTTTATTTGCGAGAAAAAAGTGGGTCATTCCCATTATTTTTGTCAAACAAATTGCACATTGCATATTCTTAGCCTCATAGGTTATTCATCAATGTCTCAAAATCATTCAAAAATCCTAGGAAAATCCTAGAAAATTCCTAAATTCGGGTCAAGCCCTAAATCATTCAAAATTCAATCAAAATCGACGGAATTGAGCAAATTAAGAATGCTTACCCCAACCGATCGCGGGTTCGTTGATTTATGCTCCCTTCTCCCCGGGTAAAGCTCCGACGGAGGCGTAAGAAAGTCATACTTTCTTTCCGTTCGAACGAGCTCCTTTCTCCTCCTCCGAGCAGCCGCCGAGATGTTTCTTCTTGCTTGCCTCGGTATGGGATTGCCCTCCGGATCCATCTCAAATCAAAGGGAAGCAAGGGGATTGAAAGAATTTCAAAATTCTCTTCCTCTCTTCTCTCTCTCTGCGTTCTTGGGCGGCAATGTAATGCCAATGGCCCGTTCAAATCTGATTTTAAATAATCTGGAAAAAACAGGCTTCTAGCCGTACGGCTCCTTTTTCTCCATCTCATGCCGGGCGGCCTCATTCGCTCTGAGCAGAAAATTACAATCCTGCCCCTGGACCTTCCACTTGGGCATGCAATTTCCGTTATCTTTTAACCAAGATAATATCTTTTTCAGAAGATATCCCTTATCTCTTAAGCAATTAAGCTTTCTTCTCAGTCGCCTCCGTTAATTCCGTTATAACGGGATAACGCTAGGTGACAACCTCCGAATTGTCAAAACTCTAAACTTAAGCTACCTCTATCCCGAATAGTGACGTATGCTAAGTTCTCTTAACTTAAGCTACCTCTATCCCGAATAGTGACGTATGCTAAGTTCTCTTAACTTAAGCTACCTCTATCCCGAATAGTGACGTACGCTCAAGTTTCTCTCAACTTAAGCTACCTCTATCCCGAATAGTGACGTACGCTCAAGTTTCTCTCAACTTAAGCTACCTCTATCCCGAATAGTGACGTACGCTCAAGTTTCTCTTAACTTAAGCTACCTCTATCCCGAATAGTGACGTACGCTCAAGTTTCTCTTAACTTAAGCTACCTCTATCTCGAATAGTGACGTACGCTTAAGTTTCTCTCAACTTTAGCTACCTCTATCTTCTCGATAGTGACGTAAGCTCCAGTTTTCTCAGGTGACAACCTCCATTAATTGTCAATCAGGTGACAACCTCCATTAATTGTCAATCAGGTGACATCCTCCATTAATTGTCAAACCCTCGAGGATCCTAGACATCGTTCCTACCTATCTAGTGATGCTCGAACTACGATCAAGGCTTGATTCCTCCGGGATACGTAGGTAGCCTTTTATAAAAGGTCCAGCCATCCGACCACTTTGGTCACCCTTTTTCCTCCGTCACTCCTCAGTGATGAAGTAGTCTCTCATAAGAGACTTTGTTATCTGACCACTTTGGTCACTTCTAGCATATCCCCAGTAGGATCAATTGCTTGACCTCCTAGGTCATTTTCCATTCTATTTCCCCAGCAAGAGACCAGTTTCTCTTCTCCATTCCCCAGCAGATCTATTCCGAACTACGGCCTGGCTTGATTCCTCCGGGATACGTAGGTAGCCTTTCATAAGAGGTTCAGCCACTCGACCACCTTGGTCTCCCAATCCGTCTCGGAATTCGCCAGATCGGATCCTTTTCTATCGACAACCCCACTCGCCTTGCAAGTGACATTGCCGAGGGGCTTCTGTAAGTACCCAAATCTGGCTCATGCCTTCCGGTTAAATTTCCCGGCAATTTCGGTAAGTTTTCCGGTAATTCCCCAGACCTTCCTAGTGTTCCGGAAACATTCCGGAACTGTTTTTAATTAAATAAGGGCTAAAGGGAATCCTTCCTAATTAAGAAACACGTTTTTCTTAATTAGGAGGGAAGGTTCTAGAATTTGCCACCTTGCATGGTTCTAGAATGCTGAGTCATTGTGGATAATGCCGCACGACTGCATTAGCTTGCTGCCCTTAGCCGCACGGCTTCATTAGCCTTATCCAGACTGCCTATAAATAGAGCCCTCCTCTACCCATTTAACAACAACAACAACAACAATTTCCAACAATACCACACATAATACGAAGAAATACTCCCAAGAGGCTGTTGAAGATCCAAGAAGGTGAAGAAGAAGGCCAAGAAGCTCCCTCCCTCCTCCTTGAAGATCCAAGACCAACCTCTCCTCCTAGCTCCGCCCGAAGAAGAAGGAAGCCATTGGTAACCTCGCACGCCCTAACCTCGCATCCTAATTGCTTTATAAATTGCTCATTGCATTACTTGTATATTGCTTGGGACTTGGTAGATTAAAGAGCATATCTTCATATTTCCCCTTCCCCTTTTGCATGCATTAGACATCATTTGTCATAAAAATGTAGTCTTTTCCCATAAAGGTGCATCCTTTGCACCTAAAACCCCCATTTTCAAATAAAAATGTCATCTTCATGCATCCTTTGCATATAAAAATCAAATCTTTTCAATCAAAATGCATCATTTGCATCCAAAATCACTTTTCCAAGCATCATTTGCTTTAAAGACCATGTCTTTACCATAAACTAGCATTATATGCTTTTCAAAATGCAATCTTTATGCATCATTTGCATAATGAATGCCAATTTCTTCAAAAATGCATCATTTGCATAAAAATCAAATCTTTATGCATCATTTGCAATAAAGATCATTTCTTTAAACTAAGTGCATCATTTGCAACCCAAAAATGTCATCTTTTCATTAAAGTGTCATTTTTACATACATTTCCCCCATTCCCCCATTAGTAACCTAGGAACGGACCGGTGTAAAAGATCCTATCTTTACATTGTTCCTTCCATTAAAGGTTCCATATTTCTTTAGAAAGGGACAACCTTGAACCCTATATCTCCAATTATCGCTTAAGAAAGAGTATGAAGCATCTATACGAGCTCGACCGTCTTAAAGCGTAGGATTGATGGGCTAAGGACCTTCCTTTTCTAAAGAACCTCATCTTTGACCAAAAAGAGAGTCATTCTCTCGATCACGCAAGTCCCGAGGGTCCCGAGGTTAAAAATGCGTTGATCACAAGTCACAAGATGAGGACGGGATCATAATCCCGAATACATAAATTCCAAGAAATCCCGAGCGACAACCAACAAATGGTTTGTACGTCCGGAAGACGACTTGGGACATTCCCTCCTTATTTTCAAACACATGCATACAAGAAAGCACGCAAGCAAGCACGATTAATGAAATCATGGGAGACTTGCTCCGGCAAGGCACCTTGGGTGAACGCCAAACGTTCTTCCCAAGGGGTAACTTAACCTCCGAACCCATAAAACCTTTTTTTCAAAGTTTTGAGGTAATCAAAATGGCGTGGCGACTCCGTTTTTCAAATTAAACCGGATGTCTTCAAACTCGCGTGAATCCAACAAAAACAAAATTTGGGCACACATTCACACCAGTCAACCACCGTCTCTGCCTCGTCGCCTCCACGGTCTCTCCTAGCAAAATCTCTGGATACCTCCCCCACGGGTAGAAATCCACTCCGTCATGCCCATCCCTCTTGATGACTGGTCTCACCATCTTGTAGTCAAAGGTGATCCGGGTCTTCCCGATGAACTTGTCTCTCGTATCTCCCCTCCAGCGGATCATAGCGGGAAAGATGGTAGCATCGCTCTGTTGGTTCCAGGGAAAGAACCCGATCACCTCGCAAAACCAGACCTGCATGTTCAAAACATCAAAAGGGGTCATTTTCTCTCATAAAAGTCTCAAGACAAGAAAAGAGAAAGGAAAGAAGGTGAGAATACCTCAAGAGCAAAGGAGAAGCAATCCATCGAAGCAGCCTTATTCCGGCTGTACATGTCCAGGGAGAAGTAAAGCTCCGCCAATCCGGCCTCGCCCCAAGAGACCGTCCCAATCCCATCAACATCCTCCAAGGAGTCAAGAAGGCAAGTCATAGCCAGCGTCCCAGAATTGGCAAAAATGGTGACTGACAGCATCAACCACACAAAAGCCCTCGCAAGCTGGTAGGCAGTCACCTCATTAGCAGCAAATTCCTGCATGCAGTTACGGGCGCCACCTCCACATTCCTGGTCTCCATCCCGAGCCCCTTAGGAATAAGCTCAAACCCAACCAAAGCTCTAAACTCCTCCGTCGTGATATGGTTCCTCCAGGTCACAGGCCTCCCGGTGAACTGTAAGCCAGTGATAGCAGTGAAATCTGCAGGCGTCACTGTTAGCTCCCCCCCAGCTAAGGTGAAAGCTGTGGGTGGTGTCCCTCCAGAACTCCGAGAGGGCCTGGATCAAGCCCTTGCTCTTTGAGGTAATGTGAATACCTCTGCCGATAGCCTCAATAAATAAATCCAGGCCGGTAGCCCTCACTAGCTGCTTGGGGTTCACCCCATCCTTCTCAAAATCGGGCATCCTCTGCCACAGCCTCACTGCAATCTCGGAAGGCCCCCTAGACTTGTTCTCCTGTAGACAAGCACAGCAAAAGAAAATGTGTCAGTCCTTCACCTCATTTCAAAAGCATGCATATATTCAAAAGTGCACATATTTTCAAAAGAAAAGCATTCATAAAAAAAAATTTCTAGCATCCTATGCATAGAAAAATGTGTCTTTCATCACTTGAAACACATCATGTCAAGCACATTGCTCTCCTAAGCACAAAATCACAATTTTCAAAATTATTTGCACAAAATCATTAATTTTTTCTCAAAAAATGGCATGCATGAATCCTTTTCATCATCCAAAATCCCGTTTTAGCATCCATGATCAAAAATTGACCTAGTTCTAGCATATGCAAGGACTCCGTCACATTTTAGACAATTATTTTTACTCTATTTTCAAAAAATGGGTCATTCCCATTATTTCTTAAGAAAATTGCACATGCATGATCGTTAATCTTCTTAGCCTCATAGGTTAATCATTAATATTCCAAAATCATCATCAAAAATCCTAGGAAAATTCGAGAAATTCCTAAAACTCGAGTAAAGCCCTAGAATCAATCAAAATTCAATCAAAATCGACGGAATTGAGCAAATTAAGAATGCTTACCCCAACCGATTGAGGATTCGTCGATTTGTGCTCCCTCCTGCCCGGATAGAGCTCCGATGGAGGCGTAAGGAAGTCATACTTCCTCTCCGTGCGGACGAGCTCTTTCCTCCTCCTTCGAGCGGCCTCGGAGATGTTCCTCCTTGCTTGCCTTGGCATAGGATTCCCCTCCGGATCCATTTCAATCAATAGAAGCAAGGGATTGAAGGATTTTTTTGAAGAAATTCTCTCCCTCCTCTCTCTCTTCCTCGGCAACAGATGGGCGGCAACAATGCCCAATACCCGTTCAAATCTGATTTTAAATAATCTGGAAAAATCAAACTTCTAGCCGTGCGGCCTCTTTTGCCCCCGTCTCATGCTGGGTGGCTTCTTTTGCCCTGAGCAGAAATTACAGTTTTGCCCCTGGACTTCCCACTTGGGCATATAATTCCTTTTATCCTTTAACTAGGATAAGGTCGTTTTCCAAAAGATATTCGTTATCTCCTAAGCAAATAGACTTTCCTCCCCAGTCACCTCCGTTACTTCCGTTATAACGGAATGACGCTAGGTGACAACCTCCGAATTGTCAGAACTCCAAACTTTAGCTACCTCTATCACAGATTGAGAAGTACGCTCAAGTTCTCTAAACTTTAGCTACCTCTATCACGAATAGAGAAGTATGCTCAAGTTCTCCAATCTTTAGCTACCTCTATCACAGATTGAGAAGTACGCTCAAGTTCTCCAAACTTTAGCTACCTCTATCACGAATAGAGAAGTACGCTCAAGTTCTCCAAACTTTAGCTACCTCTATCACAGATTGAGAAGTACGCTCAAGTTTTCCAAACTTTAGCTACCTCTATCACAGATTGAGAAGTACGCTCAAGTTCTCTAAACTTTAGCTACCTCTATCACGAATAGAGAAGTACGCTCAAGTTCTCCAAACTTTAGCTACCTCTATCACAGATTGAGAAGTACGCTCAAGTTCTCTAAACTTTAGCTACCTCTATCACGAATAGAGAAGTACGCTCAAGTTCTCCAAACTTTAGCTACCTCTATCACAGATTGAGAAGTATGCTCAAGTTTTCCAAACTTCAGCTACCTCTATCTCCTCGATAGTGATGTAAGCTTTAGTCAATCAGGTGACAACCTCCATTAATTGTCAATCAAGTGACAACCTCCATTAATTGTCAATTTCTCAAGGATCCTAGACATCGTTCCTAACTATCTAGTGATGCTTGAACTCCGACCAAGGCTTGATTCCCCCGGGATACGTAGGTAGCCTTTCATAAAAGGTCCAGCCATCCGAACACAGTGGTCACCCTCTTCCATCATCGCTCCCCAATGGTGAGGTAGCCTTTCATAAAAGGTTCAGCCATCCGACCACATTGGTCACCCATTTGTCATTCATCGCTCCTCAGTGGTGAAGTGGCCCCTTATAGAGGTCCAGATATCCGACCACATCAGTCACTTCTAGCATATCCCCAGTAGGATCAATCGCCTGATCTCCTAGATCACTTTCTCTTCTATTTTCCCAGCAAGAGACCAGTTTTCTCTTCACCATTCCCCTGCGGATCTTTTTCTGAACTACGGCCTGGCTTGATTCCTCCGGGATACGTAGGTAGCCTTCCAAAGGTTCAGCCACTCGACCACCTTGGTCACCCAATCCGTCTCGGCATTCGCCAGATCGGATCCTTTTCTATCGACAACCCCACTCGCCCTGCAAGTGACATTGCCGAGGGGCTTCTGTAAGTACCCAAATCTGGCTCATGCCTCCCGGTTAAATTTTTCGGCAATTCCCGGACTTTCCTAAAGTCCGGGAGCAATTTCGAAACTGCTCTGAACCTTCCGAGAAATGAAGGGACTGCTCTAAATTAAAAATGCACATTTTCCTTGTATTTGGTATCCTTCTAGAAGTGCCACCTTGCATGATTCTAGAAACATGCTGAGTCATACAGGATAATGCCGCACGACTGCATTAGGAGGGAACTCCTGGCCGCACGGCTTCATTGGTCTTATCCAGACTGCCTATAAATAGAGCCCTCCTCTACCCATTTTAACAACAACAATATACCACATTTAACACCAAAAAACTCTATTCAAGCAACTGCTGTGAAAATCTAGGAAGTTGAAGAGTGCCAAGAGCCACCTCCCTCCTCCTTGAAGCCTTCCAAGTTGGTCCTTCCGCTAGGCAAGATCCAAAGAAGAAGAGGTCACCACCATTGGTAACCTCTCACCCCCTTACCTTGCATTATACTTGTTCTATGTGATATAATTGCTCCTTGCATTCATATATTGCTATTATCTTGCTTGGGACTTGGTATTAGTTGTCAAAGATCCTATCTTTATTCATATAAATCATATCCCCCTCCCCCTTTGCATCCTTTGCATGAAATAAGCATCCTTAGCCCATAAAAATGTAATCTTTGCACCTAAAAGTCCCTTTTTTTACACAAAAATGATATCTTTATGCATCCTTTGCATATAAAAATGTAATCTTTATATTCAAATTGCATCCTTTGCACCCTAAAACACTACTTTTCCACATAAAAATGCATCCTTTGCATAAAAATCCTTTCTTTACATCAAAAAGCATCATTTGCAATCAAAAGCATCATTTGCACCCAAAAATGTCATCTTTTCACTAAAAATGTCATTTTTAACATGCATTCCCCTAGTCCTCAATTGGTACTTGATGCAACCTTCGGAACGGACCGGTGTAAAGATCCTATCTTTACATCGTTTCTTCCATTAAAGGTGCCGCAATCTCTTTAGAAAGGGATAAACCTTGAACCTATATCTCCGATTATCACTTGAGACGAGCATGATAGCTCCAATATAAGCTCAATCGTCTCAAGGCATAGGATTGATGGGCTAAGGACACTCCTTTCCTAAAGAACCCCATTTTGGACTATAAAAGAGAGTCCTTCTCTCGATCACGCAAGACCCAAGGTCAAAAAGCGATGATCACAAGTCCAAGATGAGGACGGGATCAAAGTCCCAAACACATAAAAATCTAAGGAATCCCGAGCGACAACCAACTAAATGGTTTGTACGTCCGGAAGACAACTTGGGACATTCCCCCCCTCTTTTCAACACATGCACACAAGAAAGCACACAAGCAAGCACGAAAAATGGAATCTAGGGAGACTTGCTACGGCAAGGCACCTTGGGTGAACGACGATCCGTTCTTCCCAAGGGGTAACTTAACCTCCGAACCCTAAAATCCTTTTTTTCAAAGTTTTGAGGAAATCAAAATGGCGTGGCGACTCCGTTTTTTCAAATTAAATCGGATGTTTTCAAACTCGCGTGAATCCAATCTAAAAAAAACAAAAATTAGAATTTGGGCACACATTCACATGTGCGGAGCTCGTTCCAACTTATCATGGAGCAGAAGTGGTCGCCATTTCGAGCCGACCCTTTCCAGAAGATAACATTGTTCTTTTTGCCCTTCTTGCTTGGGTTACTTGCTAAAAGTGCAAAGGATTCATCTACACATGAGGTTTCGCTGAATGCAACCATGTTCACCCTATCATTTCTGGGGAATGGATTTCCGACTGTGTTGGGACCGCGGGGGCATTCCAACTTTCCTTCTTCGATCAGCCCTTGGATCACTTATTTTAGCACGAAGCAATTGTCGGTGGTGTGGCTGGGGTAATTGTGAAAAGCACACCGTTTGCTCATATCCATGTTAGGGTTAGGATTCCTTGGCTGATAATTCTCGAGGGGCTTGAGCATGTTCCGTTTCACCAATGCCTCAAACACTTGGCTTAGAGGCATTTCGAGGTTGTCAAAGTGCTGAAAATGCTGTGGCCAGGGAGGATTGTTATTCCTTGGGGGTGCTTCATCGCGGTTTCCTTGGACTCCATTCTGGATGTAGTGAAATGCTCCGGTGGCTTATTTCTTTGCTTGGGACAGGTGCCGAATTTGACGGGGCTGCCCGGTAGCGGTAGGAAGAAGCAGAAGTGGCCGTTGTTTTCTGTAGGCTCAAAGTCTTTTCGAACTTGGTCCCGACATTGACCATGGCGCGTAGGTTCAGATAGAAATGGTGGCTAATCAAGGACCACATAGATGGTTTGAGTCAAGAGTGGAATATACCCATTTGCTCTTCTTTAGAAAGGGGATCCATTATCTCACTCAATTTCTAGTTCCATCTTTTGAAGAATTCCCCCACCGGCTCATCATCCTTTTATTCGGTGGCCTGAAGGTTGTGGCGATTTGTTTCCCACTCAAGGTTGGCACGGTATTTTTCCAGAAAGATATTACTGATTTGCTCCCAGGTGGAGCGGTTCTCTGCTTTTACGTTGAGGAACCATCTCAAGGCCATAGACTTCAGGAAATGCTGGAAGTGATCCGCCATTTGTTGAGGGGTGGCACCTTTGGCTCTCATACCTAAGACGTAGGTATCGATGTGAGTCTTTAGGCATTCTCTCCCATCAAACTTCTCCAATTCCGGCATTCTGAACTTCGGGGGGAGAGGAACCACCTTACTTGGATCCGAGGGCATGAGCGAGTCTTTCCGAGAGTCGGCTATTTTCTCTTGCATATCCTTTATCTATTTGACAAACCAAGCCATATGAGGTTCATTAGGCATAGGCAGGTTGCCGTTTTCTGGGATAGAAACTGAAGGTGGAGGTGGATTGGTTGACGGAATTGCCACTTCAGAATCTTGGGGAGGGGCAGTTGAGTGTACACCAATCCATATCCAAGATTACTGAAATTGGAGCCGAGGGCGTGATTAGCCAGACTGTTGGGTTTTGGAGTTACAATCGCAGCGGAAGATTTATATAATTCACAAAACCCTAGCCATGAATTCGTCTAACATGAATAGATTAAAACTATGAAATAGATTTACTAACCTTGGTTGCTCGTTTGTCTTTCGTACATGATTCTTAATTCACCTTTTGAGTCGTAGACGAAACTTTGATCTTCTTCCTTGTTCTTCCTTGTGATGAATCAACAATACTAGGCCTTCAAGCTTTATGTGATAAACCAATCACCCTCTATCGGTAATCCACACGCGAACGAACCAAGATCGAATCTTGTTGGATTGCTAGATGATCCTTGATTGTTGAAACACTTTTCAACAATCTATGGCTAATATGGAATTGAATCTAGGGTGTTTTGAACTTTGATTCGTAATCAAAATCAAGAGATTTGTGTTTCTCAAGCCCTAAAATTCATGTGTCTTGGCTGGGGAGAAGGGGGATATTTATACTTTATAAATATCCCTTGTCATTATGTGTGCTCCTTTGTGCCTTGCCATGATTATGTGCCTATATGCTTTATATGCCTTGGTATCTGGTATTTTGGGATTGTGGGGCTTCCCCCCCTTGTAGTTTGTTCGGCCCTGTTGGTGAGCATTCCCATGTCGGACGACATCCCTTTCGTGGGAAGTCCTGCGTCGGACGACTTAGGGAGGCAGTGCAGAAACAGGCCTAGCTGATCAGATGAACAGGGCAGGATGATTCTAGAATACAGCTGCTGGTTATCTTTGGACATTTGGGGCAGTCCCCTTTTATCGTGCTTTGGATTCAATCCCTTCTCTTTCCTTTTTTGCATATTGCATAAACAAAAACAAAAAAAATCTTTTTTTACAAAAAAAAAAAAAACACAAAAAAACAAAAAAAACAAAAAATATATTTTCCTAGAAAATGCCTTCACACTACTCGCACGCTACCCGCACATAGAGTTAGAACCCGGGAGTGTACGGACGGCATCGCGGACAGTGACGTGTTTCGCTTACGCTTGAGCGCCTAAAGTCCTCCTAGCCTATGGAGTCAGCCAACACTTGTCCGTGACACACTTTCTACCGTGACCGGTTGGTTTTTGGCAAAATACTTTTCAAAACATTTTTCAAACTCGGTTTTCAAAATTTTCTCACAAAGTCCGAGTCATACCTTCGTCCCCAAAGTCTTGGCATACTCTCCCGCTTCATGACAAAGTTACGACATAACTCAACGTGAGTACATGTCAAAACTTTGACAAGTCTCGACGTGGATACATGTCAATTTCTCGACTTGGCTTCGCAAGAGGTCATGACGCGTTTTCGACATGTACTAACGCGAGATCATGTCGAATTCTTGGCACGTGCTAACGGGAGGTTATGCCGAAATTTCGCCATGAAGCAACGAGAGGCCATGCCGGATTTTTGACTCGAAAAGAGGAGAGGTCATGCTGTAGCGTTGTGAGGAAAAAGAGAGAGATTTTTTCCCTATCCTTTTCGTTTTTGAGTCGCCACCTATATTATTCGATTGGAGAAAATAGGAAAACCATTTTGAAAGATATTTGGGTTCGGGGCTTAGGTTATGAAATGGGTAGGTCAAGGAGCATCCATTTCACCCAATCCGGAGATCGGTCTTGCTAAAGAAAAGAGAGGTTTTCAAAAGAATAGAAAAAAGATTTTAAATATTATAAACAAAGGTCCATTTAACGGGGTTAAACGGAATGTAGGATCGATTACTTCGAGACCGTCTCCATGATTTGGAGAGGCTCTAGGCCGATCCTAGATTCTATGGACTTATACCACTCTAACAGTCAATTAGAAGGGGATTTAGGGGGTTACCTTGCGTGAGGTGATTTGGGCAGAGTTTCGACTCAAGTTTAGAATCGGCTCTTGACACGGACAGAGCTTCGCCTCGATCCTTGACTTGGAGCTTGATGTTTGTTTATCAACAAGGTTGACAAACAAACTAAGAGGTAAGTTTTTAGGGTGATTTTGTAGGATTCTTTCAAGGAGAGAAACCAACAAAATGTGTGTGTTGTAAAAATTTCTCGACCTCTTGAACCTTGGAAGTCACCAAGTATTTATAGGGGTTGGGGAAGTGTTAAAGATGAGATCAAACACTTCAAGATGATTCCAGAATCCAAATTCTATTGGTTGGCCGGAGAGATAAAGTTTTATCCCGAAAAGAGGTTGAAATCGACGAGGGAACTATCGTCTGCAATATGCAGAGGGGGGATATCTCGCGCGAGACACGCCATCTCACGGCAAGATATTGCTCCTGTGGACAGTTTTGTCCTTTCCTCGTTATCTCTTATGCAGTTTAGTCCCAAACTAACGGTGGTTAGTCAAAACTTAACGAAACATGACGAAATGGTGGATTTCTACCTTTTGACTCAAAGCGAGACTTAGAGTGGTATAAGTATGTTCCGATGTGTTCAGAATGGGGTGTCTACAGAGCCCCTCGGCGACATGTCTTATGAAAGAAGAAGTGTCGTCGATAGAAAAGACATCATTCTGAACATCGGGATGGTCGTGCCGCCCGGCTGCCTACGTATCTCTAAGAGAGAATCAGACCAAACGTAGTTCGACTCCAAAACACGAAAAGGCTGCTTTAGGTATTTTGAAAATCATTTGAAAATTGTGGAGATTTTGTTTTTGAAAAGGTAAATTCATACTGAGGAATCAAATCAAGACCCAGTTCGAATATACTGCTGTCTCGAAGATTCGCACATGCGGGCTTCGAACCTGTGGAAACTATGTTAGAACACAAAGGCTTACCTGTCCGGTCCCCTGAGTCCTGTCAATTTTGTGACGATTCGCCTTTCTGGGCTCCGAATCGGGCTTTTTGTTGTTGGGGATGACGATTCACCTGTTTGGGCATTGAATCGGGCTTTTCTGATGACGATCCACCTGTTTGGGCATTGGATCAAGCTTTTCTGATGACGATCCACCTGTTTGGGCATTGGACCGAGCTTTTGGTTTGACGATCCACCTGTTTGGGCGTTGGACCGAGCTTTTTCGATGACGATCCACTGTTTGGGCGTTGGATCGGGCTTTTGATGACGATCCACTGTTTGGGCGTTGGGACCGAGCTTTTGGTTTGATGATCCACCTGTTTGGGCGTTAGGCCGAGCTTTTCGATGACGATCCACTGTTTGGGCATTGGACCGAGCTTTTTATGATGACGATCCACTGTTTGGGCGTTGGACCGAGCTTTTCTTTCTTTTTCTTTGATGATTCACCTTTACGGGCTCTCGAATCATGTGGATTGAGTTAATCTTTGGACCACTCGGTTTCGGGCGGCGGGTGCCATGCGGGCGATCGTGCGCATGTCACGTTTGGCTCGTTCCGTGACTTGCGGTGCCGGTTTTCCACGTTTCCTGCTAGTTTATCATTTTCAAGGGTAAATGTGTCAAAATTTTGAATTTTGACGTTGCGTAGATGCTTATTGTCGAGGACAATTTGGTCACTTTCCGGAAGGTATATCTCGCGGCGAGATAAGATATACCGCGCGAGACTGTCTTGTCGGGGCATATAAACGGCGGCTCTTGCTCATTTGAAAACATCCCTCTCAAAATTTCTCTCCCTAGCTCGAGCCAAGGTCCTTTTCTCCAAGTGATTTTCATGGATTTGCTTGGTGTTTCTTCCTCCTAATCACTTTCTAATCCTTCCTCCCTCCATAATCCATGGCTCAAGAACAAAGGAATCCGATTTTGGGGAGCTATTTGCTAGGGAAGGATTACCCTCGCGATGATCTTACTTTTGATAGGCATGCACACATCTCCACATTGTTCGGGAGGGCTTGGTAAGAGCTTCTTTTTCAACTCTTATTTCTCACGTTGCATTGAGCTTGAATTCCTTTTCCCTTGAATTCAAAATTTCATCAATGGCTTTTGTTCTTGTTCATGCCTAGAACTAGGTTCCTCTTGCATGCATTGATTTTGTGCATTTCTTTGGATGATTGTTGTTGCATTGTGCGTGTATGAGCCTCCTACATATCATGGATTGTAGGAGAGGTTGATTCGGATCATGAATGACACCCTTGGGCAAGCTTTTCTTGTACGCACGCCAAGTGTTTGATGAAATGCCCCAATGAAAAATTTCTTCTATTTCATTGATTTTTTGACATGGAATGATTTCTAAAGTTACCCTCTCTGTTTTTCCTCTGTTTTGCAGTCGTATAAGTCAACGAATAATTGCCGAGGAAGCCCGAAGATGGCTAAGGAGGTGTGGGACAAGATTAAGGACCTTGATGGCGTTCGGGATAGGGTGGCCCAAACGGGTCTTCTGACTTTTGTTGATTATCTCGGGAATTAGGCGGACCCCCAAGTTCTCCGAGGCTATTCGGGAGAGGTGGTGGGACACTACCCACACCGTTCATTTGCGCTTCGGGAAGCGACTATGACTCAGGCGATTTTACGGCTATCACGGGGTTAGAGTTCATTGGCGATCCCCTGCCGAAGTTTTCGGGTTATAAGCACTGCGAGTCCAGTGCGTGGAGCGGTTGATTGGTTTCCCCCTAACAAGGTCAAGGGGTTTCTTCTTGAGTTGACACCCCTCCGACGTCGGATTGAGGAGTATCTTTGAGAAGCCAAATGTAGTCAGCGATCGGCGAGTGAGGGTGCCCTGCGGTATATTCTTTACGAGACCATCTTTGCGAACCACTCTTCTACGGCCCGTCTTTCTCATTACGTTTGTTGGTAAACTGGATGAGGTAAGCGGATATGATTGGGGCTCGGCGGGGCTGGCCTCATGCTACCACGCCATTGATGAGGCATGTAGGAACACCAAGGATTCCTGTCGGGGTATTCTTATGCACAGGAGGTATGCCTTTTGATTACATTTACGCTCTTTGTCTGTATGCTCTGTCCGTATTTCATCTTGAATTTGATACATTTTATTTGTGCGAGATATGGGGCTATCTTTGTTCTCGGGCTGTATAGATTTGAGTTGGAGATCCGGGCCCCTTTGTTCCGGATATCGGGAGGTGGAGCCACCCGAATCGGACCGTTGATGAGGAGGAGAACCAAGATTGGACCACGACGGTGGCGGAGCGCGGGCTATGTTGGATACCTTCGAGTATGAGAGGCTAGGCCTATACCCCTGGACCTGTTGGAGCGAGAGGTGCATCGTGCTTGGGATGCTCTTTGCGATGCGAGAGGATGCTTGGCATCTTTGGAGGGAGATACCATGTATCTTGGTGAGCGGGTCTTCCACGCATGGCCGGGGTAGCTTGCCATATAGCGTCTTGGCGGATCCGCCGAGGGCGATGTATCCCACCCATTCCATTCCAGAGGATGATTATACAGGTCTTTTGGTGGGTGATGCGGCGACGGCTTGCGTGATCCCCGGGGCTTCTTATGCAGAGTTTCTACCTCGGCTGATGGGTCCCCTCCTGGTGGGGGATAGGCGATCACATGCTCGTGGCTCCGCCTCTGCTTCTGCTTCAGGTTCCTCAGCCCCTAGCACTTCCTCCCAGGCCACTGCTTCTCTGCCTTTTGCCCCAGACTACGGCCCTTTGAGCTACACGTAGGGAGCATGCTAATGGTGGGATACATCCCGTCTCCTGATCAGATTCTCGAGGGCTACCATCTCCCGGCTGACGTCTCTTCGGTAAGTTTCTGTTTGTGTCGTCTCTCGTATTCGTCCATATAAGTGTATATGTCCGACTTCTTCTGAGCATTTTCTTTTTCTTTTGTTGTTAGGTTACTCTGTCCGCGATCGATTATAATCGTGGAGCGACCAAGATGGCGGGACTGATGGCTCTGGTGTCGGACCTATCCGAGAGGCTGTTCCACAAGGCTTCTTTGGCGGCCTCGACAGTGGCCTCAGCGGTGACCCCTACTTGCGGAGCCAAGAGATCGAGGAGGGATGGCAGCCCCCGTGGCGGTGATGGCGGAGGTGCCGGCGGCTTGGGCGATTTGATGGCGTGATCCCCTCCTTTTCTCTTTATTTGATTTCTGATGATTTGTATATATTGGCCGGGTGGGCCCAGACAATTTTTCTTTTCTTTTGGTACCTGTTAGGAACAAGTAGGTAGCACAAACAATGGTTTTTCTTAACCCCTAATCCTAGGTCTAATTAGTTAGTTAATTAACTTTCTCGACTTTCCATGTTTTTTTGGAAATGGAATGGAATGGCCGTTAGGCCACAATTTTGAGCCCTCATCTTGGCGTTTTTACTGCATGTTATGAACTGTACACACATGTTTTTCGAGACTTGCTTCGTCAAGTCGGGGCTAGATTGTTGTTTGAGCAGAACTGTTGCTATTTTGCCGTAGCAATATCTCGCGCGAGATAAGGTGTCTCGCACGAGACACGCTAGTCGGCGAGATCTCTTCTTTTCCGAATAGGATTTTGTCGGTTTTCCCTATAAAATCACCACAGTAGTCCGGCCGAGATACCTCATTCTAGCCTTACAAACTCTAGATATATTCTGTTAGGGTGAAATTCTTGTCTTCTTTTTCAACCCTACGATCCATGGCTTCCAAGGAGATTGCCCCAACGTCCATGATTGTCGATGATTTTTCTCTGTCTTTTGAAGTGATTGCATCTTTCAAGCAAGCATCAAGGGATTTTGTGAGGTCGTTTCGCAACCGATCTCACAATAAGTTTATTGCGAGTCGGATTCGAGAATCCTTTTTACCTTGAAGAACCTCCAACCGGATTGGAATCTCTTGCGGGGTGCTTTATTCGATTTTGGGATCCCTCTATTCATCTTTTCAATTTTTCTTTGAATGAGATGGTGCCTCTTGTGGAGGAATTTTCCATTATCTTGGATATGCCTTTATTTGGTGAGATTCTTTGTTCCTAAGTGCAATAGGAATCATTCGGAAGCTTTGAATGAATTGTTAGGGATCCCCCTTGATACTTGCTATGAGTTGGTTCACCGCAAGTGGGTTGATTGCTCCTCTTTTTTGGGACGCTTCAGCGGTGATTCAGATGATGACGCTTTTCATGTCTATAAACGGAACTTTCGGCTCTTTTCCTTTTCGGAGATGTTCTATTTACATGTAGGGACGGCTTGGTCGACTCCCAACTTGTGGAAATTGTTACGAGGCTAGAAAACATTCTAGGAACATTATTCCGCTAATCTTGGGTGAGACCACTGCATGGTCTTGACGAGCTGCATAGGACCAGGTGTCATGACTCAAGGGAGTCCTCTTCGGTGACTATTTGGCTTAGGGAGCATCTCAAGTTGGTGGGTCCCCATTGGAATATTCCCCTTTCACATATCATACGCGAAAGTTATTGATCAAGGATCTTTCGGTGGATGAATGGGGTGAGGATTGATTGCGAAGACCGAAGCTATTTGACATTCTTTGGTGTCCACCTTATTGGAGGTTGAACAAGTATGTTGCCAATACCAAGGGTTTTGACGGGGTTGTTCTTAGGGTTTGCGCGATTCCTCCTTTTATTTCCCCAAGCGGGTGCTCCAAAGTCGGCTTCGGTCGTGGACACTTATCTTTTCGAAGGAGCTTCTTGTGAAGTGTCTTATATTGGTGTAGAGTTTGCGCAGGTGCTAGCTCAAGCATGGGGTGAAGGAACTAGTCGGGATCGGCGGGTCGAACCATCGGACTTTTAATGCAAGTATCTTCTTGTCCGATAAGTACTTGGATTGGTTTCTTCATACCGGTCACCCTAGTGCGAGAGAAGATTGATGATCTGCGGCTTTCGGTGCTAGGAGATTCTTTTGTAGCTAGCGGTATTTTGCGAAGGAGCGAGGCTCGGTCGATCCTGCTAATGTGCGAACCGATCCAACTCGGGATTTTCTCGATGGGGATTGGTACGAGAGGCGAAGCAAGGGGATGCACAGGAAAGACGCAAGCTTTAGATAGGCCCCATGTCTTGATAGGCTCTCGGGATCTGTTTTTGATCGTCTTGACTCTGTTTTGATCGCCTCGAAGGATGCTGTCTGCGGGGCTCAAAGCGCAAGGAGGATCACGACGACGGTGGAGATCATGTCCGCCGGCCTACCAAGTCAATGAAAGGCTAGATCTTTTAGGAGTACCAAGAGATTGCTTTGATAGATCAATTGTTTTGCTTTTATTAGTATCTTTTTTTCTTTTTTTTTTTTTCGAGTTTGTTAGCTTAGCAAATTAGTCGTTGTGGTTAGGATTTCCCTTTTGTCATTAATGAAAATGCATTTGATTAACAAATGACAAAGGTAGATTCATTTATTTGACTAGACCGAACCCGAAGGCTGCCTACGTTCCTCTTTTACAGCAATTAAATAAGAGGCTCAGGTCTAACGTAGTTCATTTTTGAGAAAAGGACAAAATACGGCTCCGTTCCGAGGGTAATCTCGCGCGAGATAAGCCTCCCTTTTTTTTTTTTATATGCACACCCTTTCTTTTGCCTAGATTGCCCTTTCGGGTTTTCAATCTAGCGGGCTTCTTTTCTTGTGCTAGCTCTAATTTTTGCCTAGGCCGTCCTTTCCGGGATTTTCAACCTAGCGAGCAATTCCTTTTGAGGAGGGCAAGTCACGCGAAGTACTTCTTGAGCTTGTCCATGTTGACCGGCTTCGGTAGTTGATCTCCGTCTAAGTCTACCAGCTGAAGGGCTCCCCCAGAGAATATCTTCTTCACAATGTAGGGTCCTATCCATCTTGGTCCCCACTTGCCTAGCGGGTTGAAAAGGTCCGGGGACGGTGCTGCGGAGAACCAGTCACCTACTGCGATGTTCCTCGTCTTGACCTTTTTGTTGAAAGCTCTTGCCATTCTTCTTTGGTAAGCTTGAGTATGTTGAGTTTGCTTTCAACCTTCTTTCGTCCAACGGGGCCAACTCTTCGTATCTGCTTCCTAGCCGGTCGACCTCGTTCACTTGGTTTTCTAGGAGAACCCGTAGTGGCCAAGTTATTTCCAATTCTATCGGTAAGACTGGCCTCCATTCCGAATGTGAGGGCATAGGGAGTCTCTCTGTAGCTGTTCGGACCGAAGTGCGGTATCCCCATAGTGCGAATGGTAGCTTGTCGGGCCAATCTTTTCCGATGGCTTGCCATTTTTCCGATGATAGTCTCGATTGTTTTGTTCGCGGCTTCAAGCTGCTCCGTTCGTTTGAGGTTTGTAAGGAGACGACTTGTGCCTTGTGATTTTGTATTCGGTTAGTAGGCGATCGGTTTCCTTCTCGAAGTGGGACCCATTATCGGATATCATCTCTTGCGGAACCCCATACCGGCGAGATGATGTTGTGCTTGATGAACTCTGCAACCTTTACGGCATTCAAAACTTTGTAGGAGGCGGCCTCGGCCACTTAGTGAAGTAGTCGATGGCTACTAGGACGAAGCGATGTCCAGATTGGCTCCTATGGGTGTGACCTTTCCAATCACGTCTATCCCCCATGTAGAGAATGACCAAGGAGAAGTCATAGGGTACGACAAGGAAGGCGGTGCATGCTTGAAGATTGGCGTGTATCTGACACTTGTGGCACTTCTTGACCATTTTGGTACAGTCGGCTTCCATGGTCAGCCAAAAATACCCTTGTCTGATGATCTTTTTGGCGAGCATATTTCCGCTCATGTGGGTTCCACATATGCCTTGATGAACATGGTCCATGATTTCTTGGGCCTCTTCCTCGGTGGCACAAAGGAGGTTCCCTTGGGAATGTTTCTTGAATAGGCGGCCGGCGGTGATGACGTAATTAGCGGCCAACCTCTTAAGGGCGATCTGAGTCTTTGGGTCTATCTCAGGTGGGATGGTTCCATCTAGGATGAAATGCCAAATGTCATGATACCATGGTTTCTCTTCGGAGTTCCCAACAGTGGCACATTCGGATAACCATTTGTCTTTGCAGTCGTGGAGATCTATAACGGCGCAGTATGCAGGAGTTGCGCGTCGTGTTATTTTGAAGGGTTTGACTGCTTTTCCTTTAGGGATTTCGACCAATGAGGCAAGTGTGGCCAATGCGTCCATAAACCGATTTTTGTCTGCGGGGAGGTAGTGGAACGAGACATCTTGGAATTGTTGCACCAACTCTTGGAGATGGGCATTGTATCTTTGAAGGGTTGGATCTTGGACCCTCCACTTCTTCAATGTCTGATTGATGATCAATTGGGAATCCCGAATACCTCAAGTTCGGTCACGTTGCGTTCTAGAGCTGCCTCAAGTCCCGCTATGCAAGCCTCGTGATTCTCGTGATGTTGTTGGTGGCGTCAAAGTCAAGACGTATTGCCGAGTGGAGTGTAGATGTCGTTAGGGTCTACTAATAACATTCCAATGCCGAACCCTCTCATGTTGGCTGCGCCATCGAAAATAATTGCCACTTATTTTCTTCTTCTATACTCATGATGTCCTCATCGGGGAATCGCGGGTCTTCCCCCTTCACTTCGTCGCAAGGAAATTCGGCCAAGCGAATACACTCCCGACGGATCCTCGAATGCTTCTTGACATTCTTCGGTCCATTCTTGAGGTGCGTTTTTCTTAAGTAACTTGAAGATAGGATCGCACATCGTAGTCGGTTGATTGATGAATCGGCGATATATTGAAACTTGCACATGAATCCCTTTACTTCTTTACGTGTTACGGGTGGAGGCATGTATGTAATGGCTTTTATCTTGGCGGGATCCGCTTCTATGCCACGTTACGTGACCATGTACCCTAAGACTTTCCCTTTGACCACTCCGAATGAGCATTTGGCGGGGTTGAGCCTCATCTTGTCTTTGTCTCGATCGATTGAAGAATTTTACGAGATCTACGAAGTGTTGACCATACGTCCCTTTTGAGTGAATAATCATGTCGTCACATATACCTCTATTTCTTTGTGGATCATGTCATGGAATAGTGTCGTGGCCCCTCTTTGGTATGTAGCCCCGGCGTTCTTGAGACCAAACGGCATGACCGTGTAGCGAAACGTTCCCCAAGGCGTGGTGAATCTTTGTTTTGTCTTGATCTTCCTCTGCCATGAGGATTTGGTTATACCTGCGAAACCGTCGACGAATGAGCGGACTTCGTATGCACGTGTGGCATCGACCGACATGTCTATGTTTGGTAACGTGAAGTCATCTTTGGGGGATGCCTTGTTCAAGTCTCTGAAATCAACACGGGACAGTATTTTCCGTTCGACTTGGCTACTTGCCTTTGTGTTTGCTAACCATTAGGATATTCAATCACTTTGATGAACCCTACATTTAAGAGCTTCATGATTTCCTCTTTCACTTGCATTGACCATTCCGGCTTGATTACGCGTAGTTTACGTTTGGCGGCTTGGCGTTGGGTAGCGGCGGTATCTTGTGCTCTACAACCGATTCAACCCAGGCATATCTTTGTAGGACCAAGCGAAGACGTCGACATATTCTACTGAGGAGCGTGTCAAGGTTTCTCTGTCTTCCCCCTTGAAGAAAGCCGCCGATCTTTGTTTCTCAGGGTCTTCCGTTGTCCCAAGATTAACCGTTTGCATTTCCTCGTCGTCAACGGGGCCATTCTTTCCACAACGACCTACTTGCTTAGCTAATTCTTTTTAAGATTCGTTCGTTTTCTTGATCTATCTCATCGTATGATTCATTATTAACGTGTTCGTTATATTGATTATTATTAGTTAATTCATCATTCACGATGTTAGCAATCTCGGGGTACTCGGAAAGATTAAAGTTTTCATTAAGGAAGTAAGGGAATACATGTTCGGCAGCCTCGATTTCCTCTTGAGTGAGTTCATCGGAGGTGGAGCACCTTCTAATGTAAAAGCTACGGGGCCTATCTTCTGCGGGGATGGGGAGTGCAACCAAGCTCTTTGATCATGAAGTCTTCATCAACAAGCTGGTCCTCCGGTGACATGCCGGTTTAGAATTGGGTCATCACATTTACGTATCGATCTTGTGTAGTCGGTAGTTGGAGCGTCCCCCTTGGATATTGCATGGATGCAGTTGTCTTCTAACCGGTACGAGGTCTTGGAGCTGTCGCGGCATGTCTTCTCCCAACACAAAGTCCCATTCACTTGTCATTTCTGTCTTCGTGACCCACAAATCATTAGGGATTAGTGGGACGGATTGTTTCACTTGGAGAAGCATTACGGTCGCTAAAGATTTCAAAGCCCGGTTGGCGCTTTCCTTTATCGTCGATCCATGGTTACGAAAAGATAAAGTAGGGAATACTTTCCCCTTCTCGAACAAAGTAGCCATTGAGTGTCTTTCGATATGGCTTGAGGTTGCCATTCTTGGGCTTTAGGTCGTCATGACCTTTGTAGGTGGTTCCTTCCCACTTGATTTGAGCGAAGCCCCACTCTTCTTCATCATCTTCATCGTGGATGGAGATGATGTATCCTAGGCCATGCTTTGTGTGAGGTGGGGGACCGGTGGTGGTTCCGTTATCCCTTGTAAGTGCTTTCCAAGCCCCGGTCGAGGAAAGTACCCTTTGCTAGCATCATTCTCCAGAACGGGAAGGCTTAGGAAAACCAAAGTGCCTTGGAGTAGTCATTTTCGTTGCAAGTTTCTATGACATTCACGGTGCTTTCTTTCTCAATCTCAAAGCCCTTTGAACAGGAAATCGAAGTACTATGTTGTACTTCGAGGATAGGACTAGCGGTAACCATTTCTCCGTGTATGGTGACTATCGTGTTGTTGTGTACGAACTTGATGCATTGGTGCGGGGAGGAGGTACACCCCCTATGTCGTGTAGCCAAGGGCGACCAAGCGATGTAAGTTGAAGGATGCTTTGGGATGTCGATGACTTGGAATTCGATGCTCATAGTGACTTGCCCCATTTCTACGGGTATCACGGCGATCCCCAGGCCGGTTCTAGCGGTACAATCGTACCCCCCTTACAGTATGCCAGGATGGCTTGAGGTCTTTGTGGGTGAGGCCTAAGGATGATAAGGCTTTCTTTGGGAGGACATTGATTGCGAGAACCATTGTCGACCAAAATGCGTGGCATTCGGTACCCATTCATCTTAGCTTGGTTATGTAGAGGGCCTCATGATGATTGTTCCCATAGGACGGGAGGTCCAAGTCGGTGAAAGTGATGACGTTACCAAATTGCACTTGGCCAATCATTTGAGTGAGCTCTTCGGGTGTTGCTTCGAGGAAATGGTCATTTGAGCCAATGCCTTTTTCAACATTTCACGGTGCTTGTGAGATGCTCCTATGAGATCCCAAGCGAGATGTTTGCTTGTGTCTTCTTTAAGCGAGTTAAGAGGATCCTCCGGTTCGCTTGGCGATGAAGGCTTTGGCGTGTTTTGGAGGATTTTCATCCCTTGGGTCTTTGTTGGTGATCACACGGCCAGGATCGTGTGAGTAGGTTGGCTGTTTTAGACCCTTTTTCCTTTTGTTCTAAGATTTCCTCCCAAGACATCATATAACGAAGAAGATTTATTAAATTCAAGAGGGCTCTCGTCCACTTGGTGTGGCTAGGCGAGTAGGGTCCTCGAAGCTACTTTCTATCTCTATCGAGATTGACCTCATTGTTTGGCAAAGGATTAGTAACAACATTAGGTAATCCTATCTCTTTATCGTCAAACAAATCTTGGATGACATCTTTCAAGTGGAAGCAGGAGTTGGTGTCGTGGCCAGGTGAAGTTGTGGTACTTGCGAGAAGAGGTGATGAGCATGGTTGGCGGGGAAGGTCTTTCTTTGGAGGCCCACCTTCTCTTGGTTTGATTTTCCCGTTCTTGACAAGCACTTGAAGAGTTCTTCTTGGGTGATTCCTTCAAGCTTGTCATAATGTCTATCCTTCTTCTTCTTTTGTGGTGGAGTGCTGCCCGAGTATTTACCATTTCGGGATGATTGAAGACAATGGCATTGACGGATGCATCCTTGGGATTGGAAAGAGGAAGAAGAGCTCTTGTTGTAACGGAATCCACTTTCTTTCTTGACTTCCCTTTTACGTTTGATGAGGTCATCTAACCGAATGCCCGACTTGTGAAGTTCGGCGAAGCTAGGAAAATAGTTGCCGGCTAGCTTGTCTTGATATTCCTCTCTAAGGCATTGTATGAGGATGTGAATTTGCTCGTCTAAGTGGGCCTATCAACAATTTCGGTTAGTTTGGTTCTCCACCTTTTGACAAAATCTGTGAAGGATTCGTTCGGAAGGTTTGCTTGGTTTGCTCAAGATCCCTTCTAGTGGTGCGATAAGTGGAGTTGTCCTCGTATTGCTTTTGGAAAGTACAACTAGCGAGTGGCCGGTCGAGTCTCGTAGAGAGTGGAAGGGTCATATACCAATCTCTCGCGGCACCATCGAGAGTTTGGGGAAAGCATTGGGCTAACGAGGTTGTCATCGGCACCCATAGGTAGCATGGCCCAGTAGGTCTCCAAATGTGATTTGGGACAGGTGGTGCCATTGAATTTTTGCAATGTCGGGTGTCTTGTACTTTCTAGGAAGCTTTGACATGGGCGA
Organism: Adenophora triphylla var. japonica; assembly: GCA_022495995.1. Taxonomy (NCBI): domain Eukaryota; kingdom Viridiplantae; phylum Streptophyta; class Magnoliopsida; order Asterales; family Campanulaceae; genus Adenophora; species Adenophora triphylla. The sequence goes on from JAFEMH010001665.1 coordinate 422,189, forward strand.
AGAAGGGTATCGTAATCAATAGAGAGCGAGGCTCCCTTACTCACATCGAGGGATGCAAGTTTCTTTTCTAGCATGGCCATGGTAAGGGGTTCATTCTTGCTTTCCCCCTTGCTTTTCTTTCTTGGATGTGTAGCTTTCGTTTGTCAGGATGAGGAAGATGACGAGGCTAGACTCGTACCTCTTTCTTGCCTTTACTTTTGCGGCGACCCTTGGCCCTTTTGGTGTATGACTCCTCTTCTCCGGAGGAAGAATCATTTTTCTTCTTCTTTTCTTTGTTGGCTAGTGCAGCCTAAGCTCTTGAATTTCTTCCACGAGAGTGTGGATTTGGGAAGCTTGCACTTCTAGGCGATCATTGGCTTCTTCCGAGAAGTTTGTGGTTGTTTTCGGACGAGTTTCGTTACACCGGAATGTTGTCGACGTCGGACATTGTGTTGGGAGTCTTGGAGTTGAGTAGCTTGAAGCGACGGAAGAGATGCGGATATCGGGATCTAGCCCCAACGAGTCGGAAGCGAGCTCAAAATGGCTCGAGCTCAAATTCAGCAAGCAGAAGCATTATCCGCGCGAGATATGTTGTCCACAGCGCGAGATAACCACACGGAAAGTCGATTTTTATTTAGACCTAATTTTTGGTCGGAACGGAAAGTCCGTTTTGAGGGGTTTCTAAGGCCTTTATCGGAACCTAACGACTAAGCAATCAATCCGATTTTTGTAAAACAAAGCCATGTAAGATCGTTTTTGAAGGATTATATGCATATATGTATTTTTTCCAAAGGGACATCCGAAAGGGTCATTCCGAAGGGACTTTTTCCGAAGGGACTTTTGAAGGGACTTTTCGAATCCTTCTTTATTGTCAATTTTGCGTGGCTTTGTTTTGGTCAAAAACAAGAAAAGATCACCTAGTCAAAACCGGGCCCAGGTCACGGAGTGATCCTAAAAAGGTCAATCTACATGAGAATGTGGCGATGCGAGAGTGGAAAGGCTAGGCTCCCGCGATATGACAATCTAAGTGGATTGAATACGCGGAGTGGGATTGTCCAACTTCGGAGAGACCGGCGACTAGGTGGTTCTTGTCATCCGTCCTTAGTGTGGGTCTCGGGTTTATAGAAGGGTATGCGGTGCAATAGACGGTTATAATATGAGTGCGCGTGTGTGATAGTCAATCTAGGTGATAGAGTAAAATAGAGAGTTTTTTTGAAAAATCAAAAGGAAAACAGAGATAGTGGCCGCACCAAGTGGTTGCCTACGTTTCTTCCAAATTAGGAAGACTCGGGCCATCGTAGTTCCACATAAAAGAGAGAAAAAGAGAGATAAATAATTCAATTTACAACTCCCGAATCCCCAATGGACCGGACTTTAATTAAATAAAACCCAATCGCACGCAGTTTATAAATAATAATCAATTATTTAAAGGAAACGAAGGTTCGAGTTCTACACCTTAAGGGAGGCCTTAAGATGCGGGAACTCTGCAGATAATGAATGCTGGGATCCCCCTTGCATGTTCGGCTCTCGTCTTGGACTATGAGACAAACGGGAGAAACCAGAAAACAACCAGATTGCCGAAGCAATATCTCGCGCGAGATATGATACCTCGCCGCGAGATATGCCTCATCTGAGAGCAAAAAATTCAAATTTACCAAAATTTTTTGAAAACCTCTCTTTAAATTTTGACGCAAGTTTAAGCCTCTTAATTTTAAATCCCCATCGGAGTCGCCACTGTAGCGTTGTGAGGAAAAAGAGAAGGGTTTTTTTCCTATCCTTTTCGTTTTTGAGTCGCCACCTATATTATTCGATTGGAGAAAATAGGAAAACCATTTTGAAAGAGATTTGGGTTCGGGGCTTAGGTTATGAAATGGGTAGGTCAAGGAACATCCATTTCACCCAATCCGGAGATCGGTCTTGCTAAAGAAAAGAGAGGTTTTCAAAAGAAGAGAAAAAAAAGATTTTAAATATTATAAACAAAGGTCCATTTAACGGGGTTAAAGGGAATGTAGGATCGATTGCTTCGAGACCGTCTCCATGATTTGGAGAGGCTCTAGGCCGATCCTAGATTTTATGGACTTATACCACTCTAACAGTCAATTAGAAGGGGATTTAGGGGGTTACCTTGCGTGAGGTGATTTGGGGCGAGTTTCGACTCAGAAGTTTAGAATCGGCTCTTGACACGGACGAGCTTCGCCTCGATCCTTGACTTGGAGCTTGATGTTTGTTTATCAACAAGGTTGACAAACAAACTATGAGGTGAGTTTTTAGGAGTGATTTTGTAGGATTCTTTCAAGGAGAGAAACCAACAAAATGTTATTGTGTTGTGAAAATTTCTGGACCTCTTGAACCTTGGAAGTCACCAAGTATTTATAGGGGTTGGGGAAGTGTTGAAGATGAGATCCAAACACTTCAAGATGATTCCAGACTCCAAATTCTATTGGTTGGCCGGGAGAGATAAATGTTTTATCTAGAAAAGAGGTTGAAATCGACGAGGGAACCTGTGCCTGTCTGCAAGAGAGGGGGATATCTCGCGCGAGACACGCCATCTCGCGGCGAGATATTGCTCCTGTGGACAATTTTGTCCTTTCCTCGTTATCTCGTATGCGGTTTAGTCCCAAACTAACGGTGGTTAGTCAAAACTTAACGAAACATGACGAAATGGTGGATTTGTACCTTTTGACTCAAAGCGAGACTTAGAGTGGTATAAGTATGTTCCGATGTGTTCGAGAATGGGGGTGTCTACACATGCCAAATTTTTTCAAGGATTTTACCTGCAGAATGAGGTCTCGTACATTCAAACGTACTTTCGACCCTCTCTCCTCCCGAGTTCAGACGTTTTTGACTTGGACTTGGTTTTGAAAATCTTGAGTTTGACTTGTTTTGACTTGTATGCCCATAGGTCCGTTCTCCCTTTCGATCGGTGGGTTCCACGTGCCCTATAGGACCTTTGCCGGGATTGTCCGTCCCGGAGGTGCAATACAGGTGGAATACAGGGGGTCTATAGACGTAGTGATGGAACCCACTGATCCAGGAATAGTGTAGACTGCGAAAAAGAAGGTGTCCCCCTTTTCCAACCATTTCTAGGATTAATAAGAATCATTTTATTTAAATCTTTTAAAAAATATATATAAAAAAAGAAATAAAAAAAACAAAAAAGAGCATATGCATGAGTCCGTCCTAAGCCTATCCTCTCCCCTACCTAAAACCGTTCTCTCCCCCTTATAGCGAGCAAGTATTGTGTCAGAGTTCCGGGTGGTCGGTTAATCAGTTTCTCTCCAGTCAGGGATTCATTTCCAGCAGTCTCAGAGATGGCAGATTCGCAAGCTTCAGTGGGTTTGGGTCCGAATGCGAGTGTCGATCCAGCTCAGAGTCAGAATGTCAGTCAAGGTGTAGGGCCAGATCAAGGTCAGAATGTGGGGCCGAACGTCGGTTTGAATGCCTCTCCTACCAGTGGTCACGGCATGGGTCCTCATATGACACCCCCAGGAAGTCCGTTTGTTAATCCTCACCCAGGTTTCAACTTCTCTCAATAGGCTTCTCTCCGTGCTGCTCTCGAAGCCTCTCGTGCCCGTGAGGAGGCCGGTTGGGCCCGCTATGTCGAAGTGATGCGTATGCGAGGCGTCGCCGTAATCCGTCGCCCCAATGGATCGTGTGAAGAAATCAGGGAAGAGCCCGATGTTACTATCACCGACACTGGTTTTATTCCCCCATCCTCGCCTAGGCAAGGCTTTCACAATGTGCCTCCGCCAATCTCCTATGGTGTGCCTAGCTCCTTTCCGATGCTGACTCATGGGGGTATGTTAAGACCTCCCCCCATCCCAGTGTCTACTTATGGCGGGCAATACGGATCGAGAGGCGAGTCAAGCTCTTTCCCGAAGACTAGTGCTCGGGACCGGCCTTTGTGTTTATCCCGAATCAGTTTGGGCAGAGTCAACAGCTTAGTGGTGTCAACCAAGAGCAGTTTGGGTATGTTCAGAATCAGTTTGGGGCTCAAGGTCAAAGTTTGCATAGCAGCGCGGGTCAGCCTTCCAACCCAGCCTTTGGTGGTCGGGGTTTATCGCACCTCATGATCGATCCAATCGGCCCAGAGCGGGTATCGTCTGTCGTAGCCGAGATTTGTCAGGATCAACTCCCGCAATATCCATAGTCCCAATTCAAAAACAACTTCCTCAAACCCTCGGCTGCGGTTGCTCTCCTCTCACCCAACATCCGTATGGTTCCACCCCCGTATTCAAGCACCATGCATCAGTATCAGGTCTCCTGCCCATGGTCAGTTTGGAAATCAATCAGTGCCATTTGGGCCCCGGAATCCCGACATTCAATTTAATGGTTACGACATGTATGAGACCAGAATCCCCAGCTCGGTTGGCTTAGTGGACAGCAATGTTAGCGTGCCCAGCACTTTTGGTCTTCCTCCGGCTGCCTTGCCTATCAGATCCACGCCAGAATTTCCAGTACCATCTTCGACGGTAGCTCCAACTGTGGGGCAACCCCCACCTTCCGAGGTTTCAAGTTTGAAAGAAGAGCTGAAGTATGTGAAAGAACAATTGCACAAGATGACTTTTGGGTCCAGCATGGTCAACTCCGTAGAGCTCAAGGACTCCAAGGCCCTCCCGAAGAATTTCATGATGCCCCCTATAACTAAGTTTGAAGGCTCCACATGCCCTAAAACTCACATCAATAGCTACATCATGTCAATGGGTGCAAAAGGGGCCACCGAGGAGATGCTAGCCCTTTACTTTCACTTGTCCCTCGATGACTCTCCTTTGAGATGGTTTCTAGGCCTAAAACCGGAAGCGAGGGCTACGTGGTCCCAAATCATTGATGCATTTTTGGACAAATACAAAGGAAGTGTCGAGTGGTACACCACTCGTAGTGACTTGATCGGCACCATCCATAGGCACGATGAGTCCGTAACAGACTTTTATAAGAGGTGGAACAAGAAGCTTAATGAGTTGGTTCACCTAATTCCCCTCTCTGACGAGAAGTCCATCTTCCTTTCATGTGTCAAGCCATTTGTCAGGGAAGCCATTGGCCGGGGGTACTACCCGAATCTACGAGAAATGGTGAGTGCACAGGCCGAAAGCGAGAATGCTACCTACTCCATCGTTCCAACTCCTGTTCCTGGTAATGCTCCAACTCCCCGCTATCGAGTTCCAAGCTCTGCCCCCGTTGCTTCGAAAGGCAAAGAAACTGTTGTCTCTAACACCGTCAATTACATTCAAGGGGAAAAGAATCAGTCACCCAGCCGCGGTGGAGGACGGCCTCAGAGGCCGAAATTTGATGATTTGGGGATGCCACTCGAAGAGGTATTTGATGGTTTGATAAGGACAGGAATGATCAAGCCTTTGGAGAACTACCCTACTCCTAACACCCCGGGATTGGATCGAAACTTGAAATGCCATTACCACCAAAATTCGGGTCATACTACAAACAATTGCTTCACACTCAGGAAGGTCATTCAGGATTTGATCGACCAGCGCAAGATCGAGAAACCAAACGTCGTCACCAACCCTCTTCCCAACAACAATAACAGGGTCAACATGATCGAATTTGGGAAGAACGATTTCGTCAATGTCATAGAGTTTGGTAAGGAAGTCTGTGACGAGAGTAAGTTTGTTGTAGGTGAGGCTAGTCTCCATGAATTTTTGAATGAATTTGAGGCAATCATGCTCATGAACAATGATGTAACCAATGTTGATGATGAAATGAATGCTTATTTCTGCTATATGTTATCTTGGGACGATGTCCAAGCCGCAGCAAGATCAGCGAATGATGTCCAGCATAATGGTACTTCTCCCAATTCTCGATCTACTCCCCTCACTTGGGAAGAGATTAAGTGTGCCGCTAATTCAAGCTTGGCAATTACGGTTAATCAATTACGACAAGCGGCTTGGTCATACGCTACGCAAGGACCTCCGTTGAGCTGGTCAGAGTTAAAGGCGACTAGTGCGGATCATCACAAGGACCAAGAAGCTGAGGTAAATTTACTTACCAGGTCAGGTAAAATGTTGGGAACTGATGTTGCCGGATCATCAGGAAAAGACAAAGAAACAGCTGTTCCGGAAGTTGGAACTAGTAAAGGCCCGTATGCCAAAGGGGTAATCGAGGAGGATTTGACATGTGACGACCCAATTCTCGCATAGTTGAAGCGGACCCAGACCAACATTTCTCTCTGGTCTCTCTTGACTTCTTCTTACCCTCACAAGTTGAAGTTGGAAGAAGCCCTATCTAAGACAATGGTGTCCGTAAATTCCACCCCTGAAGAGGCATGCCAATTGATAGGTATCGCCCAATACGGAAATATAATCACCTTTACAGAATTGGATCTGCCAAAGTTCGGAACCAGTCACAACGAGTCATTGCACATCACAGTTCAGCTAGATGGACGTCGGCTTCCCCACGTGATGGTAGACAACGGTTCAACTATGAATGTATTGCCTGCCAGAATGATGAGCTTGTTGGACATCAAGGTCACTGATCTAAAACCATCCAATCAAACTATAAAGGCGTACGATTCTACATCTAGGAAGGTCTTGGGTGTGATACCATTGACTCTGTGGTTCGGCAAGAAGCCCATGATAGTTGAATTTCAGGTAATAGACATTCCGATCAGTTTCTCTGCCCTGCTAGGCAGACCATGGCTTCACCAAATCGGAGGGGTCGCTTCAACCTTGCACCAATGCGTCAAATTCGTCCAGAACGACGAGCTAACCATCATTTATGGAGATAGTTTCACCATCGAGGGCACCGATGATGAGGGAAGGCCGGTAATGGAAATTAAGCACGATGAAGCCAACTTGATGTTGAGCGATTTCAGGGTCGAGAGCCCAAAAGTCCAGATCTGCACAATTGACCTAACAACTTCCTTTGATAAGATTCCTCCAGTATTGGTGATGATGAGGCGTATGAACTACATTCCGGGACTTGGTCTGGGCAGACGTCAGCAAGGTACCCACAAGTTTGAGGAGTTAAAGCCGAAGAAAGACAGGGAAGGTCTGGGATACGTTGAGAAGACCCCCAAGGACAAAGAGGCCGACAGAATTGAAGCCGCAGAAAAGAGAAAGGCTAGTGCAGCTGGAAAGCCTTATGTCAAACCTAATCTCCGTCCTTACCACCCCTCCTTGGAAAAGTACTTCGTTAAAGAAAAAGGTGATGGTTTTGTGTGCCCCGAGGGCCAGCTCGAGAAGATGAAAGGTCTTACATTAAGGAGCAACCCTGTCAAAGAGTTCATCATCAACAAGCCTAACATTCCAGGGGCTGTTACCACTTTCGAGAGCCAGTATCATTTATGGGGAAATCCTGATTTCACTGATCAGTTCAAGAAGTTATCTATGGTCGAGCCTATGATTGGGGAAATCGATGAAGCTACTGAGTTCGATATGGGTAAAGATGTTGCAGCCTTGTTCGAGGAGGCAGATTTACCAGAAACCGCCGGGGCTGACCCGCTGATTGAAGCACCGTTGATTGATTTATATGAAGAGGCACCGCTGATTGCCGGAGCTGCAGCTAAGGATCCTTTTGGTATGGTTGAACTTTTGACCGGGGATGATTATGTACCTGCGGTTGATCTTCTGACTGGGAATGATTACGTATCAGTGATCGAGTTTGGTGGAGACAAAGAGATTGATCCGCGCACCTTCGTCAGCACTTCAGAGATGCCGCTCCGGAATTGGACTTCTTTCAAGGGACCGATCGCCAGCTGGGAAGTTATGATTGAAAAGCTCGGGCTGACCCCTCGTCCTGGTGTGTCTGAGTCTAAGTCAGTCCCTGTAATCTTGAGTCAGTCCTCAGAGTCTCTTGTTATCGAGTTCGAGTCTCTAGATAGGTCTGATACTCTCACGGCTGATGATCATCGCCGTGTCTTTGACTCTGTCTTCCCTTTTGCGTTGAATGAAATGGTTGACCTTTCTGCGTATCCCTTAATTGCCACCTTAACAAATGATAAGTTAACTAAAACAAATCTTAATGACTTAAAAGTGGTTAATAATGATTCATTTGAAGAGGACACAGACTTTTTAGACGAAAACTTTTTAAATGATAATATAAAGCAGGTTTTTGAGCGAGACGACAATCGGGCCCAAGCTGCCGATGAGGTATTGACTACAGTGAATTTGGGAACTACTGAAGAACCCAAAGAGACACAGATTGGCAGTTTCTTCACCGAGGAAGAACGGGAAGCCCTCATTGATTTGCTCAAGGAGTACGTGGACGTATTTGCCTGGTCCTACAAATACATGCCCGGGTTGGATACTTCAACTATTGAGCACCGAATACCCCCCGACCCGTGGCCGTGCCGCTCAAGTAGAAGCTCACGGATCAAGCCGTAATGGTCTCTCCAGTGTCAAAGAAGAAATAGAGAAGCTTCTCGTGAGCGGGTTTCATTAGAGCGGTGTCGAATACCCGGTGGCCGGGCCAACATAGTAATCAAAAGAACCAAGTTGAATGGCAAAGTCGTGGTTTGTGTAGACTTTAGGGACCTCGAACAAGGCTAGCCCGAAGGATGACTTTCCTTGCCTAATATCAATTTGTTGGTGGATACTACCGCGCTACGGTCAAGTCATTTGTGGATGGCTTTGCGGGTTACAATCAGATTAAAGTCGCCGAAGAAGATCGGGGAAAAGTCCGCTTCACTCAAATCCCTTTGGGGAACCTTTTCCTATACGGTTATGCCCCTTTCGTCTCGAAGAATGCCGGCGCCACTTTTATCGCGGGCGCCATCGCGCTCTTTCATGACATGATCCATAAGTGAGATCGAGGTTTATGTTGATGATATGATTATCCATTCCAAGGGATCATATGGTCAACACTTGGTCGACTTGAGGAAGTTCTTTAACCGGCTGCGGGAACATGACATGAGATTGAACCCGACAAAATGTACTTTTGGCGTAGTCCGAAGAAAAGTTCTGGGATATATGGTCACGGAATGGGGAATTGAAGCCGATCCGAGAAAGATAAAGCCATCATGGAGATGAAGCCACCGATGACAGTCACAGAGAGGTGAAGGCTTTCATGGGCCGTTCTCCAATATATCGCCCGGTTCATTCACCGCCTAACCTCTATTTGTGAGCCGATCTTTCAAGCTACTTCAAGAAGAATCAGGAGGTCGAATGGAACGATCGTGTCGATCGCCTTGAGAAAATTAAGGCCTACTTGGTCCATCCCCCAATCCCGTGTCCTCCTCATAAGGACAAACCCTTGTTGCTATATTTGACAAGCATGTATACTACGGCCGTTTGCGCCATGCTCGCATAAGAAAAATCGATTCAAAAGTGGAGAATGCCATCTACTTCGTCGCCCGAAAGCTTCGTGGCGCGAATTGAATTATTCAGCCTTTAGAGAAAACTCCGTGCATGCCTTTGGTATTGGTGGTCAAGCAAATTGAGACATTATCTCGTTGGCGCATACAAGACACCCGGTGTCAAAGATGGACCCCATCAAATGCCTGTTCAATAAGTCTTCTCGTCATCAAGGCTTGCGAAGTGGTCATTCTTCTTACCCGAATTTGATATCAAGTTTGTGACCCACAAGGCAATCAAAGGTCAAGCTCGTCGATCATTTGGCGATTTCCCGAGCTCGAGAGGCACATGGACTCAATCACCGCCCAGATGATGGAATTTTCTTGGTAGAAGGTACTGCACTATTGGCAATTGTTCTTTGATGGTGCCGCCAACAAGAGGGGCAATGGTATCGGTATGGTGTCAAGCTGATCCGAAGGGATGTGCACACCCCCATTTTCGTATCAAGTTGAACTTCCCGCTACTAACAACGCCGCAGAATATGAAGCTTGTATAGCCGGCCTCGAGGCAGCCTTAGAGCGAAATGTCGAAAAGTTGGAGGTGTACGGAGACTCTCAGCTAATCATCAATCATTCACGCCACTTTTCCTAAAACTTCCCAAAACCGACGTTTGTCATTCAAACGCTCGCCTTTTCAAACAGAATCACCTAATCAACGTTTGACATTCAAACCAAGATTAAGCTTGTCATTCAAGCCCCCATTTTCAAAATATAAACACACATACACACACACGCACACATTTTCGAGAAAGGTAGAAAGACTCGTCATACGAGGCGTTTCGGGTGATCTCAAAATACTCTTCCCGAAACGTAACGTGACCTCCGAACCTAACAATATCTGGTACTCAAAAAAGCTTTTTACTCATTTTTGCTACCAATAAAAATGACTCCCCGTTTTCAAAGCTTTTTCCTATGTTTTTGCTGCCAATAAAAACGACACCATTTTCAACCAAAAGCAGTTTTTCAACGTTTGGGCTCAAAATACAAAAACCGCGTGGCGACTCCTCTCCTTCCCGAAAGCGAGGTCTCAGACACCAACCCCGCGAAAGACAACTGCCTTCGCTCATGCAAATCTGGGTAATTTCAGTTGGCGACTCCGCTGGGGACTTGGTTACTTTTTTCAAAACTACCATTGTTTTCAAAAAAGCCTTCCGTGGGTCAAACTTTCGTTTACCCTTCCTCGTTTTATGTGCGTGTGTTACTTTAAACTTCAAACGGTTTTTTTCAGGGTGTTACATTATCGTCTTTTTCAAAATCATAACATGTTCGTGCATTCCCGTTCTTACTTGATTTTCATGTTGCATTTTTGAACTACGCATAAAATTCTTTAAGACACATTCTGAAAAATCTCTGTTTTACTTAGAAAAAGAATTTTAGTGACCGCACACTACTCGCACTTACTGCCTCGGTACATCGCACTTCACGTGAACTTGCTGCCTCGGTACACTGCACACTACGACCCGTAACCCGGGATGACCGTTTAGTTCCAGCTCGGTTGGTCTCGCTGTACACCCTTCGAGCACGCACGAGGTCGTCCCAAACAGCCCATCCTAGCCCGTGTAAGCCATGCACTCTTTTTGTCACACTTCGTCCAAGACCCCGGTTGGTTTTTGGCTTATTACGTGTCATAAAGCCCAAGTGTATGTTTTTACGCCGGGTTCCGCTACGGGTCAAGCTCGAAAGATTGAGATCGAAGGTAGTTCCCGACCCGAAGTCTTGAGCTTTTCACCTTGACTTTGACGCGGAGCTCGCCGAAAAATATACCCGAAGGTTCAATGTGACACCGTGTCACCAAACCCTCACCGTATGCACCGTGCCGCCACAACTTGGCCAACGCCGAAAGCTAAGGCCCTCGCGCAAGCGAGTCGTGAGAGGTCATGCCGAAATTCTTGGCCCGATCCCCGCCTTAACTTAAGGACGTTGACTTTGACCGTGGCCCGTGCGTCACATACGTTGGAAGTTTGCATGATCGCCTAGCCTTAAGTTCACTTTTTCCTTTGTCGGTGGAACTCGCTTGCCTTATAGGACCTCGCTCTGGATTGTCCGTCCCGAGAAGATGATCTACAAATGGAAACGAGGGGCTTATAAACGTAGTGACGAGATCCACCGACAGAGCCTTAGGTTAGTTGCGAAAAAGAAGATACGATCTTTTCCAACCGATTAGGACTCTGAGAAAATGCGTTTTAAGTAAACATTAATCGATAACTGCACATTGCACAAGCCCGAAACCCTGAGCCAAATACCCTTTCCAACCCCGCTTTCTTTCCCCGCAGCCGAGCGTAAAGTGGTTCGTAATTCCGTCGGCCGCCTCGCGTAGTCACAAGCTACTGGCGGCGTCGACGCTTCTTCTGCCTCTCCGCCGTAATATCCGACATGTCTAGCTCATCGAGAAATCGTGACGGGACGGACCCCACCACCGGTACGTATATGACATTGGAAGAAGCCATCCGGGCTTGTGAGGTTCACAAGAGACAAAGAAGATTAGCAGAATTTCGTGGTACATCTTCCGAATGAGCGAGGTATAGCACCTATCCCCTAGTCGACGGTACTTTCGTCCCGGTCGAGGACGACGATTCCCCAAAGCTAGTTCCTCAAACCTTCAACCAAGGTTCCTCCCCGCCAACTTACGTGGATGCCTTTCGAACCAAGGAAACAAATGACCTAGGCTTCACGTTGCCACCTCTCGTGGCAACCTCGCCATATACGGCCAAGCCAATGCTACTCCCATCACTCAAGCATATCCGCACCGCACCGGACCATCTCAAACAGATGCCAATATCCTCCAATACCCTCCCCGGGTTCATCCCATTGCCTATACACGAATCCCAAAACACCGGGGACAAACCCCGATTCACCCGGTAGAAGGCCCCCATATATCCCCATATATCAAGCCTTCCACCTCCAATCACTACCGCTCGCATGGTAGCACCTTGCTATGCTCGAACCTCAAAGTCCACCACTGGACCCAACCTTAGCCTCGAATGGTCGAATGCATTTAAGGACTCCGAAAGCCACCATGAGCATGCTCCAAAAGCAAGAAACGCCAAACTACGTATCCGGGAATGGTCACGCCTCTCCCCGCAAAGTTCAGTAATGACGCGAGATGGAACCTATTCTGACGTGAACCGAGTGCCCTCAAACGCACGTCGACACCTACATTCTCTAAGATGCATGAGAGAAAAAGGAGAAACCCTCCACTGTGATGGCCAACATCACTTCCAAAGCATACGCCTCAAGAGTTTAACTGCTACGATGGTTCCTAAGTGGTCAAGCCTCCGGTCAGATCGCCACACCGGGGATCGCATCAAGAACATCTTTCCTAGAGCAAGACAGATCCAACTTAGGAGTGGGAAATAAGTCGTGAGGACTTCTAATCACCACCGACTGCGTAAAGCGTATGAAAGCGTTTCTGAGAATTCCTACAAGAGGTGGAGTTGGAAACTCTCTCGAGATCATGGAGCCACTACTTCCAAGGGACGAACAGATGATCTTCAAGTCCCTCGCTTTAAGACCTTCCCACGTCAAGACTCTTTATCATCATCACTTCCTTCCTGCATCTCCTGGACCATGGTCAATGCTTTCGGCTCACGGTTCCGAGAAGGATCTCAAGGAAAAATTAGCTACCGCATCACCATACGCAGTATATCGATCGCAGTTGCATTCAATCCCGTGCACCGGCCCCAGCAAAGGTGAAAGATACGTCTTTCAACTACATTCATCTAGGTGACAAACAATGGGCAACAAAAACCCAGCCCCACAAAAGCAACAACTCCACTTCGGGCAAGCACCTTCCGCCGTACACTTCGACAAGTTGGACATGCCGCCGAGTAAGATGCCGGAAGGTTTGGATCAAGGGAAGGCCTCCTCAAACCCGCTGCAAAACTACAAACCCAAGAATCCCGTAGAATCAACGCTTTCGACAAGAGCAAGTATCATGCGCCTTCCATCGCATTACATGGCCATACCACTGCATTAACCGCGTTGGGTTACTGTGACAAAAATTCAGAATTTAATAGAGGAAGGAAAATTGAGCCGTCCCCGTGGACCCAATACGGCCTGAAACCCTTTTCCGAACAACAACAAAGTGTGAATTCCATCGAGCCAGGGTGCCAAAGAAGATTGCCGCGCGAGCGCCTTCGCTTCTTCCACCCAAAGTCCTCATCGAATGTCCACATCGCTACGATGTATTGCCAGGATCAAGCTCCGCATGCATGGAGCAGTGGCTGAACTGTCCCAAGACATGGTCGGGGTAATCCTCCAAGAAAGCGTATAGAAGAAGTCTTCTCACCGTAAACCGAGAGAAAGATATGAAGCCTGAGATACCAAGGGTACATACTCGGAGAGCCATCCTAGAGGTTCGACACTTATGTACTTTACTCCAAATGGGCCCTCCCTTCCTCTAGGCCATGCCGCTTTAGAATGTATTGTGGAAGGGGGAAAGCCGAAAAGTCCTCGTCGACACCGCAGTTCAGCCCTCGTGGCTCCGAAATACCTCGCATCTCTGCAATCTTACTTCAAATGGGCCTAACCCCCCGCGGATTAGCCAAGGTTCGATTTGCCTAGCTTCAGAGCACCTGCCGGCAAGAAGGAAAGTCAAAGTCAGCCTTGGCACTCGCACTTAATCAACGTGAGCTAACCAAGTGCGGCCACCGCCACAAATGCCCCTCAACACAATCCCGAGGCACCGCCAAAGGCTTTACCTCGGCAAAGAGGGAAGACAGGTGAAACGGATGGACGCTCAATGATTCTCCTTCTCCGGATAGGAGACCGTATCTACGATTCCCTACTCGTATGGCGCATGCTCACTTCTTTTGACGAGGACTCCGCCGAGGGATGCCTCAAGGCACAAACGAAGCTTTATACATCACTCTCAAGCTCAACACCATATCTCTCCCAGATTATCAAGTAGACAACGGATCAGCAGCTAACGCCCTCCCTCTCAAAGCATGACGCGAGCCCTACAAATCGCATGAAGGACACATGATTCCATCTCGCCCGGACTATCAAGGCCTACGACAAAGACGCCTCGTCCCCATCCTCGACGGTGACTCGAGCTCGGGTTCGAAACCCAAATGGTGCCAAAGAAATTTACGAGGATGTGACATTCCGTCCGAATTCACAAACTGCTGGGATGCCCTTGGCTACACTCCACATGAAAGCCATTGCTGGGCCTGGCTCCATCAATGCGTCAAGCTGCCCATTAACCCATAGGAGATCTGGAAGTTACCGAGGGGACAGGCTCATAGTGAACGAAGCCGAGACAATGTTTCAAGCGTGGCCATGAACAGTAATCGGGCTAATTCCTTCAAGTCGACGAAGGGACTATCGGGAAAATCTCATCGTAATCCCTCGTAGTCCGGAGATGCTAACTATGTCAACGTCCTCGAGCAAAAAGCAAACCTGGCTAAATGTGTTCATCAAGTTCAACCGCCAAGCTCACACTCTGGAAGCAGATTGAAAAGAAAACCCTAAGCATCGCTGCATGATGCAAAGGGCACATAAACCCCCGTCTCTCGATCGGAGATTTGTCAAGATCCTTCAAACCTACTCTCTCGCTCCCCCCGCCAAAGTAGGGAAATCTCCGTGATAAAGGTCAACAAGCATCGTCACACTCGCGATGAACGTATAAAGGCCGTACTGATGTCCTCCAAGAGGAATTGCCCACGTAGAGCCCCTCTTCTTCCTCGGGGCCGAAGCGGCATTTATGTTTTTTCTAGCAAAACTAACAGTCAGCAGCTAGGACGCGAGGCGCCCTTACGTCCCTGGTTGAGTCACGACGACAACGAATCGTGTGACTCTCTCGGGAGTCGAGGACGCCATGGGATCCGCAAGAAGATCCCTGCATACATATGCTCGCCAGG